>LPNX010551103.1:229178-366801 GCA_001517045.1 Pseudotsuga menziesii | reverse complement strand
ATTTTGTGACAATGTATGGGACTATTTTGTCTCAATACATCTGCAGATGTAATTTTGTTCTTTTGAAATAAAATTACGACTTTTTCCGAGGAAAAAAAAAGTAGATTGAAATGCCTACTATTCTAACCAATACAATCCTTTGTCCTTTCTTATCACCCAGGATCGGACGAACCGGCAAAAAAAGTGAATACAGGGCAAAAGAGAGGCAAGGTTTATTTTAAATAAAATGTTCAAAGCCCAAAAAAGTTAACAATGCAAGCCAACACGATTTTGCATGGGCGGCAAAGCCAACTCACATGCAAGGTGTGGGCAATTGAGAATAACAAAAATAGAATGCTAGCCGACACGATTTTGCAAAAATCGCATAGCCAAATCACTTGCAAGGTGTGGGCAAAATAAAAATAAAAAAATAGAAATGAAATGAAATTCTAACTAAGCAATACCAAAGCCAATCAACAATTGCTTATGCAAAGGTGGGCAAGCCCAACTTCTTTTGCGTGTAGAGGATGGCAAATAAGCGAAACTTCAATTTCACTTAAAATGCAAAATAAAAAATCAAGTCCAAAAGACTCTCTTGGACTTATTACAATGGCTGGAATTTCAGCGTAATGAAAAAGAAGAAAGAAGTGCGAAAAATAGTGGTTTCACCCCTTTCTTGTGATAGCCTTGAAGCTCTTTCTTTGAGGTAGCCTTTGCACCCTTCTATGGCTGAAATTTGATAGAGTTTTGCCTTGTTTTGTCACCAACCTGCTAAAAACCAGGAAACAGAAAATGATAAAATATGCCCAAAATCACTTTGGGGAAATTAGTATGTTAGTTCAATATATATACAAAATTTACACAAAGTTGTCAAATAAATAATTTTAAAAGAACTTGAGTATATAAGAGTTAAAATCAGATTTGAAACACTCAACAAACTAAAACTAAAATTCAGAAATGTGTATGTAAAGAAAGAGAAAATTTGTCCTTGACTTCTTCAACAAGTGAAGGAATGGTGCATCCAACCATGGAATCTCACTCTTCAATCCAAATAACCTGCAACTTATAATATTTTCACTACACAACAACTACAAGAAGGTGAGAATCAAATAATTAGCAAAGAAATCATAAACTTCAAACTAGAAAATATATGAACTTTTTTTGCTACAAGAATGAAAACTCACAAAATCTATGAAATGAAAATACCATAAATCTTACCAAAGCAAACAAGTATGCTTCCTTGGCATCCTAAGCTTGTGTAGTTACTTGAGCATGGAAGCAAATCATCAATGAGCACAATGGACACAAGATTCCTCCAAAGATTTTGATTAACAAAGCCAAATGACTGAAAATTACAATGGCCCAAGCAAAAGCAAGAGAAAAAAAATGAGAGTAAGAGCATGAAAGAGTGTAATCCAAATGAGGAGGAATGGCCTCCTTAAACAAGAAAAACAAGAGAAACCCCTCTTGCATGCCCAACACTTGGCATTGCTTGAGAGAGGGACCCATGGAGGGGGCGCACTTCCTTAAGGAAGTACCTTCTAAGGTAAGAAATCAAATAATAGAGGGGGGGAAACCCCCCTCTTAAGCATTGGATGTTGTTGCTAGGTCAAAAGAGGGGGGGGCATGGAAGTGGGACCCCTCTTTTGATTTATTTCATGCTTGCTTGATTTTCCATGGTTGAGAGGGTGCCCCTCCTTTGGCGGCATCTTCATTTTTCCCTAACACTTTCTTTTGGGGGGGGCGGAGGGGGGGGCTTTTTGTCCCTAATATCACTTAGGAACGGATCATAACTTTAGGAAACAAATTTTTCCTCTTCTAAGTGACTTTAGGAACTTTTCCAAAATTTGGCTTGCTAATTATTTGTCAATTTTCCTGGTTTCCTTGACTAACTTTGACAAATGTGTCTGAAACCTTAGCAAGACTTGTCCGAACGACTTCAAACTTTGCCTAACGGTGTAGGGAGGCCCATGCCATTGATTTTGAGTACCCATACCCTAATTCGTGGGCATTAGATGTCATTTAACCCTCTATTCGTTACAATATTTTTATGCTGAGGGGCAATTTTTAATCACCAAAAATTAAAAAATCCTAGGTAAAACCTAATGAAATTTCGCAAGTGGAGCAACCGTATCCGATTGGACTCTCAATAATCGAATCCGACTATCATGTTTAATAGTAAAATAGGAATAATATATTAGATGATGAATATTACAATGATGTCTTGGCCTTAAATATGGCTTGGACACTTGATGATGAGGAGACGCCTCCTTTCATAATAACTTAATTAACCTAACTATAAATTATTTAATTATTTAATTATTATCTTATTTTATGTTCGTTACATTGCCACTCCCTTTAAGGGAGCTTTGTCCTCAAAGCTTGAGTATTTCCTACTGTCATCCTTCATTCTGAATCGATGTCGATATTAGAATCGGACGAGGTTTCTGGTGCAGAGACTTACACCTTCTTTCCATTGATGATTGTGCAATGTATTGTCCGATTGTTCCTACATTTATGGCCATGGTTCAATCATCACCGCATCGACGACATATGTTTTTCTTCTTTTTTCTATTATCAGAGTAACTGTTAGATGACTTCGACCTATTTTCCCTTTCTAGGCATATGATTGAGGTTTGTCACATTGATGGCCGGGTGACCAAGTATCTTCACAGTACCTACATTGTGTCTCTTTTTCTTATCGATAATGGTTATCACCTCTTGTTCTTTTTCCTTCTAATTTGCGTTCAGCAGCTTTGGCTTTATATCTTGCTACTTCTACATTAGGTATGTCATGTAACTTTAACTCTTTTTGGAGGTGCGGTTTAAGACCTCCTAAATAGGTTTCAAGTCTTTGCTTGTTAGACAACCCAAATACTTGTGTCGATAAGGATTCCCACTAATGTGTGAATTCCTCAACGCTTCCAACCTATTGTAATCTGGTAAGTTTACTGAAAAATTCATCTTCTTTGATTCCTTGAAACCTATTAAAACAATCATTTTTGAACAAGTTCCAGGTGTAGGCAAAATTGTCTCTCTTCCACCATAAGTACCAATTATAGGCGTACCCTTCCATATGCATTGAAGCAGTAAAAGCTTCTTTAACGCACGTAAATTCTCTAAAATGCCCACATGTAATCTAAATCCCACATGTTGGTAAGTAAAAGTAAATACTGGTAATAGATTAGATGATGAATATTACAATGATGTCTTGGCCTTAAATATGGCTTGGACACTTGATGATGAGGAGACACCTCCTTTCATAATAACTTAATTAACCTAACTATAAATTATTTAATTATTTAATTATTATCTTATTTTATGTTTGTTACAGCAAAACTCTGGATAGTGTCTAGCATGGTTACATAGAACATTCCTAGGCCTTAGTCACCCCATGGACTCGATCATTAGAACGCCTTTCACCATTTTGGAGGTATATTTTAATGAAAAACTCAGATAATTAAAATCAATAAAAATGAATTTTAATTACCCAAGGGAAAAAAAACTTTATGAAAGGACTTCCCTAATGAAAAACTCTTAGGTAACTAAGTTATACAAAAACTAGACCTTCATGTTGACATATCATTACAATATCCCCGACAGGGATGCAAAAATTTCATAGAGAAAAGATAAGAAGAAGAGTTGTCTCGCTTGAAAAAACGTTATTAGGTACTTCTTTCTCATCTTTAATGCACATGGTACATAGTTGACCATCTAGTTGGTTAGGTGGTCAACATTGTGCCTTCAACTATGGGACGTGTGCTTGATATGGTCATCAAGCAAGGAGAGGATACGAGAACTCCAGAATCTTTGGTTCTTATAATCTGTAAAAACATCTCAACTTGACAAGAAAACCTTAGTGGCACAAGTTTTATGAAAAAGTCCAATGGACCATAGGTTGCTTTATTAAAAACTAAAAGGAACCTAAATACAGAAAAGAAATGCAGAAAGTAAACGCTCACTTTAAGGAGCTTATTTTCCTACTCTAAGCAAAATAAAATAACCTCTTACGTAAACTCAAAAATCCAATGCAACCACCTAAGCATTTTATCGACCCTAAAAAAATTTGTCTTGTCGTTGGTTACTAGCCAAAGCAAGGACACATTATTAAGAAATGCAAACCTGTGTGATGATCCAGAATGGGCAGAATGGATGGGGAATCATAAGCATGGGTAATGTTATCAAACTGCTACCCAAACTGACGAGCTTTCCCGCAGGCTTCTTCTATCCAAGATTGGATAGGACTAATGTACGCAATTGTCTGATGAAGAACATCGACTACTCCACCGCACTGTTCAGCAAGGCTTATCGAATGATAATTCAATGTATAAGCCCCAAGCTGCTCCAAATCATAAGGAAACTCTGTACGTGAAAATGAAAGTTGGGACTATTCTTCAATTAATTGCACCCAATCTAGACCTTCATTGTACTCTTTCTCCAAGACTTCATTATTGATACTTGTGTGTGGTTCTAGATGACATGACTATGAATAATCATATAGAAAATTTGAACATTCACCTTACATAGCAAGATCCCCCAAAGTCTCAAGATCCACACTCCTTTCTCTGGGCATGTCATAGATGGGATTCTTGAAAAGAGTTTCAAAAGTCTCATTTATTGGATTTTCAATAAAATTCCAATAGTCATCACCCCCATCTACGTTAGTTACAAGTGAGTCCTCATCGTTGGTATCACATTCCCAAATACAACTAACCTCCTCATGTTCACAATGATCATCCTTCAAAGTTTTTGTGTCAAAGATATTACAAGCAGTAAAACATTCCAAAACTTCATCCCTAGGTGGTGAACATGGAGGAGTGTCATCATACATATTACAAACTTCATGAATTTCTTCATAAGTTTCATTATAAACCTTTATAATGGTTTCTTCTTGAGGTGGGTCTGGGGTACAAATGTGATCACCATCACTGAAATAATCATGAAAAGATCTCCAATCTTCAATATTTTCTGTTGAGGGGTCACGAGGAGGATCTTCAACAATGTCTAAATTTTGATAAACTTCTTCATTGAGATCATCATGGAGGTGTTGCTCAATTTTTTCCCTTATCCTTTTTAGTTTGTCAAAGCCCTTATCTAAAACAGTCATCAAATCTTCCTCACCATTATGCCACCTCTTAAAAACAATTTCCAAGAAATTTTTAAGGGAGTTAATACTTTTATCAGGAAGACCATAATACCACATCCAAGCATCCTTTCTTAGTGTACTAACAAATCTTATTATCTTGATGAAGTATGTCAATATGATTTTCCAAAAAAGAGAGAAAAAGTATGATGTGGCAGACAACTAAGTTACAATTCCCAAAAAATATTGGAAGCGAAATGTTGGAGTTTGTGCAACTTCAGAAGCTATTCTTATTGTTCTTGTATTGTACCTCCTATGGGAGATGATCTTATTATAATCAATCATACAAACCCTAGAAGAACAATGTAGACCTTGGGGAGAAAAGCAAGCACAAGAAAAGACAAAATAAATTATAAAATATAAATTATATTGCTCCCCAAAGAGAAGTCGGCCCCATGTAAATTATTAGTGGAAAATATGTATAAATAGGAGGTACCCCTCCTCATTATTCTACACAGTAGTAGCACAGCAGCACAATGAAGTTCACAGTTTTCTAGGAAAGAGAGAAGTTCGCATATAATGCAGAAGAAAACAGTTTTCAGGGTTTCCATCTTAGGAAAGCTTTTCCATATTTTCTCTTTCTTCTTCATTGTACTCTGATCTCAGAATTATCATCTCCAGACGAAGGTTGTTGGGTTTTCTCCCATTTAGGTTTCCCAGGATAAAAAAATACTCATGTTATTAGCGTGTTATTGTTCTGTGCTTTGTCTATCTTCTAGTGATCCTATTGATAAATACAATTAAGATATACTGCTATAATCTAATGAAAATCTAACATGGTATCAGAGCATTGCTAGAAGAAGCCATTGTCAGAAACCTGTCAGAACCAGGGTTTCATCTTTCCAGGTCTTCACTCAACCTTTTGGCAAAAAAAGAGGCTTGGGAATTCAACTCCAAGGAGTATGCATCATTTGATGAAGACAGAATTCAATTTTGAGAATTTTCAATTTTGACCTAATTCTACAGCTGCAACAGAAATTAGGGTTTCAGTTTTTGACCTACTCCCTCCACAATTTTGGCTCGACTCTACCTCTTCTCAACTTGCCTCTCTAGGGTGCATTTTTCTATGAAGTCAGTTTTCCAAAACTCCAACCTTCAGTTTTGACCTAGTCTCTGCTAGGGTTTCAGATCCAGATCTACAATCAAGATGATCAGCATGAAAGTTGAAGATCGTCTGGAAGGAGCTTCCAACTTCATCCCCTAGAATTCTAGGTTTTTTCCCCTACTAGAAGAAAATGAACTATTAGTGTGTGTAAATGAAAAGGTCCTAGAACCAGAAGCCAAAGAAGACAAACCTCACTGGAGGAAGAATGATGCCAAAGCAAGAAGAATTTTGGTGGACTCAGTTAGCGACCACTTGGTTCCTCAGATCTCGAAAAAGACGACAAAAGGAAGATGTTCAAAACCTTAAAGAAGCTATTTGAACACAGTAATGTCAATGTGACTCTCACATTGAGGAATAAACTGTCGAATATGAAGATGACGAAGTTCGAGAATGTTGTCTCGTATTTCATGAGAATCACTGAACTCATGGACAAGCTAAAGTCCAGTGGAGACAATCTTGAAGAAAAGGATCTCGTTATGACCACCTTAAATGGTCTCCCACCATCTTGGGGGTCTTTCATCCAAACTATAAGTGGTCGGACCAAGTTGCCCAAATTTGATAAGCTATGGGAAGAATGCACTCAGGAAGAAACAGAATCACAGCACGCCAAAGACTTCATGGCACTCAACCTGAGGAGAATCAAGTGTTCATATCCCATGCCAAGAAAGGCAAGGGAAGGGGAAGGAAGTCCTTCAATCACAAGCATCAAGATAAGAGATCAAGTCCTCCCCCAGATCAGAAGAAACAAGAGAAGGACTTATCTCAGATACAGTGCTACAGGTGCAAGAAATACGGTCATTATGCCAGTAGTTGTCGAAGTTCAATCAAAAGTAAGCATGAAGCTTCAATTGTTGATGTAGAAGAAGACCCTCCTCATAAGGAGCCAAGGAAGAATAATCATTCGGAATTCTTCTTCTAAGAAATTATATGAAGATCCAGACTGTGATAATTGTCAAACAAGCATATGAAGATCAATGGACTCTGACAGTGGGAGCCCATCCACAAAACTACAAAAGATAAGTATTTGATTTTACATACTCTAGTGGATTAGATCTGGTTGTTTTGAATATGTTTTACACAGATCTACATTTCTAAATTCAGGTAGTTAAATAGCCTATCATACTACACAACCCGTCTAGGATGACAAATCTTTTATAACATACTGGCATAGTACACACTCTTAATGGTATGCTATAATGGATACCATAAGCATCTGGATAATGGCCTTACATGTGTTCTGTCGAAGCATTGACTAAAAAGTTGCCAACATTATTTTAGAAACCTGATGACACTGATGCCGTGACTCGAACAAGACAATTGAAGGATCCTTGATGAACTTGGTCGTCACTAGGATGAATAATTACTTTCCAATCTACATTCACGTGCCCAAGTTAGAACCTTCGGGCAAGAAGGAAACATTGGTGGGATATCGCAAGTCTTCAAAGGATTACCAAATATACATCCCAGGATCGATTCAAATCGAAGTCAGGCAAGATGCAACCTTTAAAGAAGAAATGGCTATCCGAAAAGGAATAGGATCAGATATGGAGATCGATGACAATGAAGAGATGAGAACATCTCCCCCTCCAAACATTAATAGGGAGTCTGAAGAAATGAATAAACCGATCAGTCCCATTGATCCAGTTGAGCCAGATGATGCTCCCACAAATATGGCAGTAAGCCGAAAAAGACCCAGATGGGCACGACAGATTTTGTGGAAACTACGCATGGAGCAAATGGGAGCATTGAATAATACAAGGCCAAATTGTTGCCAAAGGGTTCTCTCAGAGAGAGGGAGTCTATTATGATGAAACATTTGCTCCTATGGCTCAATATACTTCCATCAGATCAATCATTGCTATTACTTCAGCTATGAGATGGAAGTTGTATCATATGGATGTCAAGGCAGCCTTTCTCAATGACATTGTTGATACATTACTTCTTGGGATTAGAAAAGGATTAGAAGTATGATAAAGGCAGAAGAAGATTTTTCCTAGGGTAAGGAAATTACACCATAGATATACTAAAGAGATTTAGAATGTTGGACTGCAAGTCCATAGCTACTCCGATGGATGCAAATTTGAAGAAGCTCAGTGATTCTGCTTCTAATCAATCCCACTATGTATCGCCAGTTGATTGGGTCCTTGATGTATCCGACGAACACCAGACCAGATATTTGTTTCACTGGACTGCTGCAAAACATGTGCTCAGATAATTACATGGCACTGTGGGATATGATCTACGATTCAGATTGTGACCTGAGATTGCAAGGGTTTACAGACTCAGATTGGTCCGGATGCACTACAGATAGGAAGAGCACTTCAGGATGTTGTTTCAGTTTGAGTTCTGCAATAATTTCCTAGTACAATAGGAAGCAGAACTCAGCAGCTCTCAGTACTGCATAGGCCGAGTATATGGCTGCAAGTTTAGCAGCCCGAGAAGCACTTTGGCTTTGTAAACTTCTTGCAGGATTGTTTGGCCAAATTCCATAGTCAACCGTGATTCACCATGATAACTAGAGTTGTGTGCAAATGCCAGTGAATCATGTATTTCTCGACAAGTCGAAGCCAGTGAATATAGAGATTTGCTATCACTTCATACATGATATGGTGCAGAAAGGTGCAGTCGAGCTCCAGTATATTCCGACAAACGACCAGACTGCAAATGTTCACACCAAGCCTCTTCCCATGATGAAGCTTGAATAATTTCGCAGAAGACTTGGAGTAGAAGAGAACGCATCCCTCCTTGAGAGGGAGAGATGACTAAAAGACATTTACCATACTTTTTCCCAAGTACCTCTGCTTGTCCAGGTTCTTAGCCAGGTATGGGAGAAATCCCATCAGCAGATGAGACGGACAGGTACTAGATGGTCGAGTTCACACAGGTGCCTCTGCTCGTCCAGGTGCTTAGCCAAGTATGGGAGAAATCCCATCAGCAAATGAGTCGGACAGGTAGCAAATGGTCGTGTGATTGCACAGATACCTCTACTCGTTTAGGTTCTCAGCCAGGTATGGGAATAATCCATCGACAACTGAGACGATCAAGCACTAGATGGTCGTGCACATTTACTCGTTCAGGTTCTCAGCCATGTATGGGAGTACCCCATTTGTAGATGAGACGAACATGTAGTAGATGGTCGTCCACATTTGTTCATCCAGGATCTCTAGCTAGGCATGGAAGTATTCCATCGGCAATAGAGACGGATAGGTAGCAAGAGATTTTCTCTCAAACATTCGGTTAGAACAAATTCATAAAGACAACCTTCCGTACATTTAGAGATGATAAAGACAGTATAGATGTACAGATTAAACCCAGATGATCATGATGTTGATGAAGAACGAAGAATACCTTCCTTGTTGAGAGGGAGTGTTGGAGTTTGTGCAACTCCAGAAGCTATTCTTATTGTTCTTGTATTGTAGCTCCTATGGAAGATGATCTTATTGTAATCAATCATACAAACCCTAGAAAAACAATGTAGACCTTGGGGAGAAAAGCAAGCAAAAGAAAAGACAAAATAAATTATATTGCTCCCCCAAGAGAAGTCGGCCCTAGGTAAATTATTAGTGGAAAATATGTATAAATAGGAGGCGCCCCTCCTCATTATTCCACACAGCAGCGCAGTGAAGTTCGTAGTTTTGTAAGAGAGAGAGAAGTTCGCATATACTACAGAAGAAGACTGTTTTCAGGGTTTCTTTTTTAGGAAAGTTTTTCTATATTTTCTTTTTCTTCTTCATTGTACTCTGATCTCATAATTATCATCTCTAGACGAAGGTTGCTGGGTTTTTTCCCATTTGGGTTTCCCAGGATAAAAAATACTCGTGTTATTGTTGTGTTATTGTTCTGTGCTTTGTCTATCTTCTAGTGATCCTATTGATAAATACAATTAAGAAATACTGCTATAATCTTATGAAAATCTAACACGAAACACTTCCCTCTTTTGAAAAACATGGCTCATGGTTGGGAAAGCCCGAGATGCCTGAGAAGTCAATGGGAGGATATGCATTTGAAATTTTTGCTCGGGATTCTTCGTCATTAATAATGGTTACTAATTGCACATATCTGAGTTAATCATACATTTTGAACTAGACTGGAGCCATCAAACAATGGGCTCATCTACAGAAATCAATCTCAACAATTTTATGAGCTAACTAAGGTGTCTACCTCCAACCCTTATCCCTCAATTGAAAGAAACTGTTGGGTGCTGAACAAGATGTTAAATCTTAGCATTAGCATGTATTCTTTAAATTTTGCACACTGTAGAATAACAATAAGACAAGTGCAGTAGATAAATCAAAACATCACACACATGAACACAATATGTTTTTCGCACGGTACCTTTAAAGGACAAAAACCCCAAAAGCATTAGTAATTCATCCCTTAAATGAGATGACTAGAGATGTTAAATTTTAGCATTAACATGTATTCTTTAAATTTTGCACATTGTAGAATAACAATAAGACAAGTGCAGTAGAGAAATCAAAACATCACACACATGAACACGAGATGTTTTTCACACGAATACCTTTAAAGGACAAGAACCCCAAAAGCAATAATAATTCATCCCTTAAATGAGATGACTAGAGTTCTTCAATCTCAGAATTCTGGGATGAATGTTCGTTCGTAATTCTTTCAAACCTTAGCAAGGTGAACAACACTTATTACTGAAATTGACTGATATTTGTCACAAAGACAAATTTTACAAAAAAATGCAAATAAGGATCTCTGCCTAGATTTTTCTTTTGTTGCCCAAAATCAACAGGAGGCTTCCCGGTTAATTTTTTTTGCTACCCGGGATTGATTTCCTGCTGCCCGGTTAATTTTTCTTGTTGCCCGGGATTGATTTCCTGCTGCCCGAACCTGTTTCTGTAATGTCCCCCTCTAATTAAGCATCCAAAAACACCCGCTAACCTACTTAATTCCCATAGGTTCGAGCGGGTATTGCATGAGAGGGAATTAACTGAGCGCATTGATACTTAGAGCAGAACAAGACATTCATTCAGTGTCAAGTCATCAGTCGAATAAAAGAAGCCTTGTTTCTTCAGGCTTAAAAGTGAACATCAAAATAGAATTGCATGCATGCAAAAGTTAAGCAGAAACCCTAAAAGTACATGAGACTCTATTTAAGAGAGTTATGAGACCAAAGAAGATATCTATTATTATTGTTGATTGATTTCGAAGTTTCGAGCAGCAGCACAACGTGTAGACGCAGTAGTTAGGGTTGGAGACGGTGTCTTCAGCTAGCGAGGGTTCGATAATGAGATATCTACCCTAGTCTCTTATTGAGATAGATCATCCAGGTTTATCCATTGCATCCATCATATACTACAGTATTCAGAGATCCAGCACATTTCGAAGGGTTATTAGCAAATCCACGTTTTGCAGCCGGAAGTAGCAGGGAAAACATAGAAGGATTCGTTGGGACCACAAAACCTAGTCTTTCCTCCGCATGTTAGCTTCCTCTTTCTCAGCAGGCCTATCCTACGGTATATAGTGATTGTCAGCCATCAGTTTGCTCACCTGGAGCAGCTATCAGCCAAACAGATCAGTTGGGGGCGTCAGCAGCATAACTGCCAATCAATTCGCTAGGGCACTTGGAGGCAGCCAAACCTCTGCATGTGCCAATCCATCACTTCGACATCAGCAGACGGACAAGCTAAGAAAGTTTCAGCCCGATCAGACCTCTCCTCCTACAAAAACGTCAGCTTTAGTCTAGAGGGTGTTTATGGTACTGTGGGCCGGTAACACCGAAGGAAAAGAGCATTACTAGGCCACCTATCCGGATCCTTATGCATGCAGCTATCTCTGGAGTCATTATCAGCCGAAATATCAGTGGTAAGTGTTAATTTCTCTCTGCAAAACCCTAACCCTAATTCACCTATATTTTAAGGCATTTTGCATGGCAAGTTTGCATGCACAGTTATTTTGCAAATTTGTATGAGGTTGAGTGTGCGAGTCAGCACTATCATAAAACAATAGAGAATATCAATATTTGGGATATCACAGTGGTATCAGAGCATGTTCCTTGCCAGCTGTGGGCTTGAACATGAGAAGTAAATGAATATGGAAGATGACACTTTTGTAACCTATAGGATCAGGAAGAGTAGGTACACGGAGGAATTTGAGGATATCCAACTAGAAGATACCAACTCAAACATGGACCCAACAGGTATACACTCTGGCAGGGGAATACGAACGAGACAAGATGAGGACAGGATGGAATTTCGCAACCTAGTAACCACATTGCAAGACTTAGCCAAAGGGAAAAATGACGTACTTAATGCAATCAACAAATTATCGGCGTAACCAGAACCAGGTAACAACAGTACACCTCTCTCGCCAGTAGATAGAGAGTCTACAAGCAGTAGTGGGAAGCATGCATACACCAATATGCAGAACACACCCCACATATATAACAGACCTTCCAGCAGGCCTACTATGCCTCACTTCTTGGCAGATGCAATAGCAGGTCTAGTCATGCAGGTAGAGCCTAGTGAACCCTTTGGCGCCTATTTGTAGGAATACAGGGACTTAGGGGATGAGTTTCATGCAGCCATGTCTTTTTCGTATTTTTGCAACATAAAGAGTAGGAACAAGCCCAGGAATTTCAACAAGGGATTTAATCATAATTATGAGTTGCAAAAAACCTTGGGCAGGTTAACCATCCCAAACTTTGATGGGGCTCGTAGAGGTTCAGCGAGGATATGGGTTCAGAAATTGGATACCTACTTCCAACTCAATCCCATGATAGAGACAGATACCATTAAATTAACTACACTCCACCTAGACGGAGAGGCTCATGAGTGGTGGTACCACGGATTAGTGACATTGGGTCACAACACCATCCACTCCTATAGTGAGTTCACTCAGAAACTCATGGAGCGGTTCGACAAGAAAGATCCAGAGATACATTTCAGAGAGTTGGCTCAACTCAAGCAGACAGGTAGCGCTGAGGCCTTCATCTTAGAGTTCCAGAGGGTAGCTGTTATGGTGACAGATGTGTCGGAGAGCAGGTTGACTATGTTGTTTGTTGAGGCCTTGACAGAGCCACTACGAGGGTGGGTGAAAGCCTACAAACCCTCCACTCTATAGGATGCCATCAGCCAAGCCAGAGATCTCCAGGACTTAGTCCCGAAGAACAGGTTCCCACTCAAGACCAACTTTCCGGTTAGGGACAAAGACAAGAAACCTTTCCAGCAGGACTTACAGACGAAAACATGGTTAGACGATAACACTAGGAGAGACTTGAGACGAAAGAAATTGTGTTTTACTTGTCATAAACCATGGGTTCCAAAACACAGGTGCGCAGGAAAGGCCAAGGCCCACTACATAGAGTTATATTCAGACAGTGAAGTGGAGGACTACGAGCAGGAAACAACAGAAGAATTGCGGGCAGCAGAGGAGGAGTCACTCCAAGGTGATACACCAGAGGGAGTTATTGCTACGTTATATGGAGTACCTAGATTCCATACTCTCAAGGTCAGGGGAGTAGTACAGGGCCACAAAGTGGGAGTATTGATTGATGGGGGAGCAACCCACAATTTCATTGATGCAACTTGGGTAGCCAAGATAGGTATTGGGACAGAGAAGTTTGAGGGATTTACTGTAGCAATAGCCGGAAACTCTAGCATGGAGTGCAACTATTGGATTCCAAGATTGAATGTCACATTAGACAACTACCAGATGACAAATTCATTTTATGTAGTGGATGTGGCAGATACACATGTAGTATTAGGCGTTCAATGGCTATATTCAATAGGGAAATATACTACAGACTACCAAGCAATGGAAATGGAATTCTAGGGACCAGATGGGAAACAGGTAGTTTTGAGGGGCATGAACACTTATCCCCCAAAACCAGTCTCTTCACAGAGAATGGAGGCAGTGCTCAGGCAGGATGACATAGAATGGTCGGCAAAATGTTTTGTCACCTTTAGGAAACCTCCAGAGAACAACACCCAACACTTAGCAGATATTCAGGCCTTATTGTAGAAGCACGAAAAGGTATTTCGAGACCTTCTAGCAGGTAGACCGCCTGACAAGGGATTTGAGCACATCATTGAGCTGGAGGAGGGGACACAGACAGTCATCACCACTCCTTACCGATATCCCAAAAGATATAAGGATGAGATCGAGAAGACGATCAAGGAATTACTAGAGCTAGGATATATTCGGCCCAGTTCTAGTCCCTTTGCATCATCAGTGATCTTAGTTAAGAATAAGGATGGCACACTGCGAATGTGCATTGATTACAGAGCACTCAACAAAAAGACCATCAAAAACAGGTATCCCATTCCCAGGATTGATGAACTCATGGACGAACTGCGGGGAGCCAAATATTTTTCAAAGATTGATCTTCGCTTAGGGTACCAATGTTAAACTAGTAGCAACAAGGAAGGTCTTCCTGCATGCATGTGTTCTTGCATGCAGAAGACTTAAATTATGAAATCAGTTGTATTTAATTTACTTTTCCTAAGTTTACTTTGGAAAATAAATTAAAGTGATCTAAATTAACTTTAGTGAACCACTAGTTAAAGTGAAAGTGAAATTAGGGTTTTTGCTTTACCACTAATTAAAAAGAAAGTGAAATTAGGGTTTTCGCTTTACCTAAAGTTATAAAAGAGAGATCAATTGGTGGAGAGAACACACACTTGTATTCCGACAGAGACAAGATACACACAGGGAGAGAAAGTCAGATAGAGGATTTAGCTGAGAAGACGGAGGAACGAGCAACAGGATCATCGAGCTTCGTACAGCTGGGTTGTACACTCACACAGGAGGGTGTTGAGGTTTAGCTGGGATTTGCCCAGTGATTCTGCCAGGTACTACATTCGCCAGGTTTGGGTGAATTTACAGTGATTGTAAAAGTTCCATATTTTCTCATAATAAAATCTATATCTAACTACTGCACCAGTTTTCCCATCTTGGGTTTTTCCAGGGATGATTTATGATGTGATGTTGATGTTGTGATTTATTTCTCAGTTTTATATTCCGCTGCATACTGTAAAAGATATTCATGTGTGGTTATCAGTTGATATTTTGCATGTGTTGTTTAGCCCTAGTTGAATATTAAAGGAAAATTTACAACCACCAGATCCGAGTAAGGGATCAAGACATTTCTAAAACAGCTTTTCGTTGCCACTATGGTCACTATGAGTTCTTGGTCATGCCCTTTGGACTCACCAATGCTCTAGCCACATTCCAGTCGTGCATAAACCATACCTTCAGAACTCAGTTACGTAAGTATTTGCTAGTATTCTTTGATGATATTTTGATTTACAGCAAAACATGGGAGGAACATCTGAAACATTTAGACGAAGTATTGAGCATTCTAGAAGAGCACTCGCTATACGCGAAGATGTCTAAGTGTGAATTTGGCATGAAGGAGATGTTGTATCTAGGGTACATCATCAGTACAGAAGGGGTACAGGTTCATATGGAGAAAATCCGAGCTATCAGGGATTGGCCCATGCCAAAAACAGTCACAAAACTGAAAGGCTTCTCAGGCCTTTGCACATATTACCGGAGGTATGTTAAGGGGTTCTCCCAATTTGCCGCACCACTCACTGATCTCACAAAGAAGGGGGCCTTCACCTGGACAGAATTAGCATAGAAAACCTTTGAGTAGATGAAATTCATCATGAGTTCTTGCCCAGTTTTAGCACTACCAGACTTTTCATAGCCATTTGTAGTAGAATGTGATGCATCAGGGGAAGGGCTAGGGGAAGTACTGATGCAAAACCATCACCCAATTGCATTCGAGAGCAGGAAACTGAAAAACTATGAGCGCTACTACTCCATATATGACAAGGAGATGCTAGTCATCTTACATGCTCTCACTAAATTCAGACAATACCTGGTGGGCAGCAAGTTCAAAATCAAGACAGATCATAATAGCCTCAAGTACTTCTTGGAGCAGAAGGAGCTGAATGAGCGCCAACAGAAATGAGTCAGCAAGGTTCAAGCCTATGATTTCGAGATAGAGTATGTGAAGGGTAAGAACAATATAGTATTTAATGCATTATCCAGATGACCCGCTTCATTATCTCTCATGAGTATATCCACAGATTGGAGGTCTCTTCTCTTAGTAGAGTACTCCAAAAATAAATTTGCTTGCGAATTATTGGATGGACAGGTTCAAGATAACAGGTACAGAATTATTAATGACATCATCTATTACAAGAGCAGGATATACCTCGTCCCAGAATCAGCCTTAAAAAAGAAGATAATACAGGCGCACATGACTCTCCATTATCAAGACATCAGGGTTTCTTGAAGACCTATAGGAAGATCCGAGAGAGGTTCTCATGGAAGGGTCTCAAGGGGGAGGTTATGCAGCACGTGCGAGAATGCAGCATTTGTCAGCAAAACAAGTTCGAGCACATCCATCCAGCAGGGTTACTTCAGCCACTACGAATTCCAGAACAGAAGTGGGAAAGTATCTCCATGGACTTCATTACAGGGTTGCTCAAGGTCCAAGGGCGAGATTGCTTTTATGTCGTGGTTGATCGACTGACCAAATTCGTCCATTTCTTTGCTATCTCATCCGATTACTCCACAGCCCAGGTAGCCGAGTTATTTTTCAGAGACCTGCTTCATTATCTCTCATGAGTATATCCACAGATTGGAGGTCTCTTCTCTTAGTAGAGTACTCCAAAAATAAATTTGCTTGCGAATTATTGGATGGACAGGTTCAAGATAACAGGTACAGAATTATTAATGACATCATCTATTACAAGAGCAGGATATACCTCGTCCAAGAATCAGCCTTAAAAAAGAAGATAATACAGGCGCACATGACTCTCCATTATCAAGACATCAGGGTTTCTTGAAGACCTATAGGAAGATCCGAGAGAGGTTCTCATGGAAGGGTCTCAAGGGGGAGGTTATGCAGCACGTGCGAGAATGCAGCATTTGTCAGCAAAACAAGGTCGAGCACATTCATCTAGCAGGGTTACTTCAGCCACTACGAATTCCAGAACAGAAGTGGGAAAGTATCTCCATGGACTTCATTACAGGGTTGCCCAAGGTCCAAGGGCGAGATTGCTTTTATGTCATGGTTGATCGACTAACCAAATTCGCCCATTTCTTTGCTATCTCATCCGATTACTCCACAGCCCAAGTAGCCGAGTTATTTTTCAGAGAGGTCTTCAGATTACATGGCCTACCCAAGACCATTGTCAGTGATCGGGATAGTAAATTCACCAATGCCTTCTGGCAGGAGCTATTCAGAATGGTAGGGACAGAACTCGCTACAAGTACGAGCTATCACCTGCAAAGTGACGAATAGACTGAGAGTGTCAACAAGTGGGTTGAAGGGTATCTGCGCAATTATGTAACAGGCCAACAGAGGACATGGATTAAGTGGCTACACTTAGGGGAATACTGCTACAATACCACCTACCATATGTCTATCTGAATGACACCTTTTAAAGCATTGTATGGCTATGAGGCACTGAGCTTCGCAGATCTAGCTTTTGGAGACAGCAGAGCACCCAAGGCCAAAGATTGGATATAGGACAATAAGGATATCCTTAAGATCCTAAGAGAGACCTTACAGGCAGCATAGAATCAGCAAAAACTATACGCAAAAAGACAGGGTTGAGAGGAGCTTCGAGGTAGGAGATCTAGTATATTTACGGCTACAACCATACAAGCAATCTTCCTTCAAGAAGAAAGGAGCGAAAAAACTAAAACCTCACTTCTATGGTCCTTATAAGGTAATTCGAAAGGTTGGAGAGGTGGCTTATGAGCTAGAACTCCCAAAGGAAAGCAAGATTCACAATGTATTTCATGTGTCCAGTCTCAAGAAAACATTAGGACAACACATTGCTCCATCCACTGATTTACCTCCCTTAGATGATGAAGGGCTACTGGTACTGATTCCAGAGCAAATCCCACAGGTGCGAGAAAGGAAGCTCCGAAACAGGGTGATTCGAGAGTATCTGGTGAAATGGAAGGAATCAACTATGGAAGATGCCACATGCGAAGGAGAGCGGGTATTGCAGCATCCTAGTTTACAATTGCTTGAGGACAAGCAATTTCAAGCGGGGAGGACTGTAATGCCCCCTCTAATTAAGCATCCAAAAACACCCGCTAACCTACTTAATTGTTAGGATATTTAGACACTTAGGAGTTAGTTAAAATCAACTTGTGTAATATATCTGTTAGATAAAGTGTGTTCCTTTAGTATGCATTACTATGCATTTGTAAATATTATAATCCGACAGTCACGATATGTTCTAGACATAAAGTGATCCGACGGTTCAACTTCTCTTAGATCATACCTACCATTGATCCGTGGCTTAACATTCGATTGGTCCATGATCTCTATTTAAAGAGAATGGAGGGTCCTTGGCGAGTTGATCGATTATGAGAAGCTCATTTGTAACTTTCTTCTTTTGCATAATAAATTGATCCAAGTAGTTATTGGCTGGGGTCGTGGACTGTTTCCCTCTCGAGGATTTTAACCACGTGACAAACATCGATGTGTTGATATGTGATCTATTTGTGTGAAGTGGTTGCTTTAGGTGTTCGGTCTTTTGGGAGTACCATGTGTACCCAAACATGGTATCAGTGCGTTTATGAAGAGTCACTTTTGGTTTTGATCAAGATCTGGAACCGGTGTTGCCGAAACTTTGAAAGGATTTCTGGTTTTGGAGTTTCTGTGCATTTGTGGCCTACGGGAGCTGTTCCATTGCGTCCGAAGTGTCGTTTCCATTCGGAAATTGTTTTTGTTTCATCGAAAACCGTTTCCGGTTGATCCAAAACACCCATTTCGACAAATATGAAGGTATAATGTTACAGTGATGGATTTGTTTTATTTATTGTTTTTATATCTCTCATATTTTATCAGTTTTATTATTAGATCTTTAATGTTTTAGTCTCGAACTATTGCTTTCCCTGGCTGCGTATGCTCTTTGTCATGCACCTTGCGCGATCGCGACGAATCAAAAACAGAAAGGAAAAAAAAATTTGTCTTCTCGGCTACGTATGCTCTTTGCCATGCACTTTGTGCGATCACGGCGAATCAGAAACAGCGAGAAAACTTGAAAACGTAGACTTTTCGGGAAAGTTAACCAAGATCTAACCCCATCGTGTGGAAAACAAATTTTGTTTTTCGGTTTTTCTTGTGATTTACAGAAAAAAGACAACCACAGAGACCAAGAGAAAAGAGTAAAAAAAAAACCCTTCCTCTTTCTCTTCTTTTACGTACCTTTTAAACTTAGCTCACTTGGTTCAAAGTTGTTTTATTCCTTAATAGGTCTTGAGTTAAAGTCTTATTAAGTTACTTTTTAGTGCATGCAATTTCTATTTTCAAGTTACTTTATTGTAAAAGTGCATCTCACTTAAATAAAATAAAATAAAAAGTGAGTCACTTAAGTTTTTAATTTATTGCCGCACTATTTAAAATAACACTATTGTAAAAGTGAACATCACTTATTTTACAAAAGTGATTCACTTAAAAGATCATTTCTTGTAAGTGAGTGTAAAAGGTTCATCTTGGGAAAAAGGGGGTTCTTTTTTTTAGTTGGTCAAGTTAATATCTGCCACGTCACTATTGGGGACATCTTCAACATTTTCTTTGATCAAGCATAACTTCATCATCTAAAATCAGTGTTCAGTGCCATTTTTTTTAAACAGCCTAATTTTTCGAGCTCTTTGCATTCAGACAGTTAGTTTCTGTTTTTTCAGCCATTATTTTACAGTGTGGCCACCCCTTGTGACATTCTACTTACCAATTCTAACTATTTCTCATGGAAATCTCGTATGGAAGATGTTCTACAAAGTAGGGGACTTTTCAGAATTACCTCAGGGAAAGAAACAAAACCCATTGATGATGATAAGAAAATAAAATGGGCAAATAGATGTGATGAAGCTCATGGATTGATTGGGATGTCAATCTCTACTGATTTGCGATTCCATATATCTGGAATTGATGAACCTGATAAAGCTTGAGAAAAGTTGAAATCTGTGTTTGGTAAACGCAATGAAATTTGAGGTCATCAACTTGAGAATGAGTTGATTTCTTTGAATCCAAGTGATTTTTTATGCATTCAAGATTACTTATCTAAGTATAAAACTCTTAAACTCTTATGTGAAAAATGTAAGATTAAGAAAGAAGACAAACAATGTATTTATCGTATTCTTTCTAAACTTAGACCTGCATCTTCTGTTTTTGTATCTACATTTTACTCCATGAAATAATCCTTGAATGCAGCTAACTATCAAGAGCCTACTCTTGAATCATTTTGTGATTCCTTAATTAGAGAGCAAGATAAGCTCATTCATCTTGGAATAGTTAACAATGCAGATACATCTGGGAAAACCTTATTGTCCCAACAGAAAGAAAAGTCCAAGCCTCCCAAGAAACAGAATTTTCGCAATAAGAAGCCAAACAAGGGTCCCAAACCCTCTCAGTCAGCTCCTTCTTTAAAAAATGACAAAGGATCCAAGCCAAAAGGAAAGAAGACTGAGCGTCATTGCAATTTTTGTGGGAAAGATAATCATGATGAATCTAAGTGTTTCAAGAAGATGGCAGCCTTGAAAGCAGCAATCAAGAAGCGCCACATCAGCCTAGATTCGTCTTCAGAATCTACCTCTCATGGACATGCACTTTGTGCTTCTAGTTACTCTTATACTGCATCTTCTTCTTCTACTTCAAATGAATGGCTCATTGATTCTGGAACATCTTATCATATGGCTAAAGATCAAGCCATCTTTTCTACTATGCATGAATGTAACACCAAACAAATATTTGTTGGTGATGATAGTTCTCTAAGTGTTGTAGGATCTAGAACAGTTCCAGTAGAAAATGGTCATTTTAGTGATGTACTATGTGTTCCAAGAATTTCCTGCAATTTGTTGTCAGTCTATCAAATCACTCATTCTGATGAAGATAAAATTGTAACGTTTACACCTCACCAAGTTGTAATCAAGGAT
Organism: Pseudotsuga menziesii; assembly: GCA_001517045.1. Classification (NCBI taxonomy): domain Eukaryota; kingdom Viridiplantae; phylum Streptophyta; class Pinopsida; order Pinales; family Pinaceae; genus Pseudotsuga; species Pseudotsuga menziesii. The sequence continues at coordinate 345,634 of LPNX010551103.1, read as the reverse complement.
TTTAAAGATCCTCAACATGTCCTAGCTACCAGAATTGTTGATGATATTACCAGGTTGTACAAATTTAACAAATTTGGGTCATCACCTTTTCCTTCATTTTTTGTTGCTCATAGTGATAACTTGAACAAACTTTGGCATGAGCGATTTGGTCCCTTAAATTATCGCTCATTGCAACAACTATGTAAAAACAATATGGTGATTGGTCTTCCGATGGTATCTTGCAAGGATGGTGTTTGTTCCGGTTGTGTACTTGGAAAACATCATCTGGACAGTTTTAACAAACGTGTCTCTTGGCACGCCTCGGTTCCCTTGGAGCTTGTGCATAGTGACTTGTGTAGTCCTCTTCCATCTGCTTCCTTTTCTGGTTTCAAATATTTATTAACTTTCATTGATGACTACTCCAGACGCACTTGGGTTTACTTCCTAAAACTTAAGAGCGAAGTATTTAACATGTTCTTGGCCTACAAGGCCCTTGTTGAAAAACAATCTGGTTATCAAATTATTAAGTTAAGATCTGACAATGGAAGAGAATATGTTAACAAAAAGTTCACTACTTTTTGCACTGAACAAGGAATCCAACAACAACACACTGTTCCATATACACTACAACAAAATGGTGTAGCTGAACGGAAGAACCGCACTTTAAAAGAAATGGCTAATTGTATGATCCAATCTAAGGGACTAAGTCTTCAATATTGGGCTGAGGCCATAAATTGTGCAAATTACATAGTTAATCGCACACCCACAAAAGTTTTACAAGGTATAACACCGGAAGAAGCATGGAGTAAAATTAAACCAGATGTAAGTCACTTCCGTGTGTTTGGTTGTGAAAAGTGCATATTTGTTGGATATTCAGAAGATGTAAAAGGTTATAGACTTCTTCAGCCAAATTCTCATGATATAATCATTAGAAGAGATGTTAAATTTGATGAAAATCTCTTGGCCTGCGAGCCTAACTTGGCGGGTGTGCCATCTTTGGCCTGCGAGCCTGATTCGACGATTGTGCCTTCTTCTTCTTCCAACTTCCTTGACAGGTTTCCAACTCCAGTTTCTGATGATGACAGTGAGGATGAAAATCCACCTCTGCCTACTCACGTTCCTCTATTTGCACCAGCACCAATGCTTCCTCGATGGGTCCGTTCAACATGTGACGCAGCTAGTGATCTTGCCAGTGATCCTAGAGATCAACGTCGAACACATTCTCAGTTTCAACAAGCCTCTTCTTTTTTGGCTCAAGTTTCCGAGAATCATGATCCAGAAACTTTTGCAGAAGCTTCAGGAAATCCAGATTGGGATGCAGCTATGGATGAAGAATATCGTTCCTTAATGGTGAACGATACTTGGGATCTTGTTCCTCTTCCAAAAGGAAGAAAACTTGTCAAATGTAAATGGGTCTACAGAACTAAGTATGCATCAAATGGAAGTGTTGAAAGACTTAAGGCAAGGTTAGTTGCCAAAGGTTTTTCCCAAGTTGAAGGGATTGACTACAATAAAACCTTTGCTCCTGTCGCAAAAATGAACTCCATCCACCTTGCTATTTTCCTTGCAGCCTTACATAACTGGGAAGTCCATCAAATGGATGTTAAGTCTGCCTTCTTACATGGTGATTTACAGGAGGAAATTTACATGGAACAACCTCCTGGATATGTTCAGAATAACTCTAGCCTTGTCTGTCGCCTTAAGAAATCCTTATATGGCCTTAAGCAAGCTCCTAGCGCTTGGTATGCCAAAATGGATAGCTTTCTCCTTGACATTGGTTTTTCTAGATGCCATTCTTACCCCAATGTCTATACCAAGAAAGTAGGAAACCATCTCATCATACTTGTTCTTTATGTTGATGATCTTATCCTCACTGATAGTGACCCTAAACTTTTAACCCATGTGAAATCCAGTCTTAACCAAAATTTTGAAATGTCAAACTTAGGAAATTTGCATTATTTTCTTGGTCTCCAAGTCTTGCAAACCAAAGAAGGAATCTTTCTTTCCCAGTCTAAGTATGCTTGTGACCTTCTTCATCGCTTTCACATGGAAGATTGTAAACCAGCCCCTTCTCCCTTCCAGTCTGGAGTCAAACTTTTTGCCACTTGTACTTCACCTGAAGTAGATGCCACCTTGTATCGTCAGCTTGTTGGTAGTCTCTTATACTCGACTCATTCTTGTCCTGACCTTTCCTTTGTCGTTGGTCGTGCTACCTGTTATATGCAAACACCTCATGAAAGTCATTGGAAAGCAGCAAAAAGAATACTTCGACATATTCGAGGTACAATTCAGTTTGGGATTCATTACAGTATAGGGGGGGAACCTTTGTTAGTTGGTTTCACTGATTCAGATTGGGCCGACAATCCTGATGATCGAAAGTCTACTGCAGGTTATGTTTTCAGTCTGGGATCTGGACCTGTCACTTGGGCTTGTAAGAAACAACAAGCTCTTGCTCTTTCTTCAGCGAAAACAGAATATCGAGTCGTAGTTAATCCCAGTCAGGAAGCTTTATGGCTTCGACAGATCCTTTCAGAGTTTGGATTCAAGCAGCAGCAGCCTACTCCACTTTGGTGCAACAATCAAAGTGCCATCAAGCTTGCCAAAGATCCAGTTCTACATCAACGCAGCAAACACATTGAGCTACACATGCACTTCATCAGAAATCTTGTTCATGATCGTGTTCTTAAAATGCTCTATTACCCTACAGATGATCAAGTTGCAGACATCTTCACCAAGTCTCTTACAGAAGCGAAGTTTTCTAAACTTCGATCTATGTTAGGAGTTCAGGAATGTGTCATTAAGGGGGGATAAGCTCTAATGCCTCCTTCCTTCTCCTAATAGTGTCACTTTTGTAAATCCTTCAATCCTATCCCAAGTTGTTCTTAAGGGGGGATGTTAGGATATTTAGACACTTAAGAGTTAGTTAAGATCAACTTGTGTAGTATATTTGTTCGGTAAAGTGTGTTTCTTTAGTATGCATTACTATGCATTTGTAAATATTCTAATTCGACGGTCACGATATGTTCTAGACATAAAGTGATCCGACGGTTCAACTTCTCTTAGATCATACCTACCATTGATCTGTGGCTTAACACCCGATTGGTCCATGATCTCTATTTAAAAAGCATGGAGGGTCATTGGCTAGTTGATCGATTATGAGAAGCTCATTTGCAACTTTCTTCTTTTGCATAATAAATTGCTCCAAGTAGCTATTTGGCTGGGGTCATGGACTGTTTTCCTCTCGAGGGTTTTAACCACGTGACAAACATCGGTGTGTTGATCTGTGATCTAATTGTGTGAAGTGGTTGCTCTAGGTGTTCAGTCTTTTGGGAGTACCCTGTGGTACCCGAACATTAATTCCCATAGGTTCGAGCAGGTACTGCATGAGTGAGAATTGACTGAGGGCATTTGATACTTAGAGCAGAACAGGACATTCATTCAGTGTCAAGTCATCAGTCGAATAAAAGAAGCCTTGTTTCTTTAGGCTTAAAAGTTAACATCAAAATAGAATTGCATGCATGCAAAAGTGAAGCAGAAACCCTAAAAGTGACATGCAAACCCTAAAAGTACATGAGACTCTATTTAAGAGGGTTATGAGACCAAAGAAGATATCTATTATTATTGTTGATTGATTTTGGAGTTTTGAGCAGCAGCACAGTGTGCAGCCGCGACAGTTGGGGTTGGAGACGATGTCTTCAGCTAGCGAGGGTTCGGTAGTGAGATATCTGCCCTAGTCTCTTATTGGGATAGATCATCTAGGTTTATCCATTGCATCCATCATATACTACAGTATTCGGAGATCTAGCACATTTCGAAGGGTTATTAGCAGATCCACGTTTTGCAGCCGGAAGTAGCAGGGAAAACACAGAAGGATTCGCTGGGACCACAAAACCTCAACTTCCTACCCGGATCTTCCTGAGTTTATTCTGTGCCTGCTCAAGAAGATCCAGTGCTTGCCTGAGAGGATTTTGTGGCTATTAGTGTACTACCCGACCCTTGTCTGCCTGCCCAGGATCAGATTTGTCCTACCTGGACTAGATAGCAGCTTCTGTGAATGAAGTAGAGTTGCCTGAGATCTGTAGGGTAAGCCCGTGAATAAAACCAGGCTGCCCGAGGTCACAAAGAGGGTAGCTCGTGAAGATATAGTGTTGCCCGAGGGTATAGTTGGGCCGCCCAAGGGTGTGGGAAGGCTGCCCGTGATCCTGCTATAGCTGTCGTGAGGGTTAGGCTGATGCCCTAGCCTGGATCTTGTTGGTCGTGACTAGTGGAAGGTAAACCCTAGCAAACTTAGGGTTTGACTGTAGCTGAAGATTCCCTAGCTGCATAGGGTGTGACTATAGTAGAAGTATGAAGGTGGAGATGCCCTAGCTAGAAACCTCCATGCTAGGACATAAACCAACACTAAGGAACTTCTCTCTCTCCTCAAGAACCAGCGAAAAACTTCTAGGAGCAGTTGAATGATAATGAGCAAGAGTGTGTAAAATGAATTTGAGTTGATCTTCTTTTATAGCCTTTGATTCATCTGTAAGTGGACCAAAACTTAAAAGAATAAAATAATAACATTTATTCTTTTATATTTTCACTTTGACTCCTTAGTGGTCCAAGGGTCCTTATGTGTTTTTGAATTTTACCTTTAGCCTTCTTCAAGTGCCCTGTGGTCAAAACAAGTGATCATAGGGATCCTTCAAACCTACTAAAAGTATATCATCATAAATAGAGAGAATTACTAATGTTTTTATCTCACACTCCTTTTGCCACCAAGATTGGGTACTAGGTGTCTTAACCAAGGGTAGCTAATCCTTGGAGAAGATCACAAAGCCCACAGATCGAGGGTAGGAGTGTCTCACAAGCCCAGACCCGGTCTAGGACTTAAAGTGATGTCCTCGTAACTGTCAGGTGCCTCAGCCATAGGCTGAATAATTTGACCCAGGGTCAAATACTTGGTAACTGACCAAGCGCCTCCATTCTCCCGAAGAATGGTGCTCAGGCCTAGGCTGAGTCCCCTAGTTCTAGACTGGTTCATCTTCCTGATAACTAACCAGGTGCCTCCATTCAAAGAATGGCTACTCAACTCTAGGATGAGTTCCCCCAGTGCTGGACTTGTTCTACATTCTGGTCCTTGACCAGATGCCCCTATTCGACAGAATGGCTACTCATCTCAAGGCTGAATTCCCCCAGTATTGGACTGGTTCCACATCCTAGTCCTTAACCAAATGTCCCCATTCAATAGAATGGCTACTCAGGTCAAGGCTGAGTTCCCCTAGTGCTGGGCTAGTTCCACATCTTGGTCCTTAACCAGATGTCCCCATTCTCCTAAGAGAATGGCTCTAGATGTTGCTTAGGAAAAATCAACACAATTCCACAAATCTGTCCCAAGAACTAGTAGGGTGCTCAACAAGAAGACACAAAGTGCCACAAGGCTCCCAATGACCTCTACCCCTCTAGCTCCACACAGTAATCATCTTTTTTCAATCTTGCAATAATAGATTGAAATTCCTATTACTCTAGCCAATACAATCCTTTGCCCTTTCTTATCACCCAGGATCAGACGAACCGGCAAGGGGAGTGAATACGGGGCAAAAGCGAGGCAAGGTTTATTTTAAATAAAATGTTCAAAGCCCAAAAAATTTAACAATGCAAGTCGACACGATTTAGCATGGGCGGCAAAGCCAACTCACATGCAAGGTCTGGGCAATTGAGAATAACAAAAATAAAATGCTAGTCAACACGATTTTGCAAGGATGGCATAGCCAAATCACTTGCAAGGTGTGGAAAAAATAGACAAAAATAAATAAATAAAAATGAAATGAAATTCTAACTAAATAATACCCAAGCCAATCAACAATTGCTTATGCAAAGGTGGGCAAACCCAACTTCTTTTGCATGCAGAGGATGGCAAACAAGAGAAACTTCATTTTAACTTAAAATGCAAAATAAGAAATCAAGTCCAAGAGACTCTCTTGGACTTGTTACAATGGTTGAAATTTCAGCGTAATGAAAAAGAAGAAAGAAGTGGGAAAAACAGTGTTTTCACCTATTTCTTGTGATATTGAAGCTCTTCCTTTGAGGTAGCCTTTACACCCTTCTATGACTGAAATTTGATAGAGTTTTGTCTTGTTTTGTCACCAACCTGCTAAAAAACAGCAAAGAGAAAATGATAAAATGTGCCCAAAATCACTTTGGGGAAGTTAGTATGTTAGTGCAATATATATACAAAATTTACAGAAAGTTGTCAAAGGAATAATTTTGAAAGACCTTCAGTATATAAGAATTAAAATCAGATTTGAAACACTCAACAAACTAAAACTAGAATTCAGAAATTTGTATGTAAAGAAAGAGAAAATCTGTCATTGGCTCTTGAAGAAGTGAAGCAATGGGGCATCCAACCGTGGAATCTCAATCTTCAATCCAAATAACCTGCAACTTATAAGATTTTCACTACACAACTAAAAGAAGGTGAAAATCAAATAATGAGCAAAGAAATCATAAACTTCACACTATAAAATGTATAAACTTCTTTTGCTACAAGAATGAAAACTCACAAAATCTATGGAATGAAAATACCATAAATCTTACCAAAGCAAATAAGAATGCTTCCTCGGTCTCTCCTAATTTTGTGTAGCTACTTGAGCATGGAAGCAAATCATCAATGAGCACAATGAACACAAATTTCTTCCAAAGATTTTGATTAACAACGCTAAATGGCTGAAAATTACAATGGCCCAAGCAAAGGAAAGAGAAAAAGAATGAGAGTAAGAGCATGAAAGAGTGTAACCAAAATGAGAAGGAATGACCTCCTTAAATAGGAAAAACAAGAGAGACCCCTCTTGCATGCCCAACACTTGGCATTGCTTGAGAGAGGGGCCCATGGAGGGAGCAAACCTCCTTGAGGAAGCACCTCCTAAGGTAAGAAATCAAATAATAGAGGGGAGGAAAACCCCCTCTTAAGCATTGGATGTTGTTGCTAGGTCAAAAGAGGGGGGCCCATGGAAGTGGGACCCCTCTTTTGATTTATTTCATGCTTGCTTGATTTTCTATGGTTGAGACTCGAGAGGGTGCCCCCCCTTGGGTGACATCTTCATTTTTCCCAAATGCTTGATTGTGAGGCCCATTTTTGTCTCTAATGTCACCTTAGAAACATATCATGACTTTAGGAAACAAATTTTCCCCTTCTAAGTGACTTCAGGAACTTTTGCAAAATTTGGCTTGCTAATTATTTGTCAATTTTCCTGATTTCCTTGACTGATTTTGACAAATGTGTCCAAAACCTTAGCAAGACTTGTCTGAATGACTTCAAACTTTGCCCAAAGGTGTAAGAAGACCCCTACCATTGATTTTGAGTACCCATACCCAAATTTGTGGGCATTAGATGTCATTTAACCCTCTCTTCATTACAACATTTTTATGCTGAGGTACAATTTTTAATCACCAAAAATTAAAAAGTCTTAGATAAAACCTAATGAAATTCCGAAAGACTTTGGATAGTGTCTAACATGGTTACATAGAACATTCTTGGGCCTTAGTCACCCCGTGGGCTCGATCATTAGAACTCCTTTCACCACTTTGTAAGTATTTTTGAGTGAAAAACTCAGATAATTAAAATCACTAAAAACGAATTTTAATTACCCAAGGGAAAAAACACTCGATGAAAGGACTTCCCTGATGAAAAAGTCCTAGGTAACTAAGTTATACAAAAACTAAACCTTCATGCTGACATATCATTACAATATCCTCCGTAGGGGTGCAGAAATTTCATGGAGAAAATATAAGAAGAAAAGCTCCCTCACTTGAAAAAACTTTATTAGGTACTTTTTTCTCATCTTTAATGCACATGGTACATGGTTGGCCACCTAGTTGGTTAGGTGGTCAACACATGGGAGGGATTCTCATAATGAAACGATCTTGTATAGTTCGATGACTATACCACGGGCTTTTCCTTCCAGAATCAACTTGATCTTGTAGGAGATGTGATTGTCTGTGTAGGATGTCTTGGAGAGTTCATGATGTGGTGTTCTTTGATAGTAACCCATGATGTTGACGATGATGGAGGTTGGGAGTTGGTTGTTGCTCCAAGGAGGTATTCCTATATATTCACAAGTAGTCATTATTCATTGGAGGATCGAGATGTGACAACATTGTTGATAGTCTTGTTGCAGATGACAATGGTTGACCTTAGTTGATTGTTGGCTCAATGTTCTTCCCTTGGGCATTGGAGATCTCTTGCTTGGATAGCAGAGCACTTCATAGTGGCCAAATGAAGGATTCACTTGGTGGGAGAAGACCCTACAAGGGCTGTAGAGTATTGAGCATCATGGAGGGCTTCAAACCCCAGATGGCATGTGGCAGCTTGGATTCATGTTTGGAGGATTGTAAATGGATGAAGTATGTCTAGGGCTTCAACAATATTCTTGTAGGGGATAGCTGACAGAGGAGTACTTTGTTTTGGAGGATAGATAGAATCCATGGAGGCTCGGGATGGAGTGGTGTGGACTTGCCTTGTGTAACTATATCACCTTGGAGTAATTAATTGTGCACAAAGCCATAGTAGATAAATGCAATATAACTAATATAGCAAACCACCTTAAAACAACATAAAATTGATATACAAAACTTCAGATAAATTGGACCATGTGCAGGGGAATCCACCTTAAGATGTTATAAAATTTTAGTTTTAAAAGCACAAAATATTGAGGATGTTTAAAAGTATCCCTGGATGTCTACCCCTCGTAGGAACGCTACAAGACTTAGCCCGATGTCATACGAAGCTTAAGTCTTCAGAAATAAAGCAAAATTACAAATTTACACGAAAATTGCATACCTGTTCGGATTGAAGGCACAACCAACTCGAATTGCCCAATTTCCTTTACCAATTTGCTGATGCCTTAGGGTAGCTGTACGGAATTTAAGGGCACTGATTTCTTTAACCGATAAACAAAGCCCTGATTCATGGATCTTGAACTTATAGCCGTTTACAGCCTGCAAAGCGAATATGGTAGCCATTTGCTCTGGTTATCACCAACGGTTTGATGCGGTACAAACCTTATTGACTTTAATATTCACTCAGAAAGATTCTTCTCGTTTCTTGTCAACTGTTTAGCTTGATTATACTAGAACCCCTTTATTAGTCCCTGTTTATATTGTAATCCTCTCGCGGTCAACCATGATTGACCGGAAGTAAAAAAAATGTCAAATATTTTTAACATGATTTTAATTTTTATTTATTTTTAAATAATAATTTTGAAAATAAATAAATAATAGTTTATTTAGTTATTGGTGGATTTTTTACTAAATAAACACATTTATTAAAGTTGGCTTAAAAAAAATTAAAAGAATATGTACGGTGAAATTTAGGGTGGAGAGGAGGGTTATTGATGGTTGTTGAGGAGGGTTATTGATGGTTGTTCACTATATTGTTGGTTGAGGAATCTTTATTGAATATAGTGTTTATTGGACTTGACTTTGTTTTCTCAATTCATTTAGTGATTGGTTAATTCATTTAGTGATTGGTTGTTGAGAGGAGGTGACTCTATTCGGGGAAGGGTTTATTAGTTTGTATCATTGGGCCATGGTAGACATTACTTTTCTTGTGAGATAATGCTATGGTTGTTGTGTATCAATGTCTGTAGGGGTGTTAGAAAAATAGGATCACGGAGCAATAACAATTATACAATTAAATATTTAAACAAGATGCAAATCTATACACATTACAAGAGAGACACAGATATAACGTGGTTCACCCAAGATGGGCTACGTCCACACAGAAATTGCCAGTCCTATATTATAATGCCATCCAGCAAAATCAAGGGATACAACCTGCAACAACCTCGTTACACTTCCTCTTCACACTCTCACAGTCTCTCTCCCGCAATCATAGAAATTGTTTACAATGCTACAATACAATACACAGTCGTATCACAATGCTTTCTTTTTATAGGGGAATTACCATGGAAAAATACTACGGGTCACCCAATACCATGGGTTCGCAAACCGTTGGCAAACAAACATCCCAAAAAAATCCTTCCAGGGCTTTGCCCCCGCACCCCCCAGCTAGGACGAATGTACAGTAAAATTGGGGTACAAACAAAATTGAACAATAACATCTTTGAATCTTGGAAGATAAGGCTCCACGGCCAACATTCTCCCACTTGGAGACTGATCACAACAACTCCATCGCTGCTACACTTGCTGGATTATGCTCTAAACCTTGGACTTGGAAAATTTCTCATTTTCACCTTCATGCTTGAAGGCCAACAGAAACCGAGCAGGAACTCAGTTTCTCTCTTGTTACTACCTTTGTTAACATGTCTGCAGGATTCTAGCTAGTATGTATCTTTTCCAACTTTAACAGTTCATCTTCCATAACAGATCTTATGAAATGGTACTTGAGTTGTATATGTTTAGTCTTCAAATGAAAGGTTGAGTTCTTTGCAAGATGAGTGACACTCTGGCTATCATTGTACAACCTTCTATTCTCCTGCTTCTTACCCAATTCCTCCATGAACCTCTGCAACCAAATCGTCTCTTTACTAGCCTCTGTAACATAAACATACTCTGCTTCCATTGTTGAAAGTGCAACAACCTTTTGCAGTTTCAAAATCCAATTTACTGTTGTTCCACCCACAGTAAAAACATACCCTATGGTGCTCCTCCTGTTGTCTTTATCACCTGCCATATCTGCATCAACATATCCCTGTAGAACAATGTTTGAAACTCCAAAACATAATGCATGAGAAGTGGTACCTCTCAAATACCTGAGAATCCATTGCACTGCTTTCCAATGATCTTTACCTGGATTGTTCATATACCTGCTCACAACTCCCACTGCATGTGCAATATCTAGTCTTGTGCACACCATGGCATACATCAAGCTTACAATTGTTGATGAATAGGGAACCTTGGACATATATTCTATCTATTCATGTGTCTTAGGACACATCTCCTTACTTAGTTTGAAATGGTTGGCCAAATGTGTACTATCTGGTTTTGCATTCTGCATTCGGAACCTCTCCAACACCTTTTATATGTACTCGCCTTGAGACAATGTCAATTTGCAATTTTTATTGTCTCTTGTAATTCTCATATCAAGGATTTGCTTTGGAGCATCCAAATTCCTTCATCGCAGATGATTTAGCTAGTTTCCTTTTAAGCACATTTATATCATGCATGTTAGACCCTGCAACAACCATGCCATCCACATACAATAACAATATAATATATCTTCCATTATCTAGCCGCTTGAAATAAACACAGTGGTCAAAATGGCATCTACTATAACCTTTTTTATGTCTTAAATTTACCATACTTTAAATACCACTACCTTGGAGCTTACTTCAGGCCATACAAGCTCTTCCTCAACATGCAAACCAAAATCTCCTTTCCTTTGACCTCATACCCCTATGGCTGCTGCATATAAATCTCTTACTCCAAATCCCCATGGAGAAATGTTGTTTTTACATCTAACTGTTAAAGATGTAAATCTTCTACCGCCACTAGACTTAAAATAGTCCTAATTGAAGTCATTTTAACAACAAGAGAAAATATTTCATCAAAGTCTATACCTTTCTTTTGTGCAAACCCCTTTACAACAAGTCTATCCTTGTACCGCTTCTTGCCTCCATCTTCTTCCTTCGACTTGTAAACCCATTAATACTACAACACTCTTTTTTTTCTACAGGAAACTCAACAAAATCCCATGTCTGGTTTCTTACCAATGAGTCCATCTCCTCATCCATGCCTTACTCCCACTTCTTCCTAGTTTCTACCTGCATTGCCTCTTCATAACATTTTGGTTCACCAGAATCAGTCATCAATAAATAATAGAATGAAGGAGAGAATCGTTCAAGGGGTCTACTTAACCTGGTAGATCTTCTTACATTTGCAGGAGTTTGAGGTACCTAATGCTGCTCTTGATTTCTTGGTGCCTTTGGAACTTCATTTTCTTTGATTTCATCAAGCACTGTGTACTCTGTGTTTTCCTTTTCCTCTTTCTTTTCTTGCAACTGATCTTTGTACATAACCTTTTCATTGAGTACTACATCTCTACTCATAATGATTTTGTGGTTTCATAATCCCATAAGCGACAACCAAAATTATCAACCTCGTATCCAATAAAGGTACATTTCTTGGATTTAGCCTCAAGCTTTGTTCTATTTTCTTTATCAATATGGACAAATGCTTCACAACCAAAATATCTCATAAATGAGTAGTTTTCCCTTTTACATGTCCATGCCTCCTCTGGAATTCCACAATCCAAAGTGCTTGAAGGCCCTCTATTTATTGAATAAACAACAGTATCTACAGCATCAACCCAAAACTGTAAGGGAAACCCTGCATGCAATCGCATACACTTTGTATGCTCCATGATCATTCTATCCATCCTTTCTGACACACCATTTTCTTGTGGTATTCTAGGGACTGTCTTCTCTCTACGAATCCCATTGTATGAGCATAACTATCAAACTCCTTGCTGCAATATTCACCTCCACTATCAGATCTGAGAGATTTCAACTATTTTCTTGTCTCATTTTCAACCAAAGCTTTCCACTTCTTAAAAGTGGCAAACACATCAAATTTATGTCCAATGCAATAAACCCAAGTTTTTTTAGTTGCATCATGAATAAAAGTAACATAATAACGAGAGCCACAAGGAGATTGTACATGAGCCAGTCCCCATACATTTGTATGCACAAGCTCTAACTTTTCACTATTCTTTTGTTTCCCAACCCTAAGAAATCTAACTCTCTTATGTTTTCCATAAACACAATTCTCACAAAATTCCAAATTTACCTGGTTCAGATCTGGAAGCAATTTCCTTGAGTGGAGAATCTGCATCCCCTTCTCACTCATGTGGCCAAGCCTATGATGCCACAACACTGCACCTGTTTCTGTGGAAGCTACAGAGGTAGAATCATCAATATTATGAGGACATAAATACAATGTACTTATCCTATCTCCTTTTTTTATTACCAGTGCTCCTTTAGTGATCTTCCGCCACGTTTTTCCAAACGTATACAAACAATCGCTATCTCCCAACTGCCCTGTTGAGATCAGATTTCTTTTCATAGCAGGAATATGCCTTACATATTTTAGCAGCCATTCATTTCCTCTATTTAACTAAATCTATCCCTTACCCATTCCAACAATTTTACATGGTTCATCATCCCCCAATAAAACATGTCCAAAATCACCTGGAACGTAATCATGTAAGAATTTCCTATGGGGTGTAGCACGACATGAAACCCCTAAATCGACTACCCAATAATCACTAGTATTATCTAATGCAAGAATCAAAGCATCTTGTAACACATCACCTGCTACATTTGTTTCATGAGTAGTCTCTTGCTTCCCGTCTCCTTTCTTCTTTCGAGCCCTATAGCCTTTCTTCAAATGCCCTCTATCTTTCCAAATCTCGACTTGGATCTTCCCTTTCTAGACTTGTTGTGATTACATGGGATCCTTCCTCTCTCATTTTGTCTCCCCCTTCTCTCCATGATCAACGCATTACCTAATGTCTCACATGTGTTTCTTCTTTGCACTTCCTCGCTAAGAATAACACCAACAACATCATCAAATCTAAGAGTGTTTGAACTAGGGACAAAGTTACTTACAACCATGACCAAGATATTCCATCTTTTTGGCAATGAGCACAATATTAGAAGAGCCCTAACCTATTCATCAAAGTTCACTTTTACAAAACTTAGCTGACTAGTAAGTGTATTCAATTAATTTAAATAGTCAGCAACAAAATCCACCTTCTGACATCTTCATATTAAATAAATGCTTCATTAAAAATATCTTGTTGGAAGCCACAGGTTTTTCATAGAGCTTATCCAATGTGATCATCACACCCTCTGTTGTCTTTTCTTTTGAGATATTGAAAGCCACCGATGAAGCCAGACATAGTCGTATTGTTCCCAATGCCTTTCTGTCAAGAACATCCCATTCTTCATCCTTCATAGTCATCATTTGTTTTGTTTTTCCGCCCAACGGTAGGTATAGATCTTTCTAGTACATATAGTCCTTCATTTGCATCTTCCATAACTGGTAGTTTTGATAGTTAAATTTCTTGACCCTAAACTTTCCTTCTTCTGTCATTGCTCCCACTCGAACCAGGAACTATTCTTTCCTGTGCGTTTACCAACCAAATAGACCTTTTGGATCTAATACCAATTGTAATAAAAATAGGGTCATAGAGAAATAACAATTATACAATTAAATAATTAAACAAGATGCAAATCTTATACACATTACAAGAGAGGCATATATATAACATGGTTCACCCAAGATGGGCTACATCCACGCATAAATTTCCAGTCCTTTGTTTTTATACCATCCAACGAAATAAAGGGAAACAACCTACAACAACCCCACCGCACTTCCTCTTCACACTCTCACAGTCTCTTTCACACAATCACAAAGATTGTTTACAATGCCACAATACAATACACAATAGTATTACAATGCCTTCATTTTATAGAGGAATTACTATGGGGAAATACCATGGGTCACCCAATACCATGGCTCCGTGAACTGTTGGCCAACAAACATCCCAAAAATTTACTTTGGGGGCTTGGCCCTCAAACCCCTGCACCCCCCATCTAGGAGGAGTGTACAGTAAAACTGGGGTACAAACACAACTAAACAATAGCATATCTGAATCTTGGAAGATAAGGATCCACAACAAACAATCTCCCACTTGGAGACTGATCACAACAACTCCACCGCTACTGCACTTGCCAGACTATACTCTGAACCTTGGACTTGGAAATTTTCTCATTTTCACTTTCATGCTTGAAGGCCAATGGAAACCGAGCAAGAACTCAGTTCATCTATGGTTACTACCTTTGTCAACATGTCTGCAAGATCCTGGCTAGTATGTATATTTTCAAACTTTAACAATTCATCTTCCAGAACAGATCTTATGAAATGGTACTTGCGTTGTATATGTTTAGTCTTTGAGTGAAAGGTTGAGTTCTTTGCAAGATGGATGGCACTCTGGATGTCATTGTACAACCTACTATTCTCGTGCTTCTTACCAAATTCTTCCATGAACCTCTGTAACCAAATCATGTCTTTACTAGCCTCTGTAACAACAACATACTCTGTTTCTATTGTTGAAAGTGCAACAACCTTTTGCAATTTCAAAATCCAACATACCGTTGTTCCACCCACAATAAAGACATACCCTGTCGTGCTCCTTCTATTGTTTTTATCACCTGTCATATATGCATCAACATATCCTTGTAGAACACTGTTTGAACCTCCAAAACATAATGCATGAGAAGTTGTACCTCTCAAATACCTGAGAATCCACTGTAGTGCTTTCCAATGCTCTTTATGTGAATTGTTCATATACCTGCTCACAACTCCCATTGCATGTGCAATATATGGTCTTGTGCACACCATGGCATACATCAAGCTTCCAATTGCTGATGAATAGGGAACCTTGGTCATGTATTCTATCTCTTCCTATGTCTTGGGACACATATCCTTACTTAGTTTGAAATGGTTGGCCAAAGGTGTACTAATTGGTTTTGCATTCTGCATTCTAAACCTCTCCAGCACCTTTTCTATGTACTCACCTTGAGACAATGTCAATTTGTGATTATTCTTGTCTCTTGTTATTCTTATACCAAGGATTTCTTTGCAACACCCAAATCCTTCATCGCAAATGATTTATCTAGTTTCCATTTGAGCACGTATATATCCTGCATGTTAGACCCTGTAACAAGCATGTCATTTGCATACAATATCAATATAATATATCTTCCATTATCTAGCCTTTTGAAATAAAAAGAGCAGTCAGAATGGCATCTACTATAACCTTGTTCTATCATAAACTTATCAAATTTTAAATACCACTGCCTTAGATCTTGCTTCAAGCCATGCAAGCTCTTCTTCAACCTGCAAACCAAATTCTCCTTCCCTTTGACCTCATACCCCTGTGGTTGTTGCATATAAATCTCTTCCTCCAAATTTCCATGGAGAAATGTTGTTTTTACATCCATCTGTTCAAGATGCAAATCTTCTATTGCCACTAGACTTAAAATAGTCCTAATTGAAGTCATTTTAACAACAGGGGTAAATATTTCATCAACGTCTATAACTTTCTTTTGTGCAAACCCCTTTACAACAAGTCTAGCCTTGTACCGCTTCTTGCCTCCATCTTCTTCCTTCAACCTGTAAACCCATTCATTCTGCAATGCTCTTTTTTCTACAGGTAACGCAACAAATCCCATGTCTCGTTTCTTACCAATGAGTTCATTTACTCATCCATGCCTTGCTCCCACTTCTTTCTAGTTTCTACATGCATTTTCTATTTATAACATTCTGGTTCACCAGAATCAGTCATCAATAAATAATAGAGTGAAGGAGAGAATCACTCAGGGGGTCTACTTACCCTGGTCAATCTTCTTACATTTGTAGGAGTTTGAGGAACTTGTTGTTGCTCTTGATTTTTTGGTGCCTTTGGAACTTCATTTTCTTTTATTTCATTAAGCACTGTGTACTCTGTGTTTTCCTTTTCCTCTTTCTCTCCCTGCAACTGATCTTTGTAGATAACATTTTCATTGAATACTACATCTCTACTCTGATGATTTTGTAATTTTCGTAATCCCATAAGCAATAACCAAAATCATCAATCCTGTATCCAATAAAGGTACATTTCTTGGATTTAGCCTCGAGCCTTGTTCTATTTTCTTTATCAATATGGACAAATGCTTCAAAACCAAAAGATCTTAGAAATGAGTAGTTTTCCTTTTTACTTGCCCATGCCTCCTTTGGAATTCCACCATCCAAAGCGCTTAAAGGCCCTTTGTTTATTAAATAAACAACAATATCTACAACATCAGCCAAAGAGTGTAAGGGAAACCCTGCATGCAATCGCATACACTTTGCATGCTCCATGATCATTATGTCCATCCTTTCTGACACACAGAATTCCAAACTTACCTGGTTCATATCTGGAAGCAATTTCCTTGAGTGGAGAATCTGCACCCCCTTCTCACTCATGTGGCCAAGCCTATGATGCCACAACGTTGCACCTGTTTATATGGAAGCTACAGAGATAGAATAATCAGTATTATGATGACGTAAATACAACGCACATACAATGTACCTATCCTATCTCCCTTTGCTATTACTAGTGCTCCTTTTCCACCACGTTTTTCCAAACGTAGACAAACAGTCACTATCTCCCAACTGCCCTGTTGAGATCAGATTTCTTTTTATAGAAGGAATATGCCTTGCATCTTTTAGCAGTTTATCATTTCCATTATTTTACTTAATCCATCCCTTTCACNCATGGTTCATCATCCCCCAATAAAACATGTCCAAAATCACCTGGAACATAATCATGAAAGAATTTCCTATGGGGTGTAGCATGACATGAAGCCCCTGAATCTACCAGCCAGTAATCACTAGTATTATCTAATGAAAGAATAAAAGAATCTTGTAACACATTACCTGCTACATTTGCTTTCTAAGTAGTCTCTTATTGCTTGTCTACTTCCTTCTTTGGAGCTCTGTAGTCTTTCTTCAGATGTCCTCTCTTACCATAGTCCCAACACTCTATTTTTCCAAATATGGAATTGGATCTTCCCTTTCTATACTTTTTGCAATTACTTGGTATCCTTCCTCTATCATGTTCTCTCCCCATGCTCTCCATGGTCAACACATTACCTGATGTCTCACTTGTGCTTTTTCTTCACATTTCTTTGCTAAGAATAACACCAACAACATCATCAAATTTAAGAATGTTTGAACTAGGGACAGAGTTACTTACAACCATGACCAAGTTATTCCAACTTTCTAGCAATTGGCGCAATATTAGAAGATCCCTAACCTCATCATCAAATTTCACTTTTACATAACTTAGCTAACTAGTAAGCGTATTGAATTCATTTAAATGGTCAACAATAGATCCACCTTCTGGCATCTTCATATTAAATAAATGCTTCATTAAAAATACCTTGTTGGAAGCCGAGGGTTTTCATAGAGCTTAGCCGCTCATCACACCCTCTGTTGTCTTTTCTTTTGAGAGATTGAAAGCCACTGACAAAGCCAGGCACAACCGTATTGTTACCAATGCATTTCTGTCAAGAACTTCCCATTCTTCATCCTTCATAGTCGTCGCTTGTTTTGTTTTTCTGCCCAACGGTAGGTATAGATCCTTTTGGCATAGATAGTCCTCCATTTGCATCTTCCAAAATTGGTAGTTTTTTCCGTTAAATTTCTCGACCCTAAACTTTCCTTCTTCTGCCATTGTTCCCACTCGAACCATGAACTCTTCTTTCCTGTGAGTTTACGAATGAAATAGACCTTTTGACTCTGATACCAATTGTTAGAAAAACAGTATCACAGAGAAATAACAATTATACAAATAAATAATTAAACAAGGTGCAAATCTTATACACACTATAAGAGAGACATTGATATAACATGGTTCACCCAATATGGGCTACGTGCACACTAGCCTATCACAAAAATTGTCAGTCCTTTATTATTATACTATCCAGCAAAATGAAGGGTACAACCTGCAACAACCCCGCTGCACTTCTTCTTCACACTCTCACAGTCTCTCTCACACAACCACAAAGATTTTTTACAATGCTACAATACAAAACACAACTATATTATAATGCTTTCCTTTTATAGGAGAATTACCATGGGAAAATACTACGGGTCACCCAATACCATGGGTCCGCAAACGATTGGTCAACAAACATCCAAAAAATTTCCTTCCAAGGCTATGCCCCCAAACCCCCACTAAGGGACCGTTGGTCCCTACACCCCCTAGTTGTGACAAGTGTACAGTAAAACTAGGGTACAAACACCACTGAACAATAACATCTCTGAATCTTGGAAGATTAGGCTCCACAACCAACATAGGTGTTGCATGGATGTTTGGGTCTAGATGGGCTCATTGCTATGTGGTTGTAGTGTTCATTCATATTGATTGTGTGGTTCCAGATTTGGGATTCTTTGTGGTGGATGTTTTGATTTAGGATGTTGTAAATCTAGGCTCATCGATCCTTACTCATGTTGATTTGGTTCACATGTTGTTTCACAACGATTGTCGCAAAGCACTTATACGATATAATGTAGCAATGGAGAAGGGTGGCAACAAGTGCCTTCTTGATTCATTTTCCACCTCGTTGTTCACTGGAGGAGGCTTTGTTGCAATGCCATTGCTTGTCCATTGAGATAACACTATGTTCAACTCTCGAGGGGGTTCACTTGCTAGGCAATATCCTATCACATGCGTTCATACAGGGGGTTTGAAAAACATCAACATTTCAAAAAAAATCGCCCTATGTCAAAGAGTCAAGGGGATTTATTAAACACACCAATATTTATATTAGGGTTTTGTTTATTATTGTCAGGATAGAAACTTCACAATGAGAGGAGCATTAGGTGGGTGGAAGCACTAGGGATTTTCTCACATATGAAAAGGTCTTTTTATTAACATTGGGCCATAAGAGGTATGCAATAAGAGGAGCACCAAGTGGGTGGTAGGTCAACAACAGTGTTGGGAATCTTCTAAATAACGTGAACCTGTGCTCGACCCGGACTTGCTCGACCCTCTTGTGGAATACCGTTGTTGGGGTAGTTTGAATACACTAGATTTGCCTGACATTAGCATTGTATTTTTATTGCTTTAATAGGTGATATTAATTTATATTGAAATGGTTGCAAAGTTTTTGAAATGCAAAGGAGACTACACTAATCTTGAGATTCCTTCTTAATCTATTGCACATTGATGGAAAGGAAAACCATTCTCTTAGCTACAATCTAGGACACCTCCCTGCCATCCAGATTTTCACATAAAGCAAAGAAAATATGTTGATTTGGATCAACTTAATCCAGAAATATCATTATTGGAAGAAGATTTTTGGACTCTTGAATGTTTTATTTTCACTGTGTAAAAAGGTCGTTGGCTTTAGACTATCAAATGTTTTATCTTCACAAATTGTTGCAATATATAGGTTTAAAATAGGTGGTAGGTAGCTAAGTAGTTTCCCAAGGAAACAACTTCTATGACATTGACATTTCTCCAAACCCTCTTAACTCAAACAATGCTATAAAATGTTTCTTCAATTCTCAAAGTCTTTGGTTCTGATAAATTTTGGGTAGTATAAAATGTGAAATTTGACACCTCACATACGTTGATGGAGCACAATGATGATCATTTTTGTATCTTGTGTGTTTGATATGTTCTTAGTTTTCTTACTTGGGCCCAACACAAATTAGGAGCCGACAAAGGAATTTATGGCTATAATGTTGGCAATGCTCCTTAGTTAGGTTGTGTATAGCAGTAGAATTCGACTCATATAAATACGATAGAGTGTTACCTGAAGAAATGGTAGAAAAACTAGTGCCTTGCAACTTAGATTTGTGTTGAATATTATGGTAAAGCGTATATTCCAATAGCAAGAGTTATTTCACTATTTAAGGAAAACATACATGCTTCTTAAAAGTTCAGGTCTCATAGGCCAAGATCGAACAATCTAATTTCTTATAGATTTTATGACCAAGGGTTTATGTGGGCATGGTTCAGTATAGGAATTCATAGCATTTTCCATGAATTTGTTCATTGTTAGAAGAGGTTTAGAGAATTTTTTGCCCTTACTAGTAGCTAGAGTTAGTAGGTATTGAGTCTAGAAACTATAAGAAACACACACACACACACACACACACACACACATATGAGGTCTAAGAAACATTGGAAAAACTGTAAATATAGCCATTAAAAAATTGAATATTTGAATTTTAAACTAACCATGACTAGGAAAGGAAAGAAGAATTGTTGGCTCATCTTATGGTTGACTGATCTAGAAGTCCATTATGCTTGAAAGGTTGTATTTTTTTAAAATAATAGGTTCTTATTTTATACAAAAGGTATATATGTACACACAATGACAAAATTTACCTTACTGTAGTTAGGATTATAATAAGATCATAATAAGGAGCAGCAAAATAAGGAGAAATGTGAAATTTGACATTTCACATACATCAATTGAGGACAAGATTATCTATTTTGGATTTTGTGGGTTTGATAGGTTCTTAGTTCTGTTACTTGGTCCCAACACAAAGTGGGAGTTGACAAAGGAATTTATGGCCATAATGCTGACAATGCTCCTTTGTTAGGTTATGTATAATAGGAAAATTCGACTCATTTAAATATGAAAGCAATATTCCTTACAAAATTGGTAGCAAAGTGAGTTCCATGTAGCTTAGATTTGCATTGAATATTGTGATATAGCATTTGTTCCAATAGCAAGAATCGTTTCACTATTTAAGGAAAGAACATACATCCTTCTTAGAAGCTCATGTTTCATGGGCCAAGCTTAAACAATCTAATTTCTTATATATTTACTTACCAAGTATTTATGTGAGCATGGCTCAATATAGGCATTCATAGCATTTCCTATTAATTTTTTCATTGTTAGAAGAGCTCTAGGATATTTTGTTGTTTGGCTATTGGGATTCCTAGAAGTTAGAGTTAACATTTACTACTAAATCTATAGACCATACAAAACAAAAAGAAAAAGAGAGAGAGAGAAGATGAGGTTAAAAACATTTCAATAATTGCAAATAAAGCCATTAAAAAAATGAATATTAATTTTAAACTAACCATGAATGGAAAACAAGGAGAATGGATGGCTCATGTATGGCTAATAGGCTCATGTATGCTTGAATGATAAAATTTTATTTACTGTAGTTAGAATACGTAGAAGTAAAATAAGGAGAAATGTGAAATTTGACATCTCACATACATCAATTTAGGACAATATGATCAATTTTTATGTGCTGGGTTTGATAGGTTCTTAATTTTGTTACTTGGTCCCAACAAAAAGTAGGAGCTACCAAAGGAATTTATGGCCATAATAATGGTAATGCTCTTTTTCTAGTTTATGTATAGCAAAAGAGCAACTTTAGTTGCACAAATTGAAGGTTTGGAAATATCTTATTGAAGTCAATGTTGTTGCAATCTCTTTGAAGTTTTTGAGTATGACTCAAATTCATATCGAAAGAGCGGAATAATTTTCTTTTTAAATGCATCACAAAAAATTCCAATAGCCCATTAGTGTTTTATAAGTTGTCTTCCATGTATCTTCAACCTTGCATCTATAATGATCATATCCACTCTTCAACTATATTTAAAAATACTCAACACCATTGATCGAACAAAGTAAATCATTTATTTAAATAAAATGATACCAATTCTTAATGATCATTTTGTTGTGGATTAGGAAATTCACAAGAAATCTCTAAGAACCATCCTTCTCAACCAATGAGAATGGAGAGGCACAAGGTGAGATACTTGGTTTAGTTAGTCCTCATTTTAAGGACACTTGTATCTGTATTTTCATTTAATTTCTATGATTCATCAGGGTATTATAAATGGGCCCATCCAACAAGGAGGCTCCTAGTTCGAAGTCAATGGAATGATCAACATTTTAGGGAGGCAAACCATTAGGTTTCCCAAATAATTCCTAATAACCCTTGAGAAAATATAAAAGGTACTTAGGATTGGAAATCTCAACAACTACAGAAGAAAAAGATCAGTTGATTTGCTAATGAATATCAAGTGTAAGTACATGTCTTGCTTCTTAAGAATCTTGAGTATCACACGTCTTTCAAAAAAACTTCTAGATATTACTATAAATCAATTTAACTACTTATATGTGGAGTATTTTAGACCGAGAATTAATTTGAATAGTCTTTTATACCGAGAATTAATTTGAAGGAAGAAAACATAGTAACAAAAATTCTTCATTAAATCACATAAAAATTTACAATATAAAAATGCTTATGCTTCAAACAAAACATAAAAGGGATAATAAAAGGCCTATTGGACATTTGTTAATATCATGTGATAGAAGAAATTTTGTTGAAGAGAATGGAACGAAAAGTAAGTAACATTTGTTCACATGTTCATATAGGGTTGATATGACAATATGGTGCTAATATGGGGGTTCACTGACTAGGCAATATCGGAGTCTATCGTTAGGTCTTGTAGAGCACATTTTTGTAGCACAAACCCCATAGCTACGACATTCCCTTTTGTATCAAATTCAATCATTTAGTGTCTAGTTCTTATTCCCATTGAATCTAACCCACAAACATTCCTACAAAATAAAAGGTAACACCCATGGATGCATTTTAGATGCATATTCTAGGTGATGCTTTGACAATATTTGAGTATTTTCAAGGGAAAGAGATCCCATCATATCATTTTATATAAATTTTATTGTAATTTGAATGTTTCGATGTCCCTTTTTTTATGATGTCAATAATAAGGAAACTTTTAACTATTATATGATTATGTACTCAATTGAATGATTTTTTTTCTATGAGATGTCCCAATGTTTGCTTAATTTGCATATGGGAGACAACTTTTGGTATCTATAGTTATAGTGTATGTTATCCAAACTTTCGAAAAATGTTGTGATTGCATCTTTACCGATTTCTTATCTATCTAAAAGATACATACAAATGTAAATGTAGACGAATCTAGGCGATCATTTGGACTTTTAAATTGTAACTAGCGAAGGGAATTCTATCATTAGCATAGCTAGGTGTCGAAAAGGTTATACATTTGTTGAAATCTATTAAGAAATTATGGATGATGAAATCATTAGATATCCTTTTGATTTTAACAAAAATCAATGGTGTACTTTAAATCCAAGGCAAGAGCAAAGATGGAAAGTTATAGAAACCCATGTAGGTATCAAAAGGAAACTAGACACATTGGATATTGAAACATTGCAATCAAATGTAGAGGAAAGAACATGTTGGAGCCGGGCCTCGCAACTACAGGAAAAGCTGCTATTTTTGGTAGAAGATGGACAATTTTTGGAGGAAAGACAGTTTTGGCGATGCGATAAAGGTACGATGCTGTAGCACATTCCCCACCGTGGATCGCGGGCCGAAAATCGCGGCGGTCGGAACAAGGAAGTCAAAGGAAAGAGTACCTGAAGCGGCCGAGAAGAGAGCTCAACCACTGCATTTAGGGCAGAGGCGATGACAGGAGGGCTCAGCTACCCTCATAAATGGAAAAGGAGCAACGGGCCAAGGTATTAAAGATAAAGGACAGAAGGGGAGCAACCGAGGAAGCGGCGCCCATACCCACGATCAGCGCCGAAAATCACGGAAGACTGCAAGAAGCTGCGGTGTGACCAGTAAGCGGCAGTTCAAAGTACAAATAGGCCGACTGTCACAGTTAGGGTTTTGGGTTACTGTTGGGATAGGCCCACAGTGTTGTATCACAGTGAGACCTTCGGGCCACCTATTTAAGCATGTATTTTGTAGTGTAAAACGTGGGTTGGTTAGGTTGTTACTAGTTGCCATCAGTATTGTAAGACATTGAGGAAGAGTCGAGCTCTAGTTCTGTCATTAAGTCTGTAGTTATCTTACTGTAACCAGTGGCTGGCTCCTCGAGCATGAATGTAACAATCCACAGGGATTGGGAGAGAGAGAGGAAGGGTATGTTGTAAGAAGAAAGCATTATAGGAAGAGAAGAGATCTAAGAGAAGGGCTCCCAGCTGTGTGCGTGGAGTTTCCCAGAAGATCTCAAGCTGCATAAGAGGTTGCAGCGGAACTGTGTTACTCTCTCAATATATAATATAAATACAGTTCATGTGGACGTAGCTTCCCCCCTGAAAATGAACCACGTACATCCGTGTGTTGTGCGACTGTTTCATGTGATTATGCTCTAACTTATTTGCTATCTGTTATCCGTTACATGAACTTTGCTATCTGTTAATGAATGTATGTATGCTATCCTTCAGTTTACAGTAACATAGAAGGTTAAATGCGAGTTGAATGTGTTGAATATTCTGTATATGAGTTTATCAGTGCTTGATTCACGACAGCTACAGCTGCAGTGTTAAGCGACTTCCGTATATTTAGTTTAGCGAGTTGAGCGTAATTGATGTTAAGCGTGTTAAACTGTAGAAGCTTAAGTGAAGTTGTTTAAACATCCTAATGAAGGTTAACTGAGCTACTATACCCAGGGAGAAAGCCTCTGGACCTTGAGAGTTGATGAGCATACTGAGTCTTACTGTAGGAAATATCACAGTGTAGAAAGGCGATATCGCACTGTCGAAGGAGCTGCGGTGTGAGATATCGCAGGTTAAGAGTCAAGCAGGGGAGAAAGTTTGCGCATCGTCCTAGAAGCTACGATGCGATAAGAGTTAGTCCCATAGCAGAGTCAGCTAGGAAGAGAGAAAAAACCCTTGCTGAGAGATTTAGCTGGTTAATTAGAGTCAGGAGGACCTAGGATGCTACAGAACCTGGTTGAGGAAACCTGATTCTTCAGCCACCCCATCTAGGATCACTTCGGGTGAGACTTCAGGCCGTTTTACAGTCTGTCGCCGAAAGGGCCAGTGAGCTAGGGGTTTTGTTGGTACAATACAGTAAACTCGGGTCTGCCCAGAGAGACCAACAAATGGTTCCGTCGTCGGTTTTGAACAAATTGAAGAGCTGATGTTCTGTTGGAATCCTGCTAAAGAAGAACTTAACCAGTGGGTTGAGTCTAAGGAAAGAGAGTTTGCTGAGAAAGAAAACAAGAGTCCTAGGCTGAGTAAGGAGGACTGGCTACAGAAACATATCTTCACAGACCTACATGAGATATTTTTTGTGACCTATGCAAATGAGTTGTACGATTGGTTGTCAAAGTTGAATGATAAGTATGTATTCAAGAAGAAAAGGAACATTGTCTGGACACCGGAGCTGATTCACACCATGAAGAGCGTAGATAATCCCATTTCGTGGGCAGTAGACTTCTGGCTTGTGAGTTTGCTGGAAGGTTTCATTACAGAATTTGTAGTTGATCAAAGAAAGAGTTTCAGCGAAGCAGAAAGGTACTTCTTCAAGGGATATCGCGGTCAGTACTTGAACTCTTTAAATTTGTCCCTTAAGATATTATTGTATGAAAAAAGAGTACTGGATATATTCTTAGATGAATAAGTTATGTAAGTGTAATGTCACAAGAGTTTGAGAGTGATTCTGAAGAAATTGGATGTACACATAGCGGTAAGAGATATAAAGTAGATTTCAGATCTTCCTCTTTGAAGACAGTTCAGACAGTACTAGAGAACATAGTCAAAGTAATAGAAAAAGAACAGCAGGGGGTGTCCCTTACCACCCTTATACCCCACAGAAACCAACCGGGACTCAGAATAATCCCGCAGGAACTCCATCTAGTAGTTCACACACAATACATACTACCTCTACACCACCTACATTTACACCGCCAAGTGGTAGTAATACAGCAAATCAAAATCCACCTCGTAGAAACAGAATGGGGGATGACATGAAATTACCTACCTTTAGGGGTACAGGGGCAGAAGAACCAGAACAACATTGGTTCCTATGTGAAGCTGTATGGACCATTAAACAGATCCAGGATGACAATACTAAGCTTGTCCAGTTGGCCACTACACTTAGAGAAAGAGCTTTAGCATGGTATATGAAGTATACATCAGCGCAGAACAGAACACTCGTAGAGGTCAGGACCGCAATGATTACGGAATTTAAGAAACCCAAGTCTGAGTCACAATGTATCACAGAACTTAAAGACATTAAACAGTTACCCACAAAGTCAGTATGGGATTTCGATCAGAAATTTAAAGCTCTTATAGACCAAGTTAGTTTTGATTTTGCGCCGGAGCAGCATAAGGAATGGTTCATCGCAGCATTGCTCCCTCATATCAGACTTCCACTAATGCAGCAGAAAATCCATACGCAGGATGAAGCATTGGAGATGGCAATGAAACTGGAGGTTTCACCTTTAGCTGAGAATAGTGCAAGTATGACAAACTTACAAAATCAGTTAGCCAATCTCACTTTACAGCTACATGAGATTAAGAAAGGAAAAGAGGTTGAACAAGAATTATGGTGTACAAAGTGCAAAGGACATGGCCATACCAAAGATAACTGTCCAGTATTTGTTGAGTATATAGCAAGTGGGGCTCCTAACCCCTTAGTACAGAATCAAGGGCCATGGTGTGAAATCTATAGAATAAGAGGACATAGACCACAGGAATGCCCTTTACTTCAGAAGTATGTACAAACTCCTAAGAATTTATACAGTAACTTCTGTAAGTCAGTAGGACATGATGAAAATAATTGCAGAGCTTATGATCTCATGATAGAGAGAAAACATGAATTCTATAGAGTCCAGTCAGAGACACCAGGACCACAACATGAACCGACTCATGATGGCCGTGGTGGAGGATTCAGAGGAAGAGGCCATGGTGGAGGCTTTGTCCGTGGCCGTGGACTGATTGTTTGTTATAACTGTGGAGCCATAGGACATTATGCTAGGGATTTTCAGAACCCTACTACAACATGTAAGTATTGCAAGTCCTACGATCATACTATAGAAGAATGTCCTATCTTGATAGCGAAGATTAAGGATCCTAATCCAACAGTAAACCAGAATATTCAGCTTATCGCTGCTGAGCAGAAAGAACTAGAACCAAGAGTCAATGTTGTGAATCGCAGTGGTGCTTATACTAGTAGGACATCGTAGGATGCCAAAAAGAATACAGGTCCGAAGTGGGTGCGTAAAGCCACTGATAAATCTACACCACTTGACTTGCAGAAGAACAAAGAAACATTTCAGCAAGCTAAAACTTTCTTTACTGACCCTACACTATCAGGATCGCAGATATTGCCTTGTAGGGGCGTACCGCAGCAAAAACCTTGTGGCGTTAGTCCTGTGTAGATATCACAGGCTACCACATCTAGAAGGTGCAAAGAGGATGAGTTGACAGGAAGTGTACAATCCTTACTGCGGAGCTACTTGAAACTCATAAGAAATGAGAAATCCATAGGAGAGCTTCAACGCATCATAGATCAGTATCAGCAGTCTTCATCCGTGAGCAGTACGCAACGCGCTGTTCATAATATTATGGGCCATACAAGAACATGAAGAGAAATGAGACTCATAGCACAAATTGGAGAGTTTGAAATGGATGAGGTAATCCTAGATTTAGGATCAGAGGTAAATGTTCTTACTAAGCAAACATGGGAACAGATGGGTAGCCCTAAGTTAGCCAGATCACCTATCCATCTGCGATTAGCCAATCAGCAGAGGGTATTGCCATTGGGTCGATTACTGCAAGTACCAGTTGATATTGAAGGAGTTCGCAGCTTTGCAGATTTTGAAGTCATAGAAATTATTGGCGATAGCAGACCGTATCCAGCTTTATTAGGTATTGATTGGGCAATTGATAACATGGTTGTTATCAATTTGAAGAAAAGACATATGGCCTTTGAGGATAAACAGATTCGAGTCATTGCACCGTTGGATCCTTTTCAGGGTCCTCGATACATTGAACCTATCAGAGCAGAGGAAGAGGTGCGTAATATGGAGAGGCTCTATCAGATGACTGCTAACCAGAGTGATTATATCAATCCCACTGCCGAAGGAAATATTAGTCGGTGATGCGATAGCTCATGCGCATCAGATTCAGATGTTGGTTTAGAAAATTGGCAAAATAGACTTTATGAAGTTTCAGCTCGTAGATGTGCATTTATGACTAAGTCACTGCGATGGATTGGAACAGAGATTAAGGATATTCCATCGTTTGATGGCTTAGCAGATGTCAATGAATTTTTATAGCAGTTTGAGCAGGAAATCCCTCATGAGCAGAGGATGGCAGCTATTAACCTTGCAGTTAAAGCCACACCTGCAAGATGGTGGCATGCACATAAATAAAATATCGCATCATGGGATGATTTTAAGAGATTGATGGTGATCAGATTCTCTAATGACAAGGAGCGTTTCCAGCAGAAATATACAGGAGAAAGTGACCCCAGGTCACATATTAAGATTTGTGAACAGAATTGGTCAAACATTCCAGAGGATGAATGGGTTCACCTATTCATTCACACTTTAGACACACTCCCAAGGAACTGGTACACTGAGACAGATTTGCGCAGAGGAACGATTACATGGCCAGTTATGATAGACAGCTTTGTACTCACTTTCACTTTTGAATCTGAGTACCCAAGCATTGATCGGGCTCTAAAGATTATAGAGACTAAGATATTTGATGACTGTACCCTACCAGTGTATGCTCAGCCTGATTGGGCCATCCAGTTAGAACATGCGCTAGAGTGTTACAACTTCGCAGAAGAGCCAGGTGACGAGGATGAGAATCCTCGCAGTATCAACATTCTAGAGTCAGAAGGGACTCGCGAAGTTGATGGACCAAAGATAGAGATTCCAGCTGTTACAGAGCCTATTAGGATTAAAAAGATCAATATTGGCACAGAAACAGAACCAAATTTTGCCTCTATTGGAGACTATTGGGATGATGAAACGGTAGGACACATCGCAAATTTGATACATGACTATCAGGACTTATTTCCCACTAAGTTTATAGAGATGAAGGGAATAGTAGGAGATTTGGGAGTCATGAGGATACCTTTGAAACAGGATGCTAGGCCAGTTAAGCAGCGCCCATACAAATTAAATCCTCGTTATAAAGAAAAAGTTAAGGATGAGATTGATAAGATGCTAGCAGCAGGCATCATTGAGCAAGTAGAAGAGAGCGAATGGGTTAGTCCCATGGTTGTGCAGGAAAAGAAAACTAAAGGGGAAATTAGGATTTGTGTCGATTTGCACAAACTCAACGACGCATCACTTCATGACCCATTTTTGACACCTTTTACTGATGAAGTTTTAGACAATGTGGGAGGACAGGAGATCTACTCATTCACTGATGGCTTTTTAGGCTATCACCAGATAAGAATCCATCTAGCGGATCGACATAAGACCACCTTTGCGACAGAATGGGGCTCATTCCAGTATACGGTAATGCCCTTTGGTCTTAAAAATGCACCAGCTATTTTTTCTAGAGTAGTA
Organism: Pseudotsuga menziesii; assembly: GCA_001517045.1. Lineage (NCBI taxonomy): Eukaryota > Viridiplantae > Streptophyta > Pinopsida > Pinales > Pinaceae > Pseudotsuga > Pseudotsuga menziesii. Next base: position 315,771 of record LPNX010551103.1, on the reverse strand, counting down.
GTTGTTGTCTTTAAGGAATACATCCATAAATTCTAAGAAGTATATTTTGATGATTGGACTGTATTTGGATTAATCAAAAAGCATATAGGAGATTTAAGGCTCATGTTAGAGAAATGTAGGCAATATTAGATTTCTCTTAACTTGAAGAAATGTATATTCTGTGCACCATTTGGTATTTTGTTGGGTCATATTGTTTGCAGACAAGGCTTGATGGTAGATCCTGCAAATATTGCCATCATTGTAAATCTTCCAGCACCCAACTTAGTCAAGCAATTGAGGACAGTGCTTGGTCATACAAGGTATTATAGAAAATTCATCAAAGGCTATGCAAAGATCACGGCACCTATGGAAAAGTTGTTAAAGAAAGAAGTGAAATTCCTATGGAATGAGGAATGCCAGCAAAGTTTAGACACTCTTAAAGAGAAGATGGTTACAACACCCATCTTAGTATTTCCAGATTGGAACAAGCCATTTCATGTACATGTGCATGCATCTGGCATCGCACTGGGGATTGTCTTAACGTAGCCAGGAGAAGGGGGTATCGATCACCCTATCGCGTACTCAAGCAGAAAATTATCTATCGCAGAAAATAACTACACCACTACAGAAAGAGAAGGATTAGGTATGGTGTATGCTCTACAGAAGTTGAGGCACTACCTATTGGGTGCCCCATTCAAGATTTGTCACTGACCATTCCGCTTTAAAGTATTTGGTCAATAAGCCAGTGTTAGGGGGAAGGATCTACAGATGGTTACTCCTATCTCAGGAGTATGGCTCTGAAATTATTGTAAAACCAGGGAGATTGAATGCCGAACCTGATCATCTGTCGGGGATAGACTCAGGAGAAGAACTAAGTAATTTAGAGGATAATTTTCCAGATGGGTAATTGTTTTCTATCCAGATCGCAGATGAGTATTACGTAGATATTATTCACTTTCTCACTACAGGGTGGGCACTAGTTGAGTTTAATAAGAAGCAAAAGAAACAGCTAGTTGTTAAAGCAGCAGATTTCACTTTGATCGCAGGACATTTATACAAGTTAGGTCCAGATGAAGTCCTGCGCAGATGCATTATGCCGCATGAGAAAGAGGCCATTATCAGAGAAGCACATTCAAGTACCGCAGGAGGTCATTTCACAGGAAAGCCGACTGGTCAAAAAATTCTAGCTACAGGATTATGGTGGCCTACTTTGCATAAAGACACTAAGGAGTTTTGCAAATGCTGCGATATCTGCCAGAGGGTAGGAAAACCTTCGAGGAGAGATGAAATGTCACTACAACCACAGATTACGCTGAGGGCATTTGACAAGTGGGCTATATATTTCGTGGGTCCTATAACCCACCAGGGAAACGAACTGGTGTGAGATACATCATCACAGGAACATAATACCTCACCAGGTGGGCAGAGGCCAAAGCAGTAAGGAATTGTGATGCTGCTACAGCTGCACAGTTCATTTTTGAAAACATCATAAGTAGATTTAGATGTCCAACAATTTTGATGAGTGATCAAGGCACACACTTTCTGAATCGCACTATTGAGGCCTTGACGGAGGAATTTCAGATACAACATCATAAGAGCACTCCCTACCACCCACAAGCTAATGGTACGGTGGAGGCTTTTAACAAGATTCTAGAAAATGCTCTTACTAAGATCTGTAACAACCGAAGAGATGATTGGGACCTCAGGGTTAATGCTGTATTATGGGCTTATAGGACTACATGCAAGAAACTTACAGGACACACACCTTTCAGCTTGGTGTATGGACAAGAGGCTGTTATGCCTATGGAATATATTATTCCCAGTTTAAGAATTGCTCAAATTACTGAGATTGCTGATACAGATACGATGAATGAAAGATTAGTGCAGCTGATTGCCTTAGAAGAAGACAGATTCATCACAGGATTTCATCAAAAAGTGCAGAAGGCACGAGAAAAATCTTGGCATGACAGGCACATCAAGAGCAAGATTTTTCAGACAGGAGACCTAGTGCTCCTTTATGAAAGCAAGTTTGTTAAGTTTCTAGGGAAGTTGAAGACACATTGGTTGGGACCATATCAGATTTAGCAAGTCACAGAAGGAGGTGCCGTTCAGCTCAGTAAACTGAACGAGGAACTTGTTCCTACTTTAATTAATGGCAGTAGGCTTAAGCTTTACAGTGATAGCCACTCCACATCCAAACCCTAACTCAGAGAACTAAGTAGTGCAGATGTCCAGTGTAGTTGAAAGGAGGCATCGCACCCATAACTAGTCTACACCAGGTGGAAAAGTTCTAAGTAGGAGGAATCGCAGCAGGAAAGTTTATTTTTCTCAAGTCATAGGACGATTACGGAGTTTTTGGAACGTTGCGAAGTTTCACGCCAACTTTTTGGTCCAGGATGATGCGGTGTGACATCGCAGCGAGGCGATGTTCCCCGTGCTACGAAGAAGATTTTGAAAGGGAAAGAGGGCCAGTCACTTTGCCTTCTCACAAGCAATTAATCTAGATACGACAGATATACGTTTCCCTAGATCTGGAAACAGTACAATGATTGTCCTATATTTGGTAAATCTTGGTCGAGACCGGCGCTTGCACACAATTTTCGAGGGAGATTTGAACGGATTTTCAGCAATTAATGAGGAGTGGGGCGACGGGTGTTGTCTTGTCCTTGCAATAAATGCCGCCAATGGGTCCATCCTAAGCGACCGTTGCTTCAGAGATTATCGCCTTCATTACAAATACACAGATCATTCAAACAGAAAGGTTACTTTTGCGATTTCTGAGAGTTATAGAGCAATTTGTAGAGTTTTCCTTGTGCAGAGATACTCCAGTTACAGAGTGCTGGTTTCCCCATTTTTGCAGCCATTTCCAGCCCAGACTATTGCACCAGGCGGTTTATGTCTGAGAAGGAACCTTTAGAAGACGTCATACGACGATTCAAGCATGGTGGCCTTGAGTCTGCTATGATGATGCCGCCCAGGGTTGTGAAATTAGGTGCACCATAGGTCAGGCAGACGCCAAGGATGAAGAGCCAAGCTCAGGTAGTAGAAGAGTCCAGCTCAGAGCACGAAGAAGAAGTTCATATCGCAACAGTATACATTGTGCCACGAGTCAAGGATGCACCAGAGGTAACCATTCCCAAGGGTGCTAAGTTTCCTATTCCACTACCGCCGATTGATCCTCGCGTAAAGGAAGATGGAGAACTGTTAGGATATGTCCCTGTTCTCAAATTTACAGAATATAACCTTGGAGACAGTAAGATATATCCTCAGTTTCGGCCGGATCAGTATCTTACGGTTCAGAGGAACCCGAGGACCGGTGCAGATGAGTTTGTTCCTATGGAACATGTCCAGATTCTTGAGCAGTCAGGCTTGCTCAATTTGTTGAAAGTACCACATTTCGGATGAGGTGCATATGTTAATAACGTGGTGCGTGTGCTACTTTCCTGTGTACATGGAGGTTACCTCTGGCTGGGTAACAGGGTTGATTTGAACGTCGATTTGATACACCGCATCACCGGGCTGTCCAAGATCGGTAAGGACTCTCAGACGCATATATCGGGGTAGAGCAAGGATACTAAGCTACCAGCGCTTCTAGTTAACAAATATAAGCTACAGAGAGGAGGTCGGGCTTATGACCTCACCGCCTTAGCAAATGATACACTCATATTTACAGCCAGTCTGCTTGCAGGAAGACTGTTAACCAAGGTTTGCCCGAAAGAAGTCACAGGAGCAGTAATTCACCTTGTCGTGCAAGTCGCAGAAGGTGAACAATTTAATTGGTGCTTGTTTTTATTAAATATTTTTCTTGCAGATTGTTTGGCAGCACAGGATGAGACAAACCATGCCTTCCACTTCTCATGGCTGCTTATATTATGTGCATTCGTTGGGTGGAGAGAGCCTCCCCATACGCAGTTCCTACAGCTACGAGGCGGAGAGTGCAGAGGTGTAAGATATGCAAACTTATGGGAAAGCAACAGCCCAGCCAAGAAAAAGATCAATATGATAGTATTCTATGAATACTATAAGCTGTTGAAGCTAGTCATCCAGGAGACACCGCGGATCAACACAGAGGTTGTTAACATGTATCACAATTAGCTTGATTTCATTACGGACAGGCATACAATCTATCTGAGGCCAAAAGGGTTTAGAACAGATAACTGGGCTATTGGTTCATTCAAAATGACAGCGCAGGATGTAGAAGATGTCATCAAAGACTTTGATGAAGAGTGGAAGAAGGCATTAGAAGATGCCACAGCAGGAACTGTACCAACAGATACTGCACCGATAGATCCATTAGACAAAGGAAAGGATAAGGTGGGTTCCAAGAGGAAAGATGCAGTCGAAGTGCCACCGGCGGCACGAAAGAAGAAAAAATTCAAAGCCTCAAATCCAACTACACAGACCGCACTAACAGAGGATGAATATGATCTCATCGCAGCGAGATTGCAGGAGGAGATGCGGGACTCATTTCAGGTGATGCAGACATCGCAGGACAAGCTACAGAGCACGATAGATAAGCAGCTTTTGGAGTTGAGAGCACTAACTGAGCCAGTCAAGGCGATAGTAGGAGAAAGCTCACAACCATCGATTTCCCGTGAGGAACTCTTTGCAAAGGATTGCACCAATACAGTGCTGATACCGCCAGGGAGCATCCGATTCCCTGCATCGATGATTGATGTGCAGATACATGTTAGACACCCTGTCGAGGTTAATCTGGCACAATTCCCTATTGATCAACTACATATGATCCAGCAGCAGATAGCTGTAGAGATCAGGGATAGAGAGCTTGCGACTCATAAGCAGAACACTCAGCTGATACAACAGAATGCAGAGCTCACTACAGGCTTTCAGACAAAGGTGGAGGAGTTAAGACAATATGAAGAAAGAGAACAGGATCTAAGTCAGGTCCTGCAGAACATTGCATTGGATTTATCCCAGTGTAACATTGAGTTTGCCTGTCCTCTAACGCAGAAAGTAAGAAGAATTGCAGATAGAGCAAAGGCTCTGGAAGAGACAGTGGCCAAGATGGAGGAAGACCACAAGGCGCAGATTGCTGAGCTTGAGGCTCTAGCACCAGGCACACCTGAGGCAGACAAGGAAGCAAGGGCACTGGACTTTAGACTCACTTCAATGCAGATGAAGTGTCACATAGACGATGCAGAGTCATTGCTAGCTGATGCGACAAAGACATGGTCGAAGCTAGAAGAGCTCCTAGATAGACTAGATTTGCAACAGAGCATCCAGAACATAGAGAATGCAATAGTAGCAATAAAGGAAGAAATAAAGAGCTTAGGAGCTCTTGCAAAGATGAAGAAGATGATAGAGATGAACCATTTGCAACAGGAAGCGCAGAGGTTGCGAGAAAAAGAGATACAATTCAATAATATGCTTCAACCGTATCAGGAACAAATCGCAGAGTTGGTCGATGTAGTTGAGCAGAAGGTCAAGGATTTCACTGCAAGCAAAAGTGAAATTGATAGCACAGAAGACCCCCTGATTAGTCAAGTTATGCTCGAAGCGGCACAAGGCTGTGTCAAAGCTATGGACAAAGATGTCGCAGGACTTAGGGAGAGATTTGCAAGGACTTCGTAGGAAGCCAAGGAGAAGCTACAACAGGAGAAGCCAGCTGTTAGTGGCTCGGGGATGAGCCACAAGTAAGTGTTAGGGGACTGTTGGAGCTGGGCCCCGCAGCTACAGGAAAAGCTGCTATTTTTGGTATAAGATGGACAATTTTTGGAGGAAAGACAGTTTTGGTGATGCGATAAAGGTACGATGCCATAGCGCATTCCCCGCCGTGGATCGCAGGCCAGAAATCACGGCAGTCGAAACAAGGAAGTTAAAGGAAAGAGTACCTGAAGCGGCCGAGAAGAGAGCTCAACCACTACATTTAAGGCAGCGGCGATGACAGGAGCGCTCAGCTACCCTCTTAAATGGAAAAGGAGCAACGGGCCGAGGTATTAAAGATAAAGGATAGAAGGGGAGCAACCGAGGAAGCGACGCCCATACCCATGATCAACGCCGAAAATCACGGAAGACTGCAGGAAGCTGCGGTGTGACTAGTAAGCAGCAGTTCAAAGTACAGATAGGCCGACTGTCACAGTTAGGGTTTTGGGTTACTGTTGGGATAGGCCCACAGTGTTGTATCACGGTGAGACCTTCGGGCCACCTATTTAAGCATGTATTTTGTAGTGTAAAATGTGGGTTGGTTAGGTTGTTACTAGTTGTCATCAGTATTGTAAGACATTGAGGAAGAGTCGAGCTCTGGTTCTGTCATTAAGTCTGTAGTTATCTTACTGTAACCAGTGGCCGGCTCCTCGAGCATGAATGTAACAATCCATAGGGATTGAGAGAGAGAGAGGAAGGGTATGTTGTAAGAAGAAAGCAATATAGGAAGAGAAGAGATCTAAGAGAAGGGCTCCCAGATGTGTGCGTGGAGTTTCCCAGAAGATCTCAAGCTGCATAAGAGGTTGCAGTGGAACTGTGTTACTCTCTCAAGATATAATATAAACACAGTTCCTGTGGACATAGATTCCCCCCTAGAAGTGAACCACGTACATCTGTGTGTTGTGCGATTGTTTCATGTGATTGTGCTCTAACTTATTTGCTATCTGTTATTTGTTACATGAACTTTGCTATCTGTTAATGAATGTATGTATTCTATCCTTCAGTTTACAATAACATAGAAGGTTAAATGCGAGTTGAATGTGTTGACTATTCTATATATGAGTTTATTAGTGCTTGATTCACGACAACTACAGCTGCAGTGTTAAGTGACTTCCGTATATTTAGTTTAGCGAGTTGAGCGTAATTGATGTTAAGCGTGTTAAACTGTAGAAGCTTAAGTGAAGTTGTTTAAACATCCTAATGAAGTTTATCTAAGCTACTATACCTAGGGAGAAAGCCTCTGGACCTTGAGAGTTGATGAGCATACTAAGTCTTACTGTAGGAAATATCACAGTGTAGAAAGGCGATATCGCACTGTCAGAGGAGCTGCGGTGTGAGATATCGCAGGTTAAGAGTCGAGCAGGGGAGAAAGTTTGCGCATCGTCCTAGAAGCTGTGATGCGATAAGTGTCAGTCCCATAGCAGAGTCAGCTAGGAAGAGAGAAACAACCCTTGCTGAGAGATTTAGCTGGTTAATTAGAGTCAGGAGGACCTAGGATGCTACAGAACCTGGTTGAGGAAACCTGATTCTTCAGCCACCCCATCTAGGATCACTTCGGGTGAGACTTCAGGCCATTCTGCGGTCTGTCACTGAAAGGGCCAGTGAGCTAGGGGTTTTGTTGGTACAATACAGTAAACCCGGGTCTGCCTAGAGAAACCAACAGAACACCAGAGTTTAAAAGCATTGATGAGAATGTGGAGGGACTTATGCGTAAACAACCAAAAGTTGAAGGTCGGTGTGAGTCGATAGGACAAGACATAGGTATCAACATGATTGTTTTTGTTAGACAGTTGTTGTACTCTTTGTAGGTTCCCATATCAAAGGGGGTTCACGGGAAATGCCCCTAAAAGTATTTTTTTTATCTATTTTTTAGTTGGTTTATGGTCAATGGTTTTTCAACCCATTGTAAACTACTTTCGATTAAGGGATGGGGTTTTAATATAATCTCAGTAAATAGATCAAGTTTTTTGATGCTATAATATTGTGTTGTAAGCACAAAAAATAATACATTGAGATAGAGAGTGGTGAAACTCTCGGGAATGTTGGTTTTCCTTATTTTGTGTTTTCAGGGTATATCTCTGTGTAATGTGTGTGTTATCCATTATTAATTCTTGTGTTTTAGATTCTATTTGGTATTGCTTTTCTTACATACTTCTATTAAAACTATTTAGTATTGGTATCTTGAGAACAATCAATGAATAATTTAATGGAAGAGTTTGTTGATGAGAATCTAAATTTCAAAGTATGTTCAGAAAAGATAATTAACCTAAAATAAATATCCATAGTGAAATTTATGGTGTTAATTATGGAATGGGAGAAATATCCTTTGTAATGCAAACAATTTGTAACTTAAAAAAAATCATTTGAAAATAGGGGCCAATCAAGGTAACATTCAAGGGTGGGAAGTACTTAAATTCCTTCATGCAACATAGCAATGCAGACAACAATGGTTGGAGATAAATTTGAGATTGATCAAGCCATCAAAATTCTAGATTATTTCAACAAGACACAATATCCAAATTTATTCAAAGTGGTGGAAGCAACACTTGAAAAATATGAGGACAAGAGAAAAGTAAAAGTGGAATGTACACAATGCAATAAATGGTTCTGTTTAGAACCAATGAGTGGTAATATTTTTAATTCTCTAAATGGACACTTGAAATCAAAGGAGCATATTACTACTACAGATGAGGCCTCACATAATACAACTAGGTTGAGGACTGGCATAGTTGGGAGACCCAAGAATCCTACTAGTGATAAGCCCCAACAAATTTTGACTAAGCTCTTGGCCCCATCATCATCACCACTATTACATAGGGATTATACAATGGAAAATCCTTCTACTTTAGGTTTGCTAATTACACAAGTTCAAAACTAATTTCAATATGAATTTGCACATTTCTTTATATTTTTTATCTTGAAATCTATTTGGTTTTTATTATATGTTATGCTCTTATTATAAATAATTTATTTCCCTTAATATGTTGGGGTATTGGTATCCATATAATGATGAAAATGGGGAGAGATTAGACACAAAGGTAACAATGGATGATCAAAGGGGTGGGAAATTATGGGCCATATAGAAGCATGCCAAGAGGATGTTATGTTATCATGGTATTGAATGTTGTATTGATGGTATCTATAGGAATATTCATTATCAGAGCGATTATGAATCAAGGATCCCTTTTGATTGATTGACATTCAATTTCTTGGAAGTTGGTTCCTGGATGTGATGACTCTGGAATGTGTTTACATCATGAATCAAGGAGTGCCAATAAAAGACAAGGATGAGATATGGGGAAAGAGAGAATATTGGACTATTTAATCCAAAATGAACTCAAAAATGTTGCAAGGGTTACAAATAATAGTTATATATCAACAATGACAGCTCCTTGGTGGGATATGACAAAGTTGTTATACTCTTTGTAAGAATGAAGTCCCTAAACGAAAAATTGTTTGAATATGTAGAAAGGAAGGATGTCTTTAGGCTTTTCAATGATGTGTGCAAGGCACATAAATTAAGGAAAATTACAAGGTAACGACACAATTTTGGAATTTGCCTAGCATATCTTTCACTATTTGACACATCCAAAAGAAAGGAGAGGTATAATACAACCACTAAATCCATTAATGAGATTATTAAGTTATGGGGAGGTCCCATATTACATATCTTTATTACCTCGAATCTAGATGGCCCTTCAATATCTACAACTTTAAGGCAAGTCAAAAAGCCATTTTTCGTATATCTCAATGGAGCATGAGCATATTTTGAGGTAGTTGGAAAGGTTTATTACTCTAGTAAATCCAAATATGGTATAGAAGGCCCAATTGATATATGCCTTGTTGAAGATGAGACCAATGCGAAAAGATATGTTGGGTGGGTAGCAAAATGCGATACATTAGTGGGTTTTTGTGTTAGAAAGAAAATCATCACTACCAATTACATTTCTTGGTGACAGTGGGTGAGGAAGTTCCAAGTGATGATATTATTACAAATACTTTTAAGAATAGTGTGATTGGCCATTATGAATATGATATTAATGTAAATTCTTTACATGAAAATATTCCTTGTTTGGTTGTTGTTGTTGATCCAATGTGAAACAAGTTTGATGCTAATTTTTATTTATAGACAATGGGGAAAAATAAAAGTTATTTGGATGAAACATGTGGAATTTTTTTTAAAAACTATTATTGGTCATTCATTAGATGCAGATAATAGAAGAGGACAACTTATCTTGAAGGCTTATTCTTCAACAACAGGTATTGAATATCAAATTCCTTGATATGGTTGGAGGCTATCTAGGTTGTATGATGGTTTCAAAGTAATAGGATCGCATGGCCAAGATTACATACACAATGGAAAAATTCTAGTGAATCCTTTGCTTAAAGGTCGATGAAATTTGATTTTTAGAGAAGAATTAATAAGTTTTAATCATGCCAAACTCTAGGTTTTAACACTTTTAAAGTGGATGGTCACAAGTTTAAAATTGAATATATAGAGAGGATAGATCAACAAAATTGGGGTTAATCACAATGCATTGTTTTAAGGCATATTCAAAGGTGTTTAAAACAAATGAGAAGTGCAAAAAGTGGTAGGGTAGAGAGTACAATAGGTAAAAAGACTTTTCTAACAATCATTGTTGGCTACATAAATCATTTTATGTCTGATAGTTTGAATCTTTGGGAAAGAGTGTGAAATGCATCAAGAGTTCATAATTTCCTTGTGTTATGGTTATCTTGGGTACGAAAACAATCTCATACTAATGTAAACATAAATTTCATTAACAAAGAAGCATATCAAGATGTGAAAATTTTGTGCCACTCTGTAGTTTTGTTAAGGAAATTGTTTTGATACCACTACTATAGCTTTCCATGTGTATTGCACTTGATTGGTTTAGATGTGTTAGTATTTTAGCTCAAGAGGCACTTTGCATGTTTGTCTTGTATGCAGCCATGAAGTTACATTACCTAGGCACTTGACTTTGTATGGGTCTTTTATAAAGTTGTAATAAAGTGGTTGTTATATTAAAGTGATGTTTTGAAAGTGTCCTATTATTTTTGTAAAGTGACTTTATGACATAAAGTGCACTTATTTCATAAAGCGAGAAAATACTTTATTAAAAATGTAAGTAATTCATTTTGGAGGGAATGAATCATGTCCCTTGATCTTGTAATGACAAGACTAGATCTTGGCCATTAGATTTAGGGATGGGGAAGGTGAAAGGTCACTTTCAAATTATAAGAGCAGGCCTAGGGTAGTGAGCAAGATGCAAATTCCAAGAGTTTGCATTCAAGCATTAGTTTTGAGTTTTAGGAGAGGGGGATCAATTCCCTAAGAGAGGGGCTCAATTCTTAAGGAAATTGACTACTACATTTATTGTTGGGCCATATTGTTGTTTCTGTTGGGCCATATTTCATCTTTGGCACATTGTTCAAGGTTGTTCTGCTACATGAATTTTGAGGTGGTCTGCATAGGATGTACGAATTTGTTAGGCACAGAAACTGAGGTGTTGGGCATGAATTTCGAGAAGAAGGGGATGATATATTGTAGTCCATACAAGTTGTATTGCTGCCTAGGTATGTATTTCAAGGTGTTGCATATTTTTTACTAGTTGCTAGTACAATAATTTAATGTAGACTTAATGATGTTGTAAACTCTATTTTTTTTGTCTGAGAATGCATTAATAAAATACTCTTGGACTAGTTTTCCCTAGAGGGGTTTTTTTCAGGGTTTTTGATTGACCAAAATTATTGTGCATTGAATTTACAGTCTATTGTTATGTTTATTTTTTGTTGCAAACATGACTTAGTATTAGTGTTTCAACTTATAGTTCATTGGTTAATGTGCATGTGATTCGTCTTTAATTTAATAACCGTTGAAAGATTGAAATCAGGGGTATGCTAAGTGTTTGACACAAATTTTGAGTGACTATGTGTATGGCTAAGGTCTTATTTTTGTCATGTTTTATCACGGTATTAGAGATAGGGCTCTGAGATAACAATAGATTGTTGGTGCACCAATGTTGTTGAATTGTTGGGAAATATATTATTGCTGGTTTTGACAACTTTATTGATGGTAGACCTTATTTGTGAGTGTTTTACAGGTGTTGGGAAGAAGGGGGAAACTTATGGTTTGTTTTATTTTGGACAACAGAGGGAAAATGGTTGTTTGCATCAAATTTAAGGATCACTTGGATCACATTTCCAATTATTTGCAATGGAAAGTCAAGATGACAACTCTACTTAAGAAAAGCAGATTGTGGACTCTTGTCGGCATTATGGTGCCTCCTCCCACATTGGATTATATTTCTCTTGACATTCATGAAGTGAAATAGGACAAAGAATAGAGGGTTATTCTAGATGGTGTTATGGACCATCTTATCCCGTAGTTGGTTGAGAAGAAGTCAACTTATGAGATGTGGGACACCCTGACAAAATTATAGGAGGTGAAGAATGAGAACCAAAAGATGGAACTCAAAGATAAATTCATGGGACCAAGATGGCCAAGGGTGAAGGTGTGGTATCCTATCTTACTTGGTTGGCCATAGGTGAAATATAAGTTGGTTATAGTTGGGGAGGTCATCTCTGGAGGATAGCTTTGAGAGGCTTCACCGAGGACCGGGAAGTATTCATTAAGTGTGTGGTTGGTCGAGAAAAACTTCTTGAATGAAGCAGGTTGTGGGACAATTTCACACAGGAAGAGATCCGAGAAGGATCTTAGGACAGTGGATAGAAGGATGGAGTTGATGAAGAAAATGTTGTTGAAGTACTGCTAAGAGCAAGAAGAAGTCCAGTAAAGACTTGAGCATAATTAGATGCTTGACTTGCAACAAATATGACCACTGTGCTTCTCAATGTCCTGAGATGAAGAACGAGGAGAAAGAGGAGGAGGATATGACTGTTGCAGCAACAACATAGATAGAGGAATATGCAAAAAAGTTTGAGAAGGAATTCTTGTTGTTCTCTCTTGTATTTTGTACCAGAAGGAGGCTCAACTGGTACACTAGGACCAAAGGTCAATATTAGGGGTTGGATTCTCCTAGGAGCTCATGGTTCAAGATTACTGCTAGGAGGATGTCTTCATATTTGAGTTCTCTGCAGGTGCTAGCATTGGCTTCAGGTTCAAAGGGAGTTCCTACTATGAACAATGTGATGGACTTGAGGATTGAACCAACTAATGGTGGTGGCAGTGAGCGGAACTTGGTACATTGGAAAGGCTCAAAGAATATGAAAGAAGGATGACAATAGGGTGTTTGATTACCGTAATTATATTGATCTTTTGGATAGGCTAGAAGGCGTTGAGCTTTAATTTTGTTGTTATAGTAAAATAAAAGGGGCAATTCTTGTACAAGAATGATTTGATAGATCATATTTCCATACAACCTGAATATGTTATAGCAACGAAAAACTGATCAAATGACAATGGGAATGATACCTACAAATTAGAAGAAAGTGATTACAATTTTTTTTAGATTTTGTCAAAATTTTGAACACAATGAATTTAAATAATATTCTACTTTCTTTTTCCTTATTTATTCCTATCTAATAGATAATTTATAAAGAATTATGGTTGGTGTTTTATTTATTTGTATATAGTGTGATATGATTTTATTATTTTTTGACCTTAGGTGCGATGAATGGTTTGGATGGTTAATGGTTGGGATAAACCAACCTAATTTTTGCTACCTACTTTTTGGTGTAAGTTTCTTTGGTCATTCATATTTTTAGACATATTTCAACTTTCACTATAAATAGTGTATTAGTTTTCTCTATTTGTTGTCATATACTCCTCAAAATCTACACCAAATGTTATATATGCCTCGAATAATTTTGACCCAAAAATCTAATATAAATGTCTTTAAATATGTTGGAAATGTCCTTTAACCATGTGCTCCTCAAACTAGTTGTTTTGATCCTCCAAACCAGGCCTGGAAATTCAATTTTCTTGTGCCTGTTAATAAATTTTTAATGACGGTTTCAAGTTTTTCGTGCCTATCATTTGACGGTTTAACCAATTTTGTTGAGTGTCAATTTATTTTTAATATTATATATAAATGTGAATAAATCATAGCGGAAGACTAATAATACAATTAGAAACATAAAATATAAATACAATACAATACACATACACGGAAATAGAGAAGTCTAGCATTTATTTGTTCCTGGAATAACTGGAAATTAAGAGCAGCCTAGGAGCTGACCCAGCACAATGGCCAATGATTGTTAGCTAAGTTTTAGTAGTTAACATAGATATTAAAAATTTTGATGGGTGATCTAAATTCATAAATGTCAAATTGACGTTTCAAATATTTTTTTACCTATCAATGTTGACGTGTTTATCAAAAACTTACATGTCAAATACGTGTAAAAATGAAAAAAACGTTCCATAGAACGTCAAATTCCAGGCGTGAACCAAACCACCCATGTGCCTTGAATTCCTCTCTAGATAGGACATCATGTGAAAGTGTGCCAAAAGTAAGAGTGCATGTAATAATTGTCTTTTAATATGACACTCCTCAAATTGTGCATTTTGACTAATTATTTATAAAAGAGAATAATGGTTTAAAATTATATGTATAAAATTTTAAATTAAACTTCAATTTAATACCTTTAATAAACTATTAGGTTACTTTTCCTATTATAAATAGAAGTCTTAACAAAGGTCTTAAACAATATAGTCTAATTAATTAATTTTTGACATTATAACATTAATTAATATCAAAACAAAACAATATTTATAGTTTTATTATTAATATGAAAACAATTCTTTATATAAAAAGAAATGACTAATTTATAGACTTAGAAGTAAAACTATAATTAACTAAAAAAAAACTTTATAAAAGAAAATTAATATGAATCCATACAATTTAATTATTACAACATTATACTTTTGTTATATATATATATATATATATATAAATTGAATAAGAACTTAAAGAACACCTTTAACACTAGTGGTTATAAAAATAATTAACTAGCATTTTATATAAATTAAAAATGATAAAATTATTTTGAATTAAAATTTAAAACCTAAATAAAACCTTAAAATTAAGTTATATTGTTAATATAACTTTCAAATATTTTTTTTTAAACACTAATATAAATTGGAATTGATTCTAAAAACTTTAAATTTAAAAGATTTAAAATAAATAAAGGATTTTAAACCCTTATTTTAAACTACGAACTTTAATAAAACCCTAAAATTCTGATTCACATTAATAAACCAAGCCGACTTAATCTAGAAAATTGTATTTTTTTTTAAATCCATATTTATTACGGGATTGGACAGTGGTTATTCCTCACCAAGCTTCGATTGGTTTCCTAATGATGATCTCAAAATAGAGATCGAAACGCCGAGATTTATAAATTACATGAACGCAGTTCCACATCACCCACCACTCTGCTCCTGAGTATGGCTTTGTTTAATCATATGTCAAAGAACTTCTCATAATTTTTCTGGGCCTATGTCAAAAGCCTATGGATAAATTTTGACTATGCATTAAGAAGAGAGTGGCATGTAAGTGCCTTTAGTCAAATCGTCACATTTAGGAAATTGTATTAGAGTATTGATAAATGAATAAACAAAGTGATGTCATAAATGCCTACTTCACAATCAATCATTACAATGTCCATTAATAATTTTCCCTACTTCAGATGAGCAAGAGATGATATAACTTTATCCATAGGATTTGAATGAATAACTATACTCATTGAACATTAATTCAAATTCAAATATGCATCATGGTAGGTCTTCAATTTATGACATATGTTAATAGTGCCATTACACATATTGTAGAACCAACATGCCTTAGTTCACCAAAGGTCTCTACTAAGGGAGCTTGTAGGATGACATCTCAACCTAGAGAGGATATGCGCCACCTATATGGGCCCTCAGAGGCTCCATCTAGGTAGAAAACATTTTTTACTAACAATCTAGGCCAAATGTTGGTCCTTCACCAATCTTGTCACATGCCCCAATTTGCAAAACAATTTTATGCTTCTGAGAAACATTATGTTATATTTTATGTTAAAGTTTGTAATTAATGACCAAGTGGGGTCAAGGATAATTTAATGTATTGCAGAATATTTTATTAATAAATAAATAAAAGATGAGACAACAGCTTAGGGAAGCTGTTAAATGAGTGTTTACTGGTCACTTGGTGGAGGAGTCTGGGTTGAGAACAGATTGACATGTGGAAGCATCCTCAAACTACTTCTAGCTATTGTAGGTGGCAACTTCCCTATTTTTGTGGTCATGATTCCCCAAGAAAGTGGAACAGGAGCAGTGGCTCATTAAGTAAAAACTGACCCAAAAGACCTAGGCATGCTATTAAAAGTTCCCATTAAAGATAGTTGAGGCTGCTCATTATGGAATTATGATCATTCTGTGTGAATGAAGTGCACATGTGAAATTCGATGGAGGGGACTAGCTGAAGTAAGTTTGAGGGGATGAGTGTTGAATACTGAACTAGTGCACCTAGTCTAAGCTAAGTTCAAATTACTATAAGCAGAGCTGAGTTACTGCTGAACACTCAATGGAGTTGCACAGGATCTCAAGATTACATCTCTCACCCAGTACTCTACCAGGAGGACCAGGAGACAAGCTCAGGGGTCCTGAGAATTGCAGTCTAGCTCTTCTCTAAGTGTTGGTTGGGAGGAACAACCTCCTTAAGTTGTTGTCACCTCATCTATATTATAGGTTCTACTCGTATAAGTTCAGTTATTATTTTATTTACTGCATCAGAAAAGTTAAGAGTTTTTCAGGATTATAGTATAGTGTTGTTTTATAGCTGTTAGGGATAAATAGGAAAAGTTATTTATGATGTGAAAGCTAGTAACTAGTTAGATTAGGGTAAATCATTAGACATTGCTGAGTAAATTGATAGATAGGAAAAATTACCTAAACTGCATTTTTCCACACCTCTTGCAAGGCAGTACTCTAGTACAGCAGGTATATTTATTTCAAATAAGTAGATTCAATAAAACTTGAATGCATATGCAAATGATTACTTTCTATAGGATTTGTGTAAATTATTTACAGAACTTAGCTGCATTTGTAATATCTACTTAAAGTATTTAAATTAATTAATTAAATATAGAAGAATAAGTTTAAAATAATACATACTAGTATGTATAGTATTCTATATAGTGAAACTAGTTAAGTTATAAATTATAAATCTAGTAAGTAGACCTAAATAAATAACTTAGAACAGTAAAATATTTAAACTAGGTTTAACATAGTAAACAATATATTAGATTAACTATTTACCTAGTTAGTTCATTCATGAGAAATTGTAAACTAGGTTTATTGAAACAAAAGTACTAGCTCTGTAAACCATTAAAACTAATTAGGGTTTACAAAGGTTATGTACTCTCACACTAGAATAAATTAAAAATTATAATATTAAAACCTAGCACAGACTATTCCTGAAATTTATAGAAAAGAAAACCCATTCATATATTCAATCACATTTCCAGAATTTATTATGGTATTATTAAGTTAATGCTAGCAATATAATTCTTAACCAAAGATTAATAAAACTTAGTCCTTTTATTAAGAAACAAATATCTTACTGATCTAGTTAATCCTATCTATTGAAAAAGTAAATAACTATAAAAATAGTTAAAGTAAACCAAATATACATAAATATAACCAAACAGAGGAATTGCTAAATCAACATTAAGCTGCGAAAATCTTTGAGATAATAAAAACAAAACTGAACAACTGAGTCTCGGTTTGCAGCCTTTTATTTATCAGTCAAAGCTTAAAAGCTTACATAAAAGTATCTATACTTAAACAGGGTTCACAAAATCGGAACAACCATTTGTGCAGCTACGAAAGCTCTTTACCCAAGCGAGTAGTACTGTAAGAACAACCCTTTTAGTTTTCATTAAAAACCCTAATTAAACCTCTTGAAATAACCAAATGGACTGACAGTAAGAGTCAGAACTTAAGCCAGTTACAAACTTTACATTTATAAGTTCATCGTGACTAAAAGAGGACTGAAACTACTTCCTTAAGTCTCGGCTGAGAGAGCTCGAGTTCACCCTTCATAAACAACCGCTAGTGTTTAAAAAAAAAAAAATTAAAAGAGCAAACAGAGCAACTAAAGACTGGTTGAATAACCAACCACACGCATGGCAGTGCCATAAAATCCATCTCACAACAGTGCACGAGAAAAACCCTAGGTGAAACTGAGGCTTACCGGTTTCAAAGCCTTCACGAAAGCTCTGTTGTTGAAGTTATCAATACTTTGAGCCACAGTGGTGAGCCTGCACAAACAAGACCGAAAGGACATAGGGGTTAATACTGAAATCCTTAAATAAATAAAAATTAAATTTATTCAAAGCAACAAACCAGTCAAAATTTCTTACCCAAAGCACGGTGTAGTGGCTGAATGTAGCAGTCTTACCCTGCTTTTCCTCGTGAGCTTTGCAAACTGAAGTGGAAATCTGCCAACGTAAACCTGTAAGTGTGCAAAATTCAAGATGGAGTCTCAGGCCACAAAAAGATAAGCCCAAAAACTTCATGGAGGCACGAACAATCAACAAGAAAACTCAGTGAACACAGTGAGCAACCCCTATCCCACTCCTTTTTAATTACATAGTTCCAACTATCACAGTAACACAATGGCGAAGACAACCTAAACTCTCAGTACTCACTACACAGTTAAAATCCCCCTCTTAATGTCAGAAAAAATTCGTTTTCACCCTTCGACACTAGCTCGTGGAAGCTCACAAGGCCTGTGTGCGTTTCAATGGAGGTTCAACATCAAGTATGGCGGCTACGAGCTCTCGGATCAACCACTCCACGGTCCAAACTAAAACAAAGTGCATTTTTAGGGTAGAAGCTAGTTTATGGCTTCTCAAGTCAACGAAACCCTAAAGCTTCAATTCACCAACCACGTGTCCATTCAATAATTTACAATTTGTGGGTATCAAGCTATAGTTGAGAGTCTCGATTTGAATACTGCATAATTATTAGGATTCAAGTCAAAACCTTATAAAAAATCATTGGATAATGATATAACCTCGTTTTGATTTCTCTTTGATTTAACCATAGACCTTGTACTTTGTGTTAGGTGTTCCTCTATACTAGAGTTTAAAACATAATTCACCTATAGCCTTAGTATATATATATAAGAGATCCTCATTTTAATTAATGTCTACTATTAACAATAGTAGTTTACAAATCAAAGAAGATAAATGAGTTACATGAGGTTACCTAATCATAAGAATCCTGGAGCAAGGATCAGTATAATAATACTTCTAGAAATCACAAATTACTTTTTGTAATTGAGAGCTCTTATGATACGAGGTTTTATAAGCAAGAAAATAATTAATAACACATGATTTAGGAGAAATCAATAACGTAGATTATTTAAAGTTTAAAAAGGACTCAAATAGATAAGAACAATACCATAGTCTATTCTCTAAATGACAAATATGTAGTTATGGATGTAAGTTTGTGTAACATATCTTCTCGTTTATGAAATTGTTAGGCCACTATACTCTTAGTGGCAGAACTAGAGCTGTTCTCAATCTACAACACCTCAAAATGAAGAATAAGCATATAATTGAAAATACAAGAAGGAAGTTTATTGGATCAAGTACTATGGTAATAAACTTTACTACACAATCCATTCCTTTTCTAGTAGTGATATTACAATCATTTATGTAGTTTGATGACATTTAAATTACCAACAATACCTTTTATAGGGTCAAGCTACAAACAAATATTGTTAACTAGCATCTTATCCTATGCTAGTGGAGTATCATTCTCGATTTGGAATTTTACTGGAAAAAACTGTTACCTGTTTAGAACCTATAAAAGAACCATTACTCCAGCCCGTTAGTTGTAAGCTAAGTAAGCCCCGATCTCATATAAGATTCTTTCCTTCTTGACAAAAGAAAGTATTAACACACTTAGTATCAATTTAAGATGTAGTTTCCTTTCTTGCTTTCTCAAACAAAAACTGTTGTGTTTAACATCCCTAACATAGTACTTCAAGATAACCACTAAATTATATAGAGCTAAAGAAACATAATGCTCTTTGTTAATTATTACTGTTTTAGTAACCGCTAACAGTTATTGATTCACTGCCGATGACAACCTTGAACATTTTATGCTACAAGAAAAATTTTAAATTTTTATGAATTTTTAGGGTTTTTACATGTGGTATCAGAGCACAAGGTTCAAATACTAGGCTTGAATGTGGCTCAACTGGCATAAATAAAACAGTAGATTTAAAACATGTATACTGATTTTTACTTTTCTTTTAGAATTACACCACAGGGAATTTTTCTGAGTTAACTGCAGGTATGGAAGGATTGGAAGAATATGCGGATGAGGAGTCCCCATTTATTGAATGAATTAATTCTAAAAGAGAACCTATACAAGAAGAAATAACTAATAATTCTTCTGAATTATTACAAACAGTTAAGGAACTAATACCAGAGATGGAAACGATCAAAAAAGAAAATGAGAAAATTATGAGAGCTGAGGAGGAGCTAAATCAAATTTTGATGGAAAGATTTTAGAATGAGGAAAAAGATAAATGAACAGAGTCTGAAGATATGCCTTACCAACATAAAGATAAAAATACTAAACAATTTAAAATCGAAAGTAGCTCATCTTCTGAGGTTTATGGCAATCCACATAAAAAGAATTATCAATATACTAGTGATAGTAGCGAAGATAATCATCATACCAGAAAGATAAAGTTTAAACCTTACGAAGAAATCTCTAGAGAATTCAAGAAAATCAAGCCACCAACCTTTAATGGTGAAACTGAGAAGGGAGAAGAGGCAGAATCATGGCTATACGGGATGAAGAAATATTTTCAAATTTACAACTACTCTAATCAACTGAAATCCACAATGGCTATTTATAACCTCACTGGGAAAGCATATATTTGGTGGCAGGACCTAAAAAGAGTAAAAGGCATTAGGGAAAAAAACATTAATTGGAGTACGTTTAAGAAATATTTTAAGAAGAAATTTTCGTCTGAACAGTACTATGAGGAGTGAGCTAAGGAATTTTACGAACTAAAAATCGTAACAATGAATATGAAAGAACTAAATACTAAATTTCTAAGTCTGCTCAGGTATGTGTCGTATATTGTGGACGAGAAGCCTAAGATACATTGGTTTCTCAGCTGTTTACCCTATCATATAAAAGACAGAATTGAGTATGTCAATCCAAGAACTTTAGAAGAAGCAATGAGAAAGGCAAATTTCTCTTCTGAACAGAATCGCAAAAAAGAAAGTATGACAAACTGGAAGGAAAAAAGAACTAATAATTTTGAACAGAAGAAGAAAGGTTTTGTACCTAACTGAAATTTTAAGAATAATAATACACGAAATTTTCCTAGTAAAAATTTCCAAGGGAACAAAAGTAATTCACAGACAAATCCAAATGGTCAAAGAAATAAAGAATTTGTTAATAATCATAGTAACTATACCAAGAATTTTGAATGAAAGGAACCAATAAAGTACTGGGAATGTAATGGTCCTCATTATGCATCAGGTTGTCCCAACCGAAAGAAGAATGTTAGCAACATACACATGATACAGGAGGAGATGACTGTTTGTGATCTAGCGAGGACAATGCCCAGGATCAATGCAGCACTGGAGAACAGGAAAGTGGATTATCAAACTTCCATGGTGGAAGTGAAAGGTAAGCTAAATCAAATACCTATATCTATTTTAATCGATCCAGGGGCTAGTTTAAGCTATATTTCTCTTGATTTAGTAGAAACATGTAAGCTATAAGTAGAAAAGTTTGCAAAGTCTTGGTTATCCCAGCTAGCTACTGGTGCAAAGAGAAAGGTAATTAGCTTTGTTAAGAATTGTACAGTAAAAATAGATTAGTTTGAAACCTCTGTTAAGATTAATGTTTTACCTTTAGGTTCATATGATATGTTAATTGGTATGGATTGGTTAGAACATCATAGGGTAGTCCTGAACTATTTTGATAAAACATTTACTTGTGTAAGTAACGATGGAGAACTAATAAATGTAAAAGGAATCCCTAGGAAAACAACTGTAAGACAGATTTATGCTTTGCAGCTTAAGAGAGTTGTTCGGAAGGGCTGTAAAGCCTTTGATGTAACAGTAATTAACAAAGAAAATACTAATAACAAGGATAAATTAAAATTGGAAGATATTTCGATCCTAAGGGAGTATTCGGATGTATTTCCGGAAGAAATTCCAGGACTGCCTCCGAAGCAGGAGTTAGACTTTACTATTGAGCTAGTACCTGGTGCAGTGCCTAGCTCAAAAGCCCCTTACCGAATGAATATGCTGGAATTAAATGAAGTAAAGTCGCAGTTAAAAGAACTCATTGATAATAATTATATTAGACCCAGTGTGTCTACCTGGGGGGCACCTGTTATTTTTGTTAAGAAAAAGGACGGAAATCTACGACTATGTATAGATTACCGTCAACTAAATAAAATGACTATCAAAAAAAGATATATGTTACCCCACATAGATGATTTGTTTCATCAGCTATGTGGAGCAACTGTATTATCGAAGATTGATTTAAGATCTAGTTACCATCAGGTCCGAATCAAAGATGAAGACATCTTTAAAATAGTTTTAGGACCAAGTATGGTCATTATGAGTTTGTTGTCATGCCATTTGGGCTTACTAATGCTCCAACTATTTTTATGTGTCTGATGAATAATGTAATGCATAAATATATTGATAAGTTTGTGGTCGTATTTATTGACGACATCTTAATTTACTCAAATTCTGAAGAAGAACATAAAGAACATCTAAAAATTGTCTTACAAGAGTTACGAGAACATCAACTCTATGCAAAATTTGGTAAATATGATTTCTTTAAGGATAAAATTCAGTATTTGGGTCATGTAGTGACTAAAGAAGGAATTTCTGTCGACCCCGAAAAGATAAAGGTAATCGAAGAATGGCCAATCCCAAAATATGTAACTGACATACGATCATTCATGGGGATTACTAGCTATTATCGAAGATTTATCGAAGGGTTTTCAAGAATTGCAAATCCCATAACTTCTTTACAGAAGAAAGGGACGAAATTCGAGTGGAGTCAAAAGTGTGAAGACAGTTTTAAAAAGTTGAAAAAATTATTAACTACTGCACCAATCTTAAGAATTGTTGACCCTAATAAAGATTTTATAGTATGTACTGATGCATGCAATGACAGTTTAGGTGGAGTTTTAGCTCAGGAAGGACACGCCATTGCTTATGAGTCTAGGAAGTTGAAGATTCATGAGAAAAATTATGCGACCTATGACTTAGAATTGGCTGTTGTCATACATGCCTTAAAAATGTGGTGTCATCATTTAATCGGAAGAAATTTTATATTAATGATAGATAATAAAGGGTTAAAATATCCTGTTGGATCAACCTAACTTAAATGCTAGGCAAGCTAGATGGCTAGATTTCCATAGTGAATATGATTTTGAAATCCAACATATTAAAGGAAAAGAAAATAAGGTTGCTGATGCATTAAGTAGAAATGCAAACCTGAATTTCACAGCAGGAATCAAAACCTATAAAACAGATTTAGAAGAACAACTAGAAGAAGGAATAGAACAAGATGAAAATTATCAAAAATTACAAGCAAAGGTAAGAGAAAAGTTAATTGAAATTTTATGTACAGGGTATAGTTTGAACGAAAAAGGATTATTATTATATAAAGATAGATTATATGTACCTAATGTACCTAAGATTAAGTTGTTGATTTTAAACGAAATTCATAAAACTCCTTATTCATGGCATCCGGGTTATCAGTAAACTATAACTATGCTAAGAAATGATTATTTTTTGCCAAACATGAAAAATGAATTGGTAGAATACATCGCTAAGTGCTTTGAATGTCAGCAAGTAAAAACTAAACATCAACATCCAGCAGGGTTACTTCAGCCATTACCTATTCCTAGCTGGAAGTGGGAGATAATTAGCCTTGATTTTATCACAGGACTACCTAGAAATCAAAACTTAAATGACTCAATAATGGTAGTTGTTGATAAATTAAGTAAGGCAGCTCATTTTATACCTGTAAAAACTACTTATAAAGCTGCAAATATTGCTGATATTTTTTTAAAACAATTTTTTCGGTTACATGGAATACTGAAAGTAATAATTTTACACAGAGACCCTAAGTTTATGGGCAACTTTTGGAAGTCTTTGTTTAAAGGATTAAATACTACATTAAACTTCAGTACCTCTTTCCATCCTCAAACAGACAAACATACTGAAAGATTAAATCAGGTATTGGAGGATTTGCTCAGAATGTATGTAAAAGAAAAGCCAGGTAAATGGGAAGATTACTTACACCTGGTGGAATTTTCTTACAATAATCACTATCAACCCTCAGCAAGATATAGTCCTTTTGAAATTTTGTATGGTAGGAAGTGAAATACGCCCATCTCATGGAGTAATCCAGTTGACAGGCTAGTATTAGGACCTGAATTATTAAAAGAGATGGAGGTAGCTGTAAAACAGGTACAAGGTAACTTGAAAGTTGCGCAAGATCAACAGAAAAGTCAAGCAGATCTTAAACAAACTCAAAAAGATTTCCATGTAGGTGAACATGTCTTTATTAAGGTGAGACCTAAAAAGAGTTCTCTGAGGTTAGGTAGTTGTGCTAAGTTAGCACCTCGATATTGCGGACCTTTTGAAATACTATCTAGGGTAGGACAGGTAGCATATCAGTTAGCTTTACCGCCAAAATTAAAGGTTCACAATGTTTTTCATATTTCTGTATTAAAAAAATATGTACATGATGCTACTCATGTTATTAATTGGAATGATGTGCAGGTGGAGCCCGAAGGAGATTTTCTGGTGGAACTGGGTTGTATCCTCGAAAGGAGGGAGATCTCACTTCGGAATCGCACCATTGGTTAGGTGAAGGTGCAATGGAAGCACCTTAGTCCAGAAGAAGCCACCTGGGAATTGGAAAGTCATATGCAGGATGCATATCCAATTCTATTTCAGGGCAACTCTGAGGACGAAGAATAAATAACATCAAGGATGATGTTATAAACTAAGGGGGTGTGTATGTCACATGCCCCAATTTGCAAAACAATTTTATCCTTCTGAGAAACATTATGTTATATTTTATGTTAAAGTTTGTAATTAATGACCAAGTGGGGTCAAGGATAATTTAATGTATTGCAGAATATTTTATTAATAAATAAATAAAAGATGAGACAACAACTTATGGAAGCTGTTAAATGAGTGTTTACTGGTCACTTGGTGGAGGAGACTGGGTTGAGAGCATATTGACATGTGATAGCATCCTCAAACTACTTCTAGTTGTTGCAGGCGGCAACTTCCCTATTTTTGTGGTTATGATTCCCCAAGAAAGTGGAACAGGAGCAGGTGGCTCATTAAGTAAAAATTGACCCAAAAGACCTATGCATGCTAATAAAACTTCCCATTGAAGATAGTTGAGGCTGCTCATTCTGGAATTGTGATCATTCTGTGTGAATGAAGTGCACATGTGAAATTCGATGGAAGGGACTAGCTGAAGTAAGTTTGAGGGGATAAGTGTTGAAGATTGAACCAGTGCAACTAGTCTAAGATGAGTTCAAACTGTTGTAAGCAGAGTTGACTTACTGCCGAACACTCAGTAAAGTTGCAAAGGATCTCAAGACTACATCTCTCACCCAATACTCTACTAGGAGGACCAGGAGACAAGCTCGGGGGTCCTGAGAATTGCAATCTAGCTCTTCTCTAGGAGTTGGTTGGGAGAAACATCCTCCTTAAGCTGTTGTCACCTCATCTATATTACAGGTTCTACTTGTATAAGTTCAGTTATTATTTTATTTACTGCATCAGAAAAGTTAAGAGTTTTTCAGGATTATAGTATATTGTTGTTTTATATCTGTTAGGGATAAATAGGAAAAGTTATTTATGTTGTGAAAGCTAGTAACCAGTTAGATTAGGGTAAATCAATAGAGACATTGCTGAGTAAATTGATAGATAGGAAAAATTACCTAAACTGTATTTTTCCACACCTCTTGCAAGGCAGTACTCTAGTACAGCAGGTATATTTATTTCAGATAAGTAGATTCAATAAAACTTGAATGCATATGCAAATGATTACTTTCTATAGTATTTGTGTAAATTATTTACAGAACTTAGCTGCATTTGTAATATCTACTCAAAGTATTTAAATTAATTAATTAAAGATAGAAGAACAAGTTTAAAATAATACATACTAGTATGTATAATATTCTATATAGTAAAACTAGTTAAATTATAAATTATAAATCTAGTAAGTAGACCTAAATAAATGACTTAGAACAGTAAAATATTTAAACTAGGTTTAACATAGTAAACAGTATATTAGATTAACTATTTACCTAGTTAGTTCATTCATGAGAAATTGTAAACTAGGTTTATTGAAACAAAAGTACTAGCTCTATAAACCATTAAAACTAATTAGGGTTTACAAAGGTTCTGTACTCTCACACTAGAATAAATTAAAAATTCTAATACTAAAACCTAGCACAGACTATTCCTGAAATTTATAGAAAAGAAAACCCATTCATATATTCAATCCCATTTCCAAAATTTATTATGGTATTATTAAGTTACTGCTAGCAAGATAAATCTTAACCAAAGATTAATAAAACTTAGTCCTTTTATTAAGAAACAAATATATTACTGATCTAGTTAATCCTATCCATTGAAAAAGTAAATAACTATAAAAATAATTAAAATAAACCAAATATACATAAATATAACCAAACAGAGGAATTGCTAAATCAGCATTAAGCTGCCAAAATCTTTTAGATAATAAAAACAAAACTGAAGAATTGAGTCTCGGCTCGTAGCCTTTTATTTATCAGTCAAAGCTTAAAAGCTTACATAAAAGTATCTATACTTAAACATGGTTCACAAAATCGAAACAACCATTTGTGCAGCTACAAAAGCTCTTTACCCAAGCGAGTAGTACTGTAATAACAACCCTTCTAGTTTTCATTAAAAACCCTAACCAAACCTCTTGAAATAACCAAATGGCCTGACAGTGAGAGTCACAACTTAAGCCAGTTACAAAATTTACATTTATAAGTCCATCGTGACTAAAAGAGGACTGAAACTACTTCCTTAAGTCTCGGCTGAGAGAGCCCGAGTTCACCCTTTACAAACAACCGCTAGGGTTTTTAAAAACAGAAATTAAAAGAGCAAATAGAGCAACTAAAGACTGGATAAATCAACAACCACATGCATGGCAGTGCCATAAAATCCATCTCACAGCAGTGCAGGAGAAAAACCCATGGTGATACCAAGGCTTACCGGTTTCAAAGCCTTCGCAAAAGCTCTGTTGTTGAAGTTATCAATAATTCGAGCCACAGTGGTGAGCCTACATAAACAAGACCGAAAGGAGATAAGGGTTAATATTGAAATCCTTAAATAAATAAAAATTAAATTTATTCAAAGCAGTAAACCAGTCAAAATTTCTTACCAAGAGCATGGTGCAGTGGCTGAATGTAGCAGTCTTACCCTGCTTTTCCTCCTGAGCTTTGCAAACTGAAGTGGAACCCTGCCAACGTAAATCCGCAAGTGTGCAGTATTCAAGATGGAGTCTCAGGCCGTGGCAAGATAAGCCCAAAACCTTCGTGGAGGCACGAACAGTCAATAAGAAAACTCAGTGCACACAGTGAGCAACCCATATCGCACTCCTTTTTAATTACAGAATTCCAACTCTCATAGTAACACAATGGCGAAGACAACCTAAACTCTCAATACTCACTACATAGTTAAAAACCCCCTCTTAATGTCAGAAAAACTTAATTTTCACCCTTTGACACTAGCTCATGGAAGCTCACAAGGCCTGTGTGCATTTCAATGGAGGTTCAACATCAAGTATGGCGGCCACGAGCTCTCGGATTGACCACTCCACGGTCCAAACTAAAACAAAGCGCATTTTTAGGGTAGAAGCAAGTTTATGGCTTCTCAAGTCAACGAAACCCTAAAGCTTCAATTCACCAACCACGTGTCCATTCAATAATTTACAATTTGTGGGTATCGAGCTATAGTTGAGAGTCTCGATTCAAATCCTGCATAATTATTAGGATTCAAGTCAAAAATTTATACAAAAATCATTGCATAATGATATAACCTCATTTTGATTTCTCTTTCATTTAACCATAGACCTTGTACTTTGTGTTAGGTGTTCCTCTATACTAGAGTTTAAAACATAATTCACCTATAGCATTAGTATATATATATAAGAGATCCTCATTTTAATTAATGTCTACTATTAACAATAGTAGTTTACAAATCAAAGAAGATAAATGAGTTACATGAGGTTACCTAATCATAAGAATCCTGGAGCAAGGATCAGTATAATAATACTTCTAGAAATCACAAATTACATTTTTGTAATTGAGAGCTCTTATGATACGAGGTTTTATATGCAAGAAAATAAGTAATAACACATGATTTAGGGGAAATCAATAACGTAGATTATTTAAAGTTTAAAAGGGACTCAAATAGATAAGAACAATACCATAGTCTATTCTCTAAACGACAAATATGTAGTTATGGATGTAAGTTTGTGTAACATATCTTATCGTTTATGAAATTGTTAGGCCACTATACTCTTATTGGAAGAAGTAGAGCTATTCTCAATCTACACCACCCCAAAAATGAAGAATAAGCATATAACTGAAAATACAAGAAGGAAGTTTATTGGATCAAGTACTATGTTAATAAACTTTACTACACATAATCCATTCATTTTCCATTAGTGCTATTACAATCATTTATGTAGTTTGATGACATTTAAATTACCAACAATACCTTTTACAGGGTCAAGCTGCAAACAAATATTGTTAACTAGCATCTTATCCTATGCTAGTGGAGTATCATTCTCGATCTGGAATTTTACTGGAATAAACTGTTACCTGTTTAGAACCTGTAAAAGAACCATTAATCCACTGCGTTAGCTATAAGCTAAGTAAGCCCCAATCTCATCTAAGATTCTTTCCTACTTGACAAATGAAAGTATTAACACACTTAGTATCAATTTAAGATGTAGTTTCCTTTCTTGCTTTCTTAAACAAAAAATGTTGTGTTTAACATCCCTAACATAGTACTTCAAGATAACCACTAAATTATATAGAGCTAAAGAAACATAATGCTCTTTGGTAATTATCACTGTTTGAGTAACCGCTAACAGTTATTGATTCATTGCCGATGACAACCTTGAACATTTTATGTTACAAGAAAAATTTTAAATTTTTATGAATTTTTAGGGTTTTTACAAATCTATTTCTTCACCCATAAATTTTAATTGTTATGGAGTTGAGTGAAGTTATAATTAGACTTAAACAGAGTTCAATACTCTATACATTCCTCTAGTGAGGAACGATATTTAATTGTATTACAATAATTGATGGAGATGACATAGGAAATTTAATATAACATGCACCATCAATGTAGAGTAACTAAAGTGAATCATCCCCTTGAGAAAAGAGAAAGGGGATCAATACTTCATTTCTTCATAAAAAATAGTTCCTTTTTCATTCCTTGAACAATCAAACCATAATGATTTTATGATGGTAGAGTAAGGCAAAATCTTTAGATTTCACTTTAAAGTTCTTATGAAGAGAGGAACGGAGTTTACTATTTTGAATTCCTTCAATAAGTGTTAATGGTTTGTAAATTTGATGATTCAAATGAGTATGCCTCTACCTTGTGAGGTTTTCTAGCTCGAATAGACCAAAGACACCCATAGTCTAAAATACAAAAAAAATACAATGCTCTAATCGGTCATAGAGAGTCTAATTGGTTGTAGAGAGTGGAATAAAGAAGAGAAGAAAAATCCCATAAACGTCATGCCTTTTTAAAAGGGAAGATCCACTATTGCCTAGAATCCATCATGAATGAAGTTACAAGTCTCAACGTCTCATGTAAAGCAAATAGGAAGAGCCTCCATCAAGAGAGGCCAAGCTAACTTTGAAGTCCTGAATTTTAAGATTAACATCTTTCTCAACCAACACATTTTAATATATTTATTCTCTTTGTTAAACTGCTATTTTAAGTTTATATTTGTAAAACTAACAAACAATCATGCAAATATATGTAATTATATTATGTACATTGGAATTTTTCTTAGGGTGGATTGAAGTAGTTAGGAATTTGACATCGAATTTGATTAAGGATATAAATGGTAGTGTCTACACATATGGGATTGATGGGTTCTTAATAAAAGAACTATATGGGTTATTGGCATGACTATTAAAAGGGTTATAAAAAATGAAAAACTCAAGGTCATAGAGATTATGCAAGTTATTATCATGGGGACTATATCAATTATTAACGCAAGTGCCATAATTTTTATAGGGTTTATGGGATCAATTATTGGCGCAAGTGCCATAATTTTATAGGGTTCATGAGATTATTAGCATGGAAACCATGGGGGTCAATAACACAAGGACCATACAGGTTATGTGAGATATCGTCATGAGGATAATTTAAGTGTTTGCGTTGAGTCCATAGTAGTTTATGCATTATTAACAAAGGGACGATTGGGGATATTATCATGGGTCTTAAATGGGTTAGAATGTGGTGATCATAAAGTACCTATGGGTTAACATCATGAGGGGGATATTACAAATTATTATCATGCATAACACATGTTATAAAAGGTTATTAGATAGGGCCCATAGATGTATAAATGTAATTAACACAATGGCCATAAGGCTATTAGGTGCCATTAACACATGCATAACATGTGTTATTAACATTATGACCATATATGTTATAACATGATGACCATGAGGCTTATAGTGTCCATTAACACAATGACCATAAGGATAATAGGTGTCATTATCACATGCACAACATGTGTTATTAATATTATAAGCCATAGATGTTATAGCATGATGACCACAAGGATTATAGTGTCCATTAGAACAAGGACTATATGTGTCCATAGCATGGTAACCATACAAATTATAAGGGATAAAAAGGGATGCTTAGGATGTACGATATAATACTTATAAAACAATAAAGATCAATTACATGGAGAGCATAATATAAGGTATTGTGATCCTAAATTTTCTGGATTTGGAGTGCTGTCACTCTTGACCATTTAACCTAGTTAATAATTTTTTCTCTACATGCTACAATCCACCAATATAAAAATCCTTGAAATAAAACATATCGATCTACAAATAAAATCTTGAAAGAGAGCATACAATTATAACAACTACAATTACAAACAAGGTATATAAAGTTATCCTTAGATATAGAACTCTAATAAATTGGAATAGAGCCTTGTATTATATCTATTATCATATGTCTAATATCTAGAAACTTCTACAAACCATTGCATTATAAGAATAAATTTGATTGTACATCATAGGGAAATCAAAACAACAAGCAAAATTCCTTGTGAATCACTTACAATGGTCCCTTAATCCTTCTTGGTGAACTTTGAAGAAATTCTTTGACTCTTCTCCATTATATAGATGTTGTGAAGCTTTTAATTTCCCTTCCTCCAACTTCCTTGTGTTACTTATCAGTTGAGAGGGTAGCCTACAAGGGTGCATGTAGGCTTCCATCTCAACTTATAGGGGTTGTAGGTTGCATCCTAGCGTATAGGGGTCCTTATAGGTGGATATGTATCATATAGGGAAGCCTATAGTCCCAAAATATAGGATCCCCTATATGCTAATATGTTAGCCTACAGGGGCCTGTAGGTTTCCCTGTAATATGTATATTAGCCTACATGTGCCCTGCAAGTCCCCTGTAGGCTACCATCTCAGCCTATAGGGTTTTTATGTCAGCCTAAGGGGGCCTTTGTAGGTTTCCATCTTAGCCCACAAGGGTGGGCCATTGTAGGTTTCCATCTTAGCCCACAAGGGTGTCGTTTAGACTAAAATGTCATCCTACATGGGATTGTATGCTACCATCTAAAACTACTAGGACTATGTAGGCTGAGATGGAAGCTTACTAGGGCCTTGTAGGCTAATATGGAAGCCTACAGGGATCCCGTTAGGCTGTCATCTCAACCTATGGCCCCCCTATAGGTTGATATAAGCCTAAATGTGCCCTTGTAGGCTAAGATGCAACCTATAGGGGGGAATTTAGGATAAGATGTCAAATCATTTCATAACAACCTTCTTCATAAACATGGTCTCCATTGTGTTACTTTTCAATTGTGGAAATTGTTGCATTTATAGAACTGCAATGATTTCTAAATGAATTCTTAGCAATAATTTATGTTCTTATGATTTTAAATCGAATTTTGATACAAGCTTGGATTTCACACAACGATTCAATTATTGTAGGTACATGGGTAGAGGCAAATTCATGTGTCTTTCATGATGTCAATGAGATTTAAAAATCAAGGCTAAATGCGTTGGAAGGTCTTGAATCAAACAAATTTACATTCTAGAAGATGGGGAGCTTGTTTTTCTCTATACTAGTGATTATTTTGAGCTCATGTTAAGATCAAATACTTTATACTTACACATTTTAAAAAATTTGAGAAATGTGGACCTTAAACTTTTAGTATTTCCCTCATTTTGTGAAGTAGTTAGAACAATGAGATTTTCCTATTACAAGTGGAAAAACTAATACTTTTGACTCAACAATGCTGTGAATATGTGTATGGATAGGTTACAACAATATTCAATGACTCAATATGCTTATTGTATTTAGGTTATCATCCATATATTGTCTCTTATTTTTCTAGTTAATATTTTACTTTTTATATTTGCAACTAAAAAATGATGATAGTAAAAAAATTATCCACCTCTATAATCAGAATGTGATATGGAAATTCTAAAACTATCCACCTATATGATCATTTTGATGATCAAATTTCCTTCAATTCATAATTGTAGTTGGGATAATAATGTTATATGTGTTAGATGTAACAATTAATGAAAATCAATAAGGAATTTTAATGCTACTGGATATTTATATGTATTCAATATACTCCCTACAAGCATTAACAATTAATTTAGTAATTAATACATCAAATAACTATACTAGTGTACATGAACAATGTAGGTATATGTAGATAGTGTATACAAACCCATGCATGTACTAATTCTAAATAATCACTATTCAATACAAACGACACACATGTATCGTCACATTAGTAAAGAAATAATTTTAGCACATAAAAGTAACCAAGTTGCTAAATAAACAACTCACAACAACCTTTTAAATTACGTTGAACCATCATTTTTCCCTAACCTACTTCCATCTTCCACATCTTTATATCATTTCCTCTGTTGGAATATGCTATACCGTCAACTATATTGATCCAACCCCAATTATAACCCATGAGTGGAAGTGTCACCTACATCGATCAAGCCTCTCCAACAACTAACTGACAACCATCATCACACAACTTTGGGAGCATGTCTCTACACATCCCTCTCATAACTCTAGGTTTCAGTGGATACACGATAGGTAGTATTTCCACCCCTCATAATATAACTAGAGCCAACAACCTATATTAAGACATTTTGTACAATTATTATTTTTATAGTCACATGATTAAAGAACCACTTCATATTCCACTTATAATATACTTATTCCACTTATAATATACTTTTGTTGACTATTTATTTGTAACTATTATTTTTTCATTTTATTATAATATATTAATTCACCACTTTACCATATCCACATTAACTTTACTACTTTTACCTTTAATACTACATAACCACCCAAACATAATTATCTTTGTGTTTCATACTTTTGACTTATATAACCTTCAACCTCTTTACCTTTATGTAAGTTTGGATACCCAACTTTATTATTCTTTTCTTTTATATACCTTATTTATCCTTAACTATTATTTTTATATTATCAATTATTATATAACCATATCTTTTTTAACAATATTAAATATTTGTTTATTTTCCTTGGCAATATTATATATTTGTCTATTAATAATACTATACAGTGTTATAGCTTCCTTCATAATATAAAGTATTTTTTTTCTAATAATACTAAATATAATATAATGAAATAATTAAAAATTTTAGTAATAGATTGCACAATTTCAGTAAGTAACTTGTTAGCACTTGTGCTAAGTTTTGAATATTTCTACATAGGCATCTGCACTAATTCCCCTGCAAAGGTCTAGACGGTGAAAAATGAGGGGGTATAGGAAAAAAAAAATTCATGTCTCATGATTTGGAGGTATGCAGAAGGGGGGTTTGAGGTTGCTTGGGAGTCTCATCCTAAGTCTGAATGTAAAAATGGTTTTTTCCATGGTGTGGCACGAGCAAACATAAAAAATCCTAGAGTTATAACCTTGCATTTGGGTTTAGATATGAAAATCCGCTCATAGTTATCTAGTGGCGAAAATGAATGGTGTATATGCATAGCATAGAAAACCAATGATTGCTAAGGATTTTGACGAAAAAAGATGCATGGCTTTAAAATAATATTGGCATTGGTGGAACAAGGTTAAATGGAAAGTAGGATCCACTGTCAGATGAACAACTATGTAGATCGACGAATGAGGAAGATTTCACGGAACAAATATGTGCGGAGAAATAAGTTGCGGAGGATTGCAAAATCTGATATATCCTTCAAGTTTCAATGGCCGTGATCTAAGGAGGTCGGAGATCTATGGTTGAGATGGATTTCGCAGCGGCAACCTGCGCAGATGACAAAACATGTCAGGGCTGCGAAACGACATAGGACCTGCACCATTGAACGATCAAGATTTTAGATGGAGAATATATATGGAAGAGATGTATTTCCTAGCCCAAACATGCATGAAAGATAAAATAATATGGGGCTATGAAATTTGGTAGACCCCGCTCCTTTGAACGACAGAGATCTGGCGGAGATTTGATCAATGGTCTTGGTTGGTTTCGCGATGAGAATGTGATCGAAGTTTAGCAGGATGAGGCGATGCAAAATCTCGTAGATCCTACACCTTCGGACGACAGAGATATTGGCGCATATTGGATCGATGGTCCAGGTCAATTTCACAATGGAGACATGCACGAAAGTTAATAGGATGAGGGATAGCGAAATTGGGTAGGGGCCACATTATGGGACGGTTGATACTTCTCGTAGAAAATATCTACGCATATGGTTTGTTTCGTAGTTTAAATATGCAAGGAGAAATAAAAAGAAGATGGATGCGAAATGGAGATCAAGGTGGATAAATTCAACGACGTAGATTTCATCTTGGAAAGATCAATGGATCAGGAAAGGTCGTATCTAGATCTACAGACATAGTTTGATTTCAAATGGTAAGCTATAGGGAGAATAGGGGAAGTAATGTCGTATTGGAGGGAAATGGAAAGTTAAATTGGTAAAAGCATCTACAACGTAGAATTGATCAGATTGGATAGACGACTGAGAATTGTTTCAAGTGAAAAAGGCATGAGATGGATAAGAATACAAAAAGTTATAAAATATCATGCGCATGAATTTGAGGTATTATTTTATTCTCCAGCATTAAAAAGAAAGAGCTGAAACAGTGTCGAAGAAACCAACTCATACGATGTACTTCAACCACCTGTCAAATCCATTAGGTAAGCCTTTGTCCCATCTGATACCATATAAATGGCTCAAGTTGAAAGTATGAGAGTTCAGAACCTAGAATATCAGAAAGTAGAAGAAGCTTTTGAGGATAGGGATGTTGAGGTATTTGATATGCTTCTGCTAAATGGACCCATTGGTGAGGTTAAGGAGACGCTAAGACTGCTTAAGAAATAAGGAACTGACATACATAACATTTACCAGTCTTACTTCCATTTTTTCACAACTGGCCAAACCCCGAGTTGCTTGGAATTTGTTGATTGTTGTGTCAATAATTACTCTCTTTCTAAGAGAGTGATAATGGACATTACCAGATCTAAAGTCCTTTGCCCTATCAACCCTTTATCTATTAGAAAAACCTTGTTAGTCCCAGAGGATTTTACCCTAAAATCCCAGGATTATAAAGAGGAGTCTATAGTTCAATCTTTAAGGGAGTCTTTGGTAGAAAAGAAAAAATATTTTTTCAAGAAATGCTTCAAACCTGATGTACATCTATTAGACCAACCATTTCCAATCGATTCTAGCATGTTCAGTGAAGAAACCCAGTGCGTTGTTACCCTGTTGAGTCAATTCTAAGGTCTAGACAATGACAAGTACATTATAGATCCCCCCATGAGTTTAATTTTTTCCTTAAGTACTTGTCCAATTGAGTAAGATGAGCCAAGTTAGACAATGTAGGTTTAATATCTCAAGTTCGATGAGTTCTTAGCTGAGAATATTCATTCTCAGTTAATGGACTTCCACAGGACCAAAACCTTTAGGTTTCAATCTTATTTGTTGAAGATGTTCCTTTATTTTAATGAGAAGAATTTGCAGTAACCAGAAATGGTATTAACTGAGGAAATGAGTAAGGATTACACAAAATTTATGAACTTCCTCATGTGAGAGATATACAATATTATTTTTCAGAAGAGCTTGCCCAGAGTATTGCCAGAGATGAGAGCTATTTTGTTGCTCTCTACAGATAACATGATAAGAGATTGGTTCTTATTTGAGAATGGAACGATGATCAGATTGTATGGCTTTACTCATCCACCATATATGTTTACAACCTTCTTAACCCCTAGAATTTTCTCCATGGAATTCATAAGACATAAGTTAATAGTAGAAACAGAACACTTCTTGAAATTCAAAAAGTCTATTGAAATTAAGTATCCCTATGTGGTAGGGCCTTTTACCATAAAGAGTAAAGCCTCTTTACCAATGATCGAGAACTTATTGAAGGAGATGGGATTTCTGACATAGCCTGCAATTGATTATGATCCTCATCAGGTTATTTCAAATAGAAGAAAAGTCATGAAGAGAAATCCTTTCAAGCATGTAGAGGCTGTTGGGTTGGCAGATGTTGCCAATTGGGATTACCGTCCAAAGGAGAATCCCAAAGATACTAATGTACAGGAGGATTCAAGTTCTTCTGTAAAGGATATTACTTCATTGATGCCTGATATTTCTAAGTTGATTTTAGCAGTTGTAAACATTAAACCTCTGGCCAAACACTCAGAAAGAACCAACGAATGAGAGTGTTCAAACGCCATGGAAACTGAAGAGGAGGACACTGCCAGGACTCCTAAGATGCAGAAAATTGAAGCTGAGGGAAAACTCATCCAAAATACAACAAAGGACAAAGGAAAGTAGAAGATGAAAACAACAGGACATGTTTTTGAGGTCAAGGAGTATGCCTTTGCTGACACACCAACTGACTCTACATCACAATTCAGGAATAAGATGGAGTTGTTGGAGAAGTATAAATAAACGAAGGATATAACTTCATAGGAAATTCTGAATCTGTACACAGAGGTGAGAAATATTTCCAGTCAATATTTGTCACTTATTGTTATCAGAGACCAGGCCCATAACACTTTAAACTTGGCATTAGCAACCAATAATAAGGTTACTGCAATGAATATGGACATGGAGGACATTCCTATTGTAGACATGATTCATTTACACAAACATAATAGGTATAGTTTGTTTACTTAATTGTTGAAATCCACATTGAAGTTGTCTAAGCTAGAAATTACTAAAAGTAAAAATGAGAATCAGCTGAGATAGGAAAAGGTGGAAAATAAAGCACATCAGAAACAAATAAAAAAGCTGCAAACAAATCTTCTAGCTGTTGGGGGTCAGGATGGCAAGGGAGGAGGCATGGAAAAACTATTAAATGAAAAGGAGAACGCCATCCAGTTTTCGAAAACGAAATAAAAATACCTGTTACTCAGTTGATAGGAGGACCTGAATTAGCTGAGATAGAGAAAGAAAAAGAAATACTGAAGAAGGAGTTGACTGATTGTAAGGAAAAATTATTAAAGTTTGTTGATAAGGAGAAACAATGGCATAAAGACATGACTTTGGTGGAAAAAAATGAAGAGTTTGAAAGGAAAATATGATGAAATAGAGAGGAAGTTACAGGAGAAAGAGAAAGAGCTTGAAGATGGGGTTACTGCTCTTGTAACTCAATCCAGTGAACAGACTATATTCCAATCCATGTCATAGGTAAGCTTAAAGGATTTAGAATTAACTGGGTTGAAAAACCAAAACAAGACCTTGGAGAACCTGGCATTGCAAAGAGAACAATAAAAGAAAACTTGGGAAGCCAAATGTCAAGCTTGGGAGGCCAAAAGTCAGGAGATGCAAACAAATGATGATAAATTGATGAAACCGGGGACATGCCAACTACAGGTTCAAGGGGAAAAACATATTATATGGGATTCCATCATAGAAGAATAAAACAAATTTAGGCCCTACCTGGACTATATTTTAGATAAGGAATTGGTGATACATTCATCTAGACAGGTTTTGACAGTAGCAAGAGAGAAGTTGAATAAGAAACCAGTTGACTGAACCAAAAATTCTATCGATTTTCTGAATAATTTATCAAAGGATTATTTAAAGAAATAAAATGTCAAGGATAGAATCTCAATCATGACTTGGGCTAGGAAGGTTGTAAAAAAATATCACCACTTAGAGACAGTCCAGGAAAAGATTGACATTTTGGCCCATCAAGTGAAGTTGTTTATTGATATGTTTGACCCACTGTTTAAGAAAGGGCTCCCTTTCTTCTGGAAAGAAAACGGTGTAGTGTTAACTCAAAATGAATACCATGAAAAACTGATCGCATGCAGACTAGACCACACAAATTTTGTTGATATGAACCAGTCACTATTTGGCAGGGTAATTGTAGATAAATTGGTTGATGAATTTGAGATATCGTTCGCCTTTAAAGAAGTATGTGCACATTTGCAAAGATATTCTTACAAGGACCACACCGAGTTACGCGTGTTGGAAAAAGAAAATTCCACTCTGGAACTGCCATCTCCATATCAGTCGAAGACATTCGATAGGTTCGAAAGAAAAAAATACACACTGAACGCCCAAGCGTGATGAGTAACAAGTCAAGATGAGTTAGCATCAAACCATTGGAAGGGTCCTAAACTATTGTTTTCATGTGAAGCGATCCTGAGTCCCAGTCGTCGCATTACCATTATTATAAAGCATGCTCAATATTCCATATTCTCTGTTTTGTGTAGAAATGATGGCGAATGCGCCACCTCATAGTTGTCAGGATATGCGATGATGATTTGGGATTGATTCCCATTTTTTGTAACCAAATTTGGATCTATTTCGAGGTTGTTCTCGGGATCCCATCACAATTATAAATGTAACCTATATGGTGGAGTAAAAAAGGAGTTGGTTCGACTTTCATTTTTTGAAGCTTTTGTGCTCGGATTGTAGCTCTGTAAACTTTCTGGGAAGTGATAATGAAAAATTGTTTCTCGGAGTTTACGAGATTCATCACGGTGTTTATATTAATTATGTGTTTCATGTTTGCATCATTTTCACATATGTAAATTCTTGCTAATGATTTCTAGTTGTATGTGAGGAATTCATTTTAT
Organism: Pseudotsuga menziesii; assembly: GCA_001517045.1. NCBI lineage: Eukaryota > Viridiplantae > Streptophyta > Pinopsida > Pinales > Pinaceae > Pseudotsuga > Pseudotsuga menziesii. The sequence goes on along the minus strand of LPNX010551103.1, from coordinate 276,697 downwards.
TAAGCGCTCCTTTTATCAGATATAGCATTTGTAATGTGTCTATAATGATTGTTGTGGAATTCATCCTTGTTAGATGCTCCATTTCTATAATTTCCCTTATTTTTGTTGCTTCTAAAGGTGTCTTCAAGAGATTCATTTGTAAATAGATTCCTCTTGTTGCACTGGACTTTTTCTCCTTTCTCCTACCACCACTTGAAGATATTTGGTTGAATATTACACTTACTTTGCCTTAGAGTACAAAAGGGAAAATCATGGTTCATTATTTGTTGTAATATCCTTGAATGATTCAGACTGCGACTCCATTTCCCAATGGTATTTGATATATGAATGTCTTACAATCTTTTAATTTACAAACAAATATGTTCCCATAAGAAATCTAGCCTTCTGAATGCTTCTTTAAAAGCCATATGTATATGTGAATGTTTCTGTGACAATGAGAGAGACCTCTCTGACTGTATAGGCTAGAATACAGTCTAAAGATTGGTTTGAAATGGTTATCCCTATGAATTCCTACCACAACCATAGGAAAATTACAGGGTGCTAACATCTTGGTGTCATAGCCAGTGAACTAATTGCTATTATCTCCTCAGGGAAACGACGTTGTTTCAGTTCTATGACCTGGTTGAGCATCTGGTCCTAGACACATACTAGTTGTATATTATCTGGTGACTCCACTCAAATCCTTTGAAAGGTAAATACACTGGGAATACCGACCGCCCAGAAGCTACAAATATTTTTCAGAGTTTCTATGGCGACTCTACTGGGAAAATTAACCCACTGCAAAGACCTGGGGAGGCATGGTGAAAATGAGGTACTCCACTGCGAATCTTCTCCAAGATGTCTTGTCCTTTCTAGTAAATTGTTTCCTATCCTTTCCCAGGTTGGTCGAAACAGTTTCCATTGTTTATTTCACTCAGAACAAGGTTGTGGGTTCACCCATGTATATCCTTCTTTAAGAACTGAAAATATCCCTTCGTCTTATACATATGACTTTGACCAAGATCCTTTAGTTGAGCCACCTAAGAAAAATGATCATCCTTGTAAAAATCATAATGCTGCAGTGGACACTACATCCTTTTTTGAGCCTCTAGGTAAGGATCTCCAACCCTCATCTTCCGTTTGAATTAGCCTCATTAAACTCCTCTTCCACATAACAGTATGTTTCCATATCCTTATTTCCCACCACTTTAGAGCTTGAGCAACCTTCATCATTCAGTTTTACAGTCCTTCATAGATATGCAATTCCTCACAGCAGATTGATTATGTCAGTTGCATCACCTTCAAACCCTCTTGAAAACCCTACTAAAACCCCGGGGAAAGCTAAAAGGTCTGCCCCTATACTTATCCTTATAGCTCTACATGATCTCCCCCAAGGATACGCCCAAAAACTCAAACAATTTACTGGGGAGAGGGGGTATTCAACTGAAGAACACTTGGGTTGGTTTATAGACTGGACTAACCTGGAAGAGGTAGACCACGAGGATGTTAAAATTAGACTATTCACCCAAAGTCTTGCTAGAGAGGCAAGAAAATGGTTCACAAGTCTTCCAGACAACTCCATTATGAGCTATTAATATTTTGAGGGTCCTTTCAAGAACAAGTGGGTAGAAAGGGAAGACCCCAGGAAGTGTTTGTCTCAATTCCACTCCATGAAGAGGAGGGAGAGTGAATCTGTCCAGGATTTTTTTGACATGTTTATGAAAGTGTTTCATGCCATTCCTTCCCGGTTCAAGCCTCCCCTTGGGTCTTCCCAAATTTAATATGCTAAGGCATTTGATAGTGAATTTACCCTATGGCTAAGTGAAAGAAAATCAGCCTCCCTGGCCGATATGATGAATGATTCCATAGAGTTATAAATAAACATGACCATTTCTATATAGAAAAGGAGAGAGGAGGGAGAAAAATGAAAGGATAAAGAACCCATATAACCTTTTTCCTCTATTTCACAAGAGGCCAGGATGGACATGATGATGGAATCCATTGAAAGGTTGATGGAGAGACTCATTATGGACCACAACCCACCTCCCATAAAATATTAGGGGCAACAAGATAGGAATCGAGACTTTAGAGGACCCCTCCCTTCTCCAAGGAATCAAATAATCCCTGAAAGTCCTTTGCAGTTCGAATTAAAAGAGGAATCATAGCCAAATTTAATGGTGAAAGGAGGACCCTTAGTGTGTTGATCAAACTCAATTTGCACCTAAAGATTTAGATGAACATACAAATCCTTCTCCATTGGTGGAAGATGAGGAGGATAAATAACTAAAGTTTGGTTTGCCTTCCAATCCTACTATTCATGAAGGTTACAATCGACAAGAGGAAGGTAGTTGTTTGCCATTATGTTTTGACTCATTTGATTTTTTGAAACAGATATTAAGGGTTTCTAATCAAATGTAGAAACTTGAGGTTAGGAATAATGTCATGGAATTTTTAGGGATGGATAATGCGAAGGGTGAACCAGTAGAATCCGTTGTGCATTCCATTATTTTCTTTTATGAGAGAAACAATGATCGGCCTAGTGCCATATAGGAGGAGTGCTGCCATTTGTTTGATGAAGGATGCAATCATTCTGTTGCAAATCTTGTCTATGGGGGTTTTGAAGAAGATTTCATTCCACTATGATAAATATGAGGATAGCTACTCAGAAGATGAAGGTCCTAAATGGGACGTCTCTTCTTGTTCTTCCAATTCAGAATTTTTATGTCAAGAAGAGCTTATTTCACTTGATCTTATTGAATATATTCCCTATGAAATGCATGAAAGGAATCAAGTTTTAAATTCTGACATTTTGAATGAAGTAGTTGATGTGAACATTCCTTGAATGGTTATTTTGAAGAGCAGTTTGACAGGGTGTTGATGGAGATACAGTTTGCGCAACAGTATTAGGGAAAGAAGATGCCAGAAAAATTTAAAGTCACTCATGGATTTTATGATCTAGTGGATGAGTTTATGGAGAAGCCCTGTCATGACAAGCACATAACAGAAAATTTTGAAGGTTTACATTCAAAGAGTCTTTGGTAGAAAATAAACAAGATTTTTTCAAGAAATGCTTCAAACCTGATGTAAATCTATTATACCAACCATTTCCAATCGATTCTAGCATGTTCAATGAAGAAAACCAGTGCATTGTCACCCTATTGAGTCAGTTATTAGGTCTAGACACTGACAAGTACATTACTGAGCCCCTCTTGAGTTTACTTTTTGTCTTAAGTACTTGTCCAATTGATTCAGATGATCCAAGTCAGACAATGCAGGTTTCATGTCTCAAGTTCGATGAGTTCTTACTTGAGAATATTCATTCTCATTTAATGGACTTCCACGGGACCAAAACCTTTAGGTTTCAATCTTATTTGTTGAAGATGTTCCTTTCTTTTAATGAGGAGAATTTGCAGTTACCAGAAATGGTATCGATTGAGGAAATGAGTAAGGATTACACAAAATTTATGAACTTCCTCATGTCAGAGATATACAATGATATTTTTCAGAAGAGGGTACCCAGAGTATTGCCAGAGATGAGAACTATTTTGCAGTTCTCTACAGATAACGAGATAGGTGATTGGTTCTTATTTGAGAATGGAATAGTGATAAAATTGTATGGCTTTAATCATCCACCATACATTATTCCAGCCTTATTAACCCCTAGAGTGTTCTCCATGGAATTAATCAGACATAAGTTAATAGTAGAAATCAAACACTTCTTGAAATTTAAAAATTATATTGAAATTAAGTATCCCTGGGAGGTAGAGCCTTTTACCATCAAGACTAAAGCCACTTTACCAATGTTTGAGAACTTATCGAAGGAGATGGGATTTCTGACAGAGCCTGTAGTTAATTATGATCCTCATTATGTTATTTCAAACAAAAGAAAAGTTGTGAAGAGAAAACCTTTCAATCATGTAGAGGTTGTTGGTTTGGCAGATGCTACCAATTGTGATGACTATCCAAAGAAGAACCCCAAAGATATTGATGTGCAAGAGGATTCAAGTTCTTATGTAAAGGATATTACTTCATTGATGCCTGATATTTATAAGTTGATTTCAGCAGCTGTAAACATTACACCTCTCGACAATCACTCAGAAAGAACCAACAAACGCGAGTGTTTGGACACCATGGACACTGAAGAGGAGGACACTGCCAAGAATCCTAAGAGGCAGAAGATTGAAGCAGAGGGACAACTAGTCCAAAATACAGTAGAGGATAAAGGAAAGCAGAAGATTAAAATAACAGGACCTGTTTTTGACGTCAAGGAGTATGCTTTTGTTGACACACCAGTTGACTCTAAATCACAATTCAGGAACACGATGGAGCTGTTGGAGAAGTATAAAGAAATGAAGGATATAACTTCAGAGGAAAATCTGAAGCAGTACACAGAGGTGAGAAATATTTCCAATCAAGATGTGTCACTTATTGTTGTCAGAGACTAGGCCCATAACACTTTAAACTTGGCATTAGCAAAAATTAAAAGGTTGTTGAAATGAAGATGGACCTGGAGGACATTCCTATCCCAAACAAAAACGAACTAGGGATATTTTGTTTACAGAATTGTTGACATCCACATTGAAGTTTTCTAAGTTGGATATTACTAAAAGAAAAATTAAGAATTGGGTGAGACAGGAAAAGGTCGAAAATAAAGCACATCAGACACAAATAAAAAAGCTGCAAACAGATTTTCTAGCTATTGGGGGTCAGGATGACAAAGGTGTAGGCATGCAAAAACTATTAAATGAAAAGGAGAATGCCATCCAGTTGCTGAAAAATATCTGCTACTCAGTTGATAGGAGGACCTGAATTAGCTAAGATAGAGAAATAAAAAGACAGTCTAAAAATGAGTTGACTGATTGTAAGGAAAAATTATTAAAGTTTGTCGATAAGGAGAAACAATGGCATAAAGACATGACTTTGGTGGTAGAAAATGAAAAGATTTTGAAAGGAAAATATGATGAAATAGAGAGGAAGTTATAGGAGAAAGAGAAAGAGCTTGAAGACAGGGTTACTGCTCTTGTAGCTCAATCCAGTGAACAGACCATAGTCCAAGCCATGCCACAGGTAAGCTTAAAGGATTTAGAATTAATTGGGGTGGAAAACCAAAACAAGACCTTGGAGAACCTGGCATTGCAAAGAGAACAAGAAAATAAATTGATGAAACAAGGGACATGCCAACTGCAGGTTCAAGGGACAAAACATATTATATGGGATGCAATCATAGAAGAAGCAAACAAATTCAGGCCCTACCTAGAATATATTTTAGATAGGGAATTGGTGATACATTCATCTAGACAGGTTTTGACAGTAGCAAGAGAAAGGTTGAATAAGAAACTAGTTGACTGCACCAAAAATGCTATCGATTTTCTGAATAATTTGTCAGAGGATGATTTAAATAAAGTAAATGTCAATGATAGAATCTCAATCATGACTTGGGCTAGGAAGGTTGTAAACAAATATCACCACTTAGACACAGTCCAGGCAAAGGTTGACATGTTGGCCCATTAAGTGAAGTTGTTTATTGATATGTTTGACCCACTGTTTAAGAAAGGGCTCCCTTTATTTTATAAACAAAAGGGTGCAATGTTAACTCAAAATTAATACCATGAAAAACTAATCGCATACAAACTAGACCACACAAGTTTTGCTGACATGAACCAGTCACTATCTGGAGGGTAATTGCAGATAAATTGGTTGACGAATTTGAGATATTGTTCGCCTTTAAAGAAGCATGTGCGCATTTGCAAAACTATTCTTACAAGGACCACATCGAGTTACCTATGTTGGAAAAATAAATGTCCACTCTAGAACTGCCATCTCCATATTAGTGGAAGACAGTCGAGAGGTTCAGAAGAACCAAATACACACTGCACGCCAAAGCGTGATGAGGAACATGTCAAGATGAGTCAGCAGAAAACCGTTGGAAGGGTCCTAAACTATCGTTTTCATGTCAAGAAATCCTGAGTCCCAACCATCGCATTACTATTTTTATCAAGCATGCTCGATATTCCATATTTCCTATTTTATGTAGAAATCATGGAGAATGTGCCACCTCATAGCTGCCAGGATATGCGATGATGATTTGAGATTGATTCCCATTTTTTGTAACCAAATTTGTCTTTGTTTTGAGGTTGGTCTCAGGAGCCTGTGACAATTATAAATGTAACCTCTATGGAGGAGTAAAAGGGGAGTTGGTTCGACTTTCATTTTTTGAAGCCTCTATGCTCAGATTGTAGCTCTATAAACTTTCTTAGAAGTGATAATGAAAAATGTTTCTCTGAGTTTATGAGATTCATCATGGTGTTTATATTCATTCTATGTTTCATGTTTGCATCATTTTCACATATGTAAATTCTTGCTAATGCTTTATAGTTGTATGTGAGGAATTTGTTTTATTAAGCACTCCTTCCATTAGATATAGCATTTGTAATGTGTCTGTAATGATTGTTGTGGAATTCATCCTTGTTAGATGCTTCATTTCTGTCATTTCCCTTATTATTGTTGTTGCTAAAGGTGTCTTCAATAGATTCATTCGTATATAGTTGCCTCTTGTTGCACTGTACTTTTTCTCCTTTCTCCTACCACCACTTGAAGATATTTGGCTGAATATTACACTTACTTTGCCTCGGAGTACAAAAGGGAAAATCATGGTTCATTATTTGTTGTAATATCCTTGAATGATTCATACGGTGACTCCATTTCCCAATGGTATTTGATATCTGTCTGACTTACAATCTTTAAATTTACAAACAAATATGTTCCCATCAGAAATCTAGCCTTCTAAATGCTTCTTTAAAAGACATATGTATATTTAAATGTTTCTATGACAATGAGAGAGCCCTCTCTGACTGTATAGGCTAGAATACAGTCTAAATATTGGTTTGAAATGGTTACCCCTGTGACTTCCTACCACAACCATACAAAAATTACAGGGTGCTAACATAACCCTCAGCATCAATGACTAGAACATACAGATATGGAGCAAGTGTGTAACCTTATCTCATCGAACGATGAGGTAGAATACAAGTTCTGAGTGTATCATTCACATAAATAAAACTTAATTTATTGGAGACTGAAGGATATTGATTTTTATTGTAATAGAAAATTAAATTCCCTAATTGCGAAGGGCCCAATTCTGTTGTTTAAATATTCTGATCCTATTTTGTAGAAGCAGTGAAGTTTAATCCATGTTCCTAGCAATCCATGTTTCAATATTTCTCTCTTCCGATCCAGTTCCATTATATAACAAGAGTCGTGATGTGGTAATGTCCCCAAGGATAGGAGTTGCTTTTGGAGGTGAGCAAATTTGCAATATGGAGATATTATGAGTTGCTACTACTAAGTCGAGATTTGCTATCCTGAAACCTGACTTTAGGGTTTTGATGAAAAGACTTTCATGGTTGTGACCATGGCAACACAAATTAAACATAAACAAAATTTTAAATAGTTATCTTTCTCCTTTATAGATATATATATAGGTCTGTGGGTTAGCTCAAGTGGTCGAGTGTTGTAAGTTGTGAGCAGAAGGTCTCAGGATCAAATCCCTGGGTGGCTATACATTGTTATATAAGGGCCTCACTTGATGTCCCCACTGGGTTAGCTACGTAATCAGAGCGAATGGGGTGAGGCCCCTTCGGGTGGCCCCCCTATGACTTGTTCCCGTGGACGTAGCAAGCCCCGTTGGGGGTAGGTGGAACCACAAATGAATACACACAGACACACACACACACACACATTGTATTTTGCTACTTAACATTTCTATAGCTAATATCATGTCATGTACTAAGCAAATAGACTTTTCATGTACTTACAAATACAACAACAATTTTTTTTTTTGGTTACATAGCAATGTGTTTTTTTTTGCTAGTTAATCTCGTTTTTGTTTTTGTAACCTCTTTGAAAGTGTTAGTTTTGTATAATTTCTTTCACCAACATTGGTTCCATTGTAAGTTCATTTTGCTTCTTCCATGCATATTTTGGTTTTTGTAAATAATTGGTTTTGAAAATAGGCTATTTTCTCTTCTCTTCTTTTTATGATTAGTTGTTCTAAAATAGTTTTAGTTGTAATTTGCTTTGTAGTCTATATAAAGACTTAGATAGTTCTACTTGTTGAAATAACAAATTTTAATTATTTATAGTTTATTCAAAAGAATATTAATCTATAGGCCTAGGCCTAAGGAACATTAAAATCTGTGTTATATTTTCAATAAGCAATTTATGAATTTTTTTTAATTCTTTATTTTATAACTGTAATAGAGACTAATACTGAAATAAAGAAGTAAAAACCATGATCAATATTGTATTAATGTAAACAAATATCACTAATTAAAAGCACAGGTAAATGTAATGATATGCAAACATAGAGATATAGACATATGCCAAGAAAGAAACATGTTGAAGAGTCTCCAATCACTAAGGATAAGGCTTGACATTGTTATAAGCTTTATCCTTGTACATGTTAACTTTAATAATTTTGGCTAGTAGTTATTCTGTAATGAAGATTTCATGACTTAACAGTAGTTCTTCGGTAATGAAGATTTTATGATTGAGGAGAGAGAAGATATCTGAGCAAGTAATTCTTTTCTTACTCGAAGAAAACTATATGATTTTAGCATGTTACACTTTGGACAGGTTACTAAATTAACCCAAAAATTGATTGGAACCAAATAAATATTTTAGTAATTATAAAATGAGGGTTATAATCTAGAAGAATATCAACAATAATAAAATAATATGTAAAGGAACTCTACTAACATAAAGACTCTAAATTACTTTTAAGAATTGAAAATGGAAATGTTCATTAAATTAAGCAACCAAAATGCTCTGAGAGATATGTATTCATAAAAACATTAAAAATTATGGAAAAATGATTGCACGAGAGGCGCTCTACAACTCAGTATGGGTACAACCCACTATGGGGGAGATCTTATGTAATGTTATGTTGGCTATAAATAATATTGTTGATTATGAGGGAGATGTTGTAATGTTATGTAACGTTTTGTTGGCTATAAAATGATATTGTCCATTATGAAGGAGATGTTGTAACGTTATGTAACATTATGTAAAGCTATGTTCGGCTATAAATAATATTGTCAATTATGAGGGAGATGTTGTAAAGTTACTTTTTACTTACCAATTATGATGTAGATGTTGTAACATTATATAACATTACTTTTTACTTCTAAAATGTAAAAATAATAAATATAAATTTATAAAAGAAATTTATAGAAACTAAGAATGAAAAAACATGCAATATAATAACCATGAGTGTGAAAATAGAAGCTAAGAATGAAGAGAATACAAAGTTGAATTAAACACTATGTAACCATGAAAATACTTGTAAGAGAACTCAACATTTGGCATTGATAATCAACGTTCCATTCCATTCTCTCTACAGGGAGCCTTGGTTGTTGAAAATGGCACATTCCCCTCCTCCACAAAGGCATACCACCATGGGAGGAGAAATGTTGCAGCATTCAGCGCCTACTCTCTCTAAATAAACGAGGACCACGACGCACACCCACAAGCCAATATGCATGAGGGGAGTTTCCTGAGTGGATTTGATCCCTCTAATGACAAAAATTAATTACACATGTTATCTACTTCATAGATTGCTAATTGTGTTGAGGTATTTAACAGGTATTATTCCAGTACATAAACTAAAGATAGTAAGCTTGTAAATGGATATATTCCCTCGGTACATGTAATATCAATGGAAAATTTGATACCGTGTAATTATCTGCAAAAATATGTTGGCCCTGTGCAAGGCCTCCTAAACAACCATGCAAGGCTTCTTAAACAACCCATGGTAAATTGCACTCGAGGAGATTTGTTAAATTTTTTTACCAAATTTCAATTAAAAATAAAAAGTAAACTACTCCTAAAAAAATCATAAAATTTCAAAAAATGTATTATTTCAAATTGCACACATTGGAGTGGTAGGCGAATCCCTCTAATTGCTACACAGACATTGAAAAAATTAATTGTAGATTTCACTCTTGAGAATGATTGGCATGTGAATCCCTCTAATTCTTGAGTGGATTTGATCCCTCTAATTCTTACAGAGACATTGAAAAAAATTAATTACACATTTCACTCTTGAGAATGATTGGTAAGCAAATCCCTCTAATTCTCGAGTGGATTTGATCCCTCTAATGACAAAAATTAATTACACATTTCATTCTTGGGAATGATTGGTAGGCGAATCCCTCTAATTCCTGAGTGGATTTGATCCCTCTAATGACAGTAACTTATTATTTTAATTGATTATCATGTTATCTACTTCATAGATTGCTAATTGTGTCGAGGTATTTAACAGGTATTATTCCAATAAAGAAACTAAAGATAGTAAGCTTACATCGATATATTCCCTCGGCACATGTAATATCAATGGAAAATTTGACGCCATGTAATTATCCGCAAAAATATGTTGCCCTTGCACATGGTTTTAAAACCATGTGCAAGGCCTCCTAAATAACCATGCAAGGCTTCTTAAACAACCCATGGTAAATTGCACTCAAGGAGAATTGTTAAATATTTTTACCAAATTTCAATTTAAAATAAAGAAAATAAGAAATAAACTACTCCTAAAAAAATTATAAAATTTCAAAAAATATATTATTTCAAACACTAATCAATACCTTCATTTCCCAATATTGTTTTTCCATGACCATTGTACCATCCATCCATGAATCTTTATGAAACAAAATTGAGATATGCTCAAATTCTGAATTCATTATTATACTTCAAAATTTTCTAAAAATAGTATTTCCTTAGTTTCAGAAATTGTAGGTGGAAAGAAAATCCTAAGTTTAGAATTTACAAATGTCTTTTACTAGCATAGATCTATCTTAAAAAAACTACTAATTGTCAAAATAGATCAAATTTCTAACTGTAAATATTTTTTAGTGGAAATGTAAGCCCTAGACTAACTATAAATATGAATATACAATTACTGGATAAATAGATCCTTATTTACAGGGTGTGGTACATATTAGGTCATAAAATCCTTATTATTTTTTGTTGTTGTTTCCAAAACCTTCAAATTATCTTATTTCTCTAGATTACGAGCATTTAAATAAATAAAAAACCATTAAAATGCAAATCTGAACACCTACAATCTTAATATTTTGATCCACCTATATCTTAATTTCCATTTCAAATTATCTTTTATCCCTCATCTAGTCATATACCTAAAACATATTCCTTTTGCAATAATCACATTATTGTTATGGACATTGAGTCCGTATCGACAACAGACTCATCAAACTACGAAGATCAACAAACTGAATATAAAGAGAGAGAGATGAGCGAGTGCATTGATATAAATATTGCATGGCAATCTAAAAGACCAAACATTTTATCTGAACAAAGAATTTGAAAGGAAAATAAGCATGGCCTTACAGCCATTGAAACTTGAAACTAAACTCTGAACATTGGAGTTTTAGAAAAAAAATGCAATTTCCGAAGACAAAACTGAAAATAATTGTAAGAGTTGATATGTATAGTTGAGAATAAGTTTAGTTAAGGGAAATTACTCATTAGTAACGCATTTTCTTTCTCTCTAAATATGTCAAAAATACGTATTAATTAGATTACGATAATCCTCATAATTGCATCTATGTTTTCAACTTAACCTGTTCCTTTCAATGCTAATCAAACTTTAGTTTTGTTTCAATTCCCATGACTGGAACTAGCCTAGATCCAAATCCTAGGCTCTATCAAGCACCCAGAGGGACCAAATCTCCCAAGGTGCAAACCTCTCCTCAAATAGCTCCTTGCGTGGAATACTTGAGAAGAGGTTTGCACCTCGGGAGATTTGGTCCCTCTCGTCGCTTGATAGAGCCTAGGATTTGGATCTAGGATGATTTATATCATTCATGTTGCAAGGATCAATGAGTAGAACCACCGCTTCCATGCCATACAACAACTAAATAGAAGTCTTCTTGTGAAAATTTTTGGTAGTAGTCCTGTAATTCCATAAAATAGCTAGAATCTGCACATCCTATTCATCTCTGTTTGCGCAACATAATTTGGTTTGACTTGTATTTAATATTTTGTTGAATGTTTCAAGTGTTCCATTTGCATAAGGGTGATGGACTGCTTCCTACCGGGCTTTGGAATGCTTCGATGGTGGATGTATCGATACTATAAATTTAGTTACCACTTCTCAAATGGCTGCAGAGCTCGAACGAGATTCAATGGAAGTTCATCTCTATGGGATGGTCAGACAACATGTTAACATACATCAGATTCGCCTGCGTACTCCTTATCATCCTTAAATAATGTAGGCCACCATAGTCCAACTTGCAGTACCTTCTCACCTGTAGCTTTTCCACTAGCATGTCCTCCCACAACTCCAACATGGAATTCCCAAAAAATATTGTCATTCTCATGACCTAAGATGCATCTGCACAAGATGCCATCAAATCCCAATTTGTATAGTTGACCTGTAATGAGTTGATATTCTACAACTTTTACAACTAAGTGTCTCTTATGTGTGGGGGAAAAGTCATATAGGGCCTTTTCTATAATGAGAAATTAGGCAATCTCTTCAATATGGTCTTTAATAATTTCTATTCTGACCAATGCAACATATGGAAATTGGTCATTTAGTGGTCCATCGGCCTCTCTAGATTCTATGTGGGTAGATGGTCTAGTCCATGATTGCATTTTCTCGGCTTTGATATGACTTCAAATGGGAACTCTCAGAACAAAATTGACCATCTATATATTTTTCCTTCTAACACTAGATTATTCACTACATACTTTAAGGCAGAATGATCCACGAAAAACTTGAAATTCCCTCCCAAAAGGTAGTGGAAAAACTTATGTAATGCATAGACCATAGCTAATCCCTCCCTTTCCATGGTAGTGTAATTCTTCTTTCCTTGTGACAACTTTATGCTAACAAAGTACACAAGATGATCCATCTCTGCTTCTTTGGGATGAGCCAAAATGACACCAAGGGTGATTCCTAATGCATCAACATGCACATGGAATTCCTTCTGCCAATCTGGGAATGCTAGGATTGGAGCACCATTATTTCTCTAATATTGTTGAATTCTTGATCATAGTCTTGATTCCATTGGAAAGTATCAGCCTTCTTCAATAGTTTCTACAATGGTGTAGTGATAGGCGGCATAGTTGTGGATGTACCATCTATAGTATCAATTATGACCCATTGTGGATTGCAACTGCTTAGCTGTCATTGGTGTCTGCAAATTGACAATAATGATGATTTTCCCAGGATCGACCAAGACCTCATCTTTGCATATGATATCTCCCAACAGATTACAAAAGGACACACAAAATACACTTTTGCAAGTTCAACAAAATCCCCATTTGTATGCATCAATCTAACATGATTACAAGGAGTGCAACATGGTCCTTTCGTAGACTCCAAATTATCCAATCATCTAGTTATACTCCTAAGAATTTGTGCAAGAACTCGTAGAAATTGGCTATCACCATCCTTGAGAATATGGTCGATGCATTTTCAACCCAAATGAGATAACACTATATGCAAATGATATTCAGCCAGTCGTAGATATAGTCTCTTTCTTATCCTCTTCTGGAATCTAGACCCAATGATAACCTGAGAAACCATTTATAAATGAGTAGTCTTCGTTTCTTCCACTTGATCTTGTACCCCATCGCTGAAGGGCGTTGGAAAAGGGTCATGCACACAAGAATAATTTAGAATGTGATAATCCACACAAACACATATATCTTCTATATATTCCTTACTTTGAATCACGATAGGGCTGATCCATTCCAACTCATCTACTAGGAAAATCAATCCCGCATTTAGCATGCTGTCAATATCCTTCTTTAATTTCAATTTTATTCGAGGGTTCAACAAATATGTCCACTACTTCATCAGTTTTGCATCCATATGTAATGTAATTTTCATCTCCCTAAGTTCTCCTTAAATTCGTTTTAACTCTGTAAATATTTGTGGAAATAGATATTCATACTCCTTTAGAAGAGATGCAATTTCAAAACTATTCGTTCGTCCCAATAATCTTCGATTGCTTCCATATTTGGTTTATCTTTAGAACCTATGTTGATTCTCTTCGACTATAAATGTTGCATATAGGTTGACCCAGTATATTATGGTTTGGAGTGCCTAACTTCTCGAGTTTCTTCTGATTTTTTGAAGTTAAGGTGTTGTAGTTGTTGAAGTTCATCAAATTCTAGCTCTTCTTGCTCTACCTTTGTGCAACAGAGAGGATTCCTCTATTTAGATAAGGTGAAGTGGAAGTATGCTAGGTCTTTGTGCTTAGGGAAATTATATCAATGACCTGTATTTCATAATCGGTTAGTGACCATTGCACTCTTGATAGTTGTCAATGCCTTTGTTGTTGTGTCACTGGTGGTAGAGAAGGAAAAATATTTTCGCCCGAGAGGCTCTCTGTAGCCAAGTATGGGGAAGATCTTGTAACGTTATGTAACGTTCCTCATGTAACATTCCTCTTGTAAACGTTGACCATAAAAAATAAAATATTTTTTTTTAATTATCCTCCAAAATAAATGTCGGCCACAAAAACAACCTAATATAGTGGAGATGTTGTAATGTTCCTACCTTGAAAAGAAATAAAAAATAAAAAATTTAATTATTGGCCAAAAAAATGTTGGTTAGAAAAACAACACAATATTGGGGAGATGTTGTAATGTTATTACTTCACAAAATAATAATAAATAAAAAATTGAATTATCCACACAAAAAAAAATGTTGGTCGTGCACATGGTTTTAAAACCATGTGCAAGGCCTCCTAAACAACCCATGGTTTTATTGTACATGGTTTAGGAGGGCCTTGCAAATGGTTTTAAAACAATGTGCAAGGCCTCCTAAACAACCCATGGTTTTATTATACATGGTTTAGGAGGGCCTTGCAAAAGGTTTTAAAACCATGTGCAAGGCCTCCTAAACAACCCATGGTTTTATTGTACATGGTTTAGGAGGCAGTTGCAAATGGTTTTAAGACCATGTGCAAGGCCTCCTAAAGGACCCATGGTTTTAGGAGGGCCTTGCACATGGTTTTAAAACCATGTATGGGGGAGATGTTGTAATGTTCTTTCCTAACAAAATAAAAAATAATAAAAAATATTATATGTTGGCCATAAATAGTATTAAATATTAATAATAAAAATATTACATGCCTACCTTAAATAAAAAGATGTGTCTTTTGGTCTGAATCACACCAAAGCTTGTAGTTGAGTGCAATAATTAAGAAGAGGTTTGCACCTCCAAAGATTTGATCCCTCTTAGCGCTTGATAGAGCCTAGGATTTGGATCTATATTAGTTTATTAACAAATATATTGGTATTTATGTACATAGAGAATGCTCACCTCTCATTTCTTGTAATTGTTGTTGTTGTTGGCGGCTATCGTTACCTCTCTGTTTCTTGACATAAAGCCCAACCTCAATCTTCCATTATAGTTGTTGTCGGTGGTGGTGCGGTTATTGTTGGGTACTTTGGGGTTCGGGTTGCCTCTACCAATACAACCACCACTCCAGCCTATACCACCCCTACTATTCAATGTCGCCATGTGAGTTTCCCATTCTTTGATCAGTCATTGCACCTACGTGGAATCCATCCTTCCCATGTTGGTCCACACTATGCTAGTTAATCATATGTAGATACTTTTATTTGTATTATGTCCTACGAATATTTAGGTTACACAAATCCTGGTCTCCTCCGGTGATTCCTCCACAAAGAACAAATAAAAGCAACTCCACACAATACAAAATGGAAGACTTCATCCACCGAGGAAGGATGGGAGAATGATTTAGTTATTATTGTTGTATTGTTGCTTTACATGAGACCAATAAAATTTAAGTAATTCTAAAAATAAAATTTAAACTAAACTATAACAAACCATTTTAAAACTAGAAAATTTGAACCTGCCTCTTAAACCAATATCCCTAAGAAAAATGCCAAACATATATATCCTTGTTGAGGATACATACATTTATATTTATTAACTATTATTTTTTAGTTCATACATCGCACACTCATTTTATCAACTTTAATAACTACCCCAGGTGTATCAATATGTACTTGCTTTCTTTCATTTTATTTACATATTTACTACTATAAGAAGTATTTCCTAAAAATAAAAATAAATAAAAACAAAAATCTCATATCAATAAGTTTGGCTATTTGATGGGCACTACATAATGACATAGTTAGTGGGTCAATGATTAAGGTGTAATGAACCTTCATGGGCACTATACATAGTATTAAAAGACAAAAATATACAAAAATAAGAAAAGTCCCATCACCCTTGTGAAGATGTTGTGAGATTATGAGTTGAATGCGCTACCCATATTAAATATTTATATTCTAAAATTATTTAAATAATATAGATGAAGAAAATATGCATAAAAAAATAATAGGAAAACAAGGTCAAAAAGGGGTAGGTCACATTATAGGTAGTAATGTAATGACGAATCCTCTCAGAGAGAGAATCACAAAAACGCCACTTATGGGCTCTGCTCCCACAGTTGCCATTCCCTCTTTGGAATAAAAAGGTGTTGGAAGGCGTAGCCAACTCCATTGGTCGATTCGTGGCTGTGGAGACGGACTTTCACCTAGCATTTGATAAACGGGTTGCACGAGTTCTCGTTGAGTTGGATGTATCCCTGGGCTTACCTGCCGAAGTGGAAATCTTGTGTGGGGAAGGTCTCTTTGTCCAGAAGCTTGATTACCTCCGAGTGCCTTTTAGATGCAGTATCTGTCATGAGACAGGACATCTTCGACGCCACTGTCACTCTCTCCACTCGAATGATGCTGATTACGGCTCTGATGAACTCCTGACAGCTGAAGCATTAAAAAACTCCAGTTTAAATGGCCCTTCTCCAGGTACTTTCATTGCATCTCCTATTCCTACAGATTATGTCTCGGACGCTTATTTAGATGCAATTGATGGTTTGATACAGTCCCATACTAAAGGACCTCTTTTGGACTCCTCTTGGGCTCCTTGTATAAATTTGGGCTCCCTTTCCTCCTCCACCCGGGATGAAGTCTCTCCTGTTGAATCTGTCTCATCGGGTTCAACTCCCCATACTTCTTGTATCCCTACATTAGATGTGGGCTGCTCTTCTCCCTTACAAACCACTACTCTGTCTTCTCTTTCAACACCGGTCTCTTCTTCTCAGGCACTCCCCGTTCCTTCGCTGTCCTCGCTGGTAGATTTTCCGCCTCCCGCAGTTTGTCCCCCTCTCTCCCTCCCTCCCCTATTAGCCCAACTACCTCCCCTTCCTTTTCCGACCATTCCCTCAAACACTCCCTCTCCATTTTTATTGCCACCACTCCGACCTCTCCCTCTACACTACACCTGAACTCTATCCGTTTCGCCAATGTCACGGTAAAGAAAAAAAGGGAAAAAAAGGGAAAGTCGCAGGTGGACCTCTCATCTGCGTCCCCTGCTTATATTCCTCTCTCTGTACACTTAAAATATGCAGCCCGTAACTTGCCTCCTCAGGGACTTAGAGCACCATCTCCCCAACACGGTGATCCATGAAGATAGTCTCCCTTAACGTTAGGGGCCTTGGAGGTAAGGCCAAACTACATTGCCTCCGAACTCTCTTCAGCACTCTTAGCCCAGATATGATACTTCTCTAGGAAACTATGTGTAGCTCCTTTCCTGCCTTGCTGGCTTTCTCCAAGCCTCTCCCCTCCTAGGAGTTTTGTGCTATCGATGCCATTGGCCTATCAGGTGGTCTATTAACGGCTTGGAATCCCCACAAGGCTAGATGTCGAGCCTACCAGACTTGTGCTGGCCTCCTGATTCAGGCTTCTTTCCGGGGTCTCTCCTACCCCATCTCGATACTAAATATATATGGCCCCTATAAAGACCGTGAAACTTTCTGGGAAAAAGCTCTTAGAAGTGGGCTCCTTGGCTCTCAAAATCTGATTCTTGGTGGAGACCTTAACCTAACTCTGCACTCTTCTGAGATATGGGGTCATAAATCTTCTCCAGATCCCCTCTCCAGCTACTTTTCATCTCTATTTGACTCCCTTGGCCTGATGGACCTTGCTCCTCAGTGTGCTGCACCCACGTGGCCTAATGGCCGTGCGAGATCTAAGGGTATAAGCAAAAGATTAGATAGATTTCTGATCTCTGGCTCCCTAATTCCCTCCTTGGGGATCTACAGGGTCTGGACTCATTGCTCGGATATCTCTGATCACTACCCTATAGTCTTGGAATGGAACAAGCAAAGAGCCTCCTTTAACTTCCCTTTCAAGTTTAACCGATCCTGGCTCAATGACCCTGCTTTCACGGATTGGTTATCAACTAGATGGCCCCTCCTCCTTCCGGATGACTCTGTTTCGGACCTTGACTCTCTACAATGGAAGCTCCATACTCTCAAAAAAGAAGCCAAAGTATGGATCAAAGATAAACAGGTTCAGCTTGATAAAGACTTATCCACAATCGAACAGGCCATCACCTCTCTCCTTTCTAACTCTTCCAATGGCATTCTATCTTCGAAGGATTTGGCTCTACTTGATCATCTCAGATCTGAAAGGAAAAAGATCTTGAACCATACTCTCCTCACTTGGCAATTGAAAAGTAGAGCAAATTGGGCCCTACAGGGGGATTCGAATACAAAATACTTTCACATGTTGGCTTCTGGTCGAAGAAATCAGAATTCGATCTGGTCCCTATCAGATGAGGCTGGTATTACTTATGAGGATGAGACTGCTCTCAAGGAACTGGGACAAACTCATTTTGCAAATATGTTCAAAGATGATGGAGGAACCTGCTTATCCCAGCAACTCAAGGTAGTCCTACTCTTTCCTAAGATGATTCCAGATGTGAATGCCTCTGATCTTACTTGTTCGGTTACACTTGGGGAAATTGAACTAGCTCTAAAATATTTCAAAAAAGACAGAAGTCCAGGCCCGGATGGCTGGCCTGTCGAGTTCTACCTGCACTTTTTTGATCTTTTGGGAAGGGAGCTTCTATCTACTGTTGATTCTACTAGAGTCACTGGAATCATCCCCACTTCTCTGAACACCACCTTCATTGCTCTGATTCCCAAAAGAGACAAGCCGCAGACCTTTGTTGACTTCAGACCCATCTCTTTGTGTAATCTCTTGTATAAATTAATCTCCAAAGTTATTGCGGTTAGAATCAAACCTTTCCTGGACTCTGGCATCTCACAGGAACAATATGGGTTTCTCAAAAACCGTCAGATTGTTGAACCTATTGGAATTGTACAGGAATCCCTCCACTCTATCAAATAAAAAAACCTATGTGCTTTCATACTCAAACTCGATTTGATTAAAGCATTTGATAGGGTCAACTGGACTTTTATTCGCCTCATTCTGATTCAAATTGGAGCTCCCCTTCAGACTGTCAATTGGATTCTGGGTTGCCTCTCCTCTACTACCTTTGTTGTTCTGATCAATGGTACCCCCTCAAATTTTTTCCCTGCTTCCCGGGGCATTCGTCAAGGCTGTCCCCTTTCACCCCTTCTTTTTATCTTGGTCATCGAAGGTCTCAGTCTATTAATTGCTAATGCTCGTAACAATGGACTTATTCGAGGGATTCAGATATCTCCCACTCTTGCTCCGACTCATCTGCTTCTTGTGGATGATGTTGTCCTTATGGGCACTGGAACTCTTCAGGAATGGGTAGCTTTTGATGTCATCCTTGAAACCTTTTGCAAAGCATCGGGAATGTCTATTAGTCTGGAAAAATCTGTATTCCTTCACAACAATATTCCAGCTTCAAAACTCATGAACCTTTCCAGATCCATCCCCTATCAAAAGCTCCCTATCTCTACTGGATTCAACTATCTTGGGTTCTTCATCAAACCCCTTGGTTACAGAACTAGGGACTGGAACTGGCTGGTACAAAAATTCGAAAAAAAAATAGTCTATGGACCCATAAGATGCTCTCACTGGGTGGCAGGTTGATTCTAGTTCAGTTTGTACTCTCCAGCATCCCGGTTTACTGGATGGGTCTTGCCCCTATACTGGCTTCTACACTGCACAAGCTCAGGAGTATCACTTTCGCCTTCTTATGGGGATCCTCAGGAAATACTCGTCGATTTCACCTGGAAAGCTGGTCCGATCTCTCCTGGCCAAAGCAATTTGAAGGGTGGGGGATTAAGAATCTCCATTGGTTTAGCATTGCCCTACGCCTCAAAAAATTTTGGGGGGTCCTCTTCAATGACAGTCTCTGGCATTGAGTCCTCACTACCAAATATTTGAAGTAGGCCTCTGTGGTATCTTGGCTACGAAAAAAAAATTTCAGTACCCGTGGTGTATCCGTTTTTTGGAGGGGGTTCATTCAGACTATCCCCTGGATGGGGCGCCATCTAGCATGGCAGGTGGGGAATGGCAATGACATTTTGATTGGCATCGATCCAGTGATAGGCACCCCAAACTCTTAACCTCCTTCCTGATGGTTTAAGATCTTATCTTGAAGATTTGGATATAAAAACTCTCTCCCAGGCACACAATACCTTATCAGATGCCCACCATTATTGGTATTCGGCGAAATAATTACTCCTCGATGGGGAGTGGAAAGAAATCTGGAATATGTATACTAGAGATCTGGATCTCAATGGTATTCGCCTTTCATGACTTTGATTCTCTGCTTTGGGATTTCAATAAAAAAGATGGAACGATTTCTGCAGAGAAAGCTTATGATTGTATTGTGAACTCTTACAGCCCAGCATTGGGAAGTCGTTTGTACATATCGATCTGGTCTGGACTCCTTCCTCGCAAAATTGGTTGCTTCTCCTGGCTGGTACTGAGAAACAAGGTACTCACTTGGGATAATTTACAAAAAAGGGGTAAGTATGGACCTGGTATTTGTTCTTTATGTTTTACAAATGAAGAGACAGTCCTTCACCTATTCTCTCGTTGCCCGGTATGGAAAAGCATTCGGGGGCTTATATGTGACCAACTTCAGCTGTATATTCCTCCAGAAGCTGATTCAATCGCAGAGTTTATGGATTATTGGGCTTCCATATACCCACGCAGTTCTGTCCTCATCTATATCCCTCACCATACGATTTGGGCCATCTGGAAAGCTCGTAACCTGGTTATCTTTGAGGGAAAAAAGGCGACTGCCCTTGGAATCTACCATCAGATTTTACATGCTGCTCAGATGACTCCCTCTCGGCCTGTTATAATGGACAGGAAAAGGAAAATTGCAAGACAGATTGGACCAAGACCTCGCTTGATTTTCCCATGTGGTTACTTTGATGGTGATTCTACTTCTTGAGCAGCAGGTATTGGATATAGCTTGTTCTTCAACGAGAATCACCATCTGGATTTTGCGCTGGGGGTTGGATATGGATCCAATACTAAGGCAGAACTTCTGGGCCTATGGGCCCTTTTGCACTCCTCCCAAATGATGGGAATCCCTCTGGCCCACATATACGGTGACTCACAAGTCATCATCAATTGGGCCAAGGGTCACACCGCTCTCACCCCACCAGAACTTCTTCACTGGTGCAGGGAATCACAAAAGCTTATTTCAATCTTTCAGGATCTCACTTTCAGTCACATCTATCGTGAACACAACCGGATTGCAAACCGTCTTTCAAAAACAGCTCTCACTCTCTCTCCAAGTTTTGGTTGTTTTTCTGAATTTATAGATGACCTTTTGGTCACATGTGACTCTTTCCAGCTCTTTTGAGCCTTGTTTTTGGGGAGCTTCTCCTCTTTTGGATACTTGCTCTGGCATTACATGAGTGGCTTCTTTTGGATCGCAGATCTGATCCTATTGGTTCACCATAGACAGGGCTGATTGTTTTCGATCCTTTTCATGATGAGATAGATTTTTGATGGGAAATTACACTTACTATTGCATGCCATTCCCCCTGGCAACGACCGGATGTGAT
This sequence comes from Pseudotsuga menziesii, assembly GCA_001517045.1. Classification (NCBI taxonomy): domain Eukaryota; kingdom Viridiplantae; phylum Streptophyta; class Pinopsida; order Pinales; family Pinaceae; genus Pseudotsuga; species Pseudotsuga menziesii. Next base: position 254,840 of record LPNX010551103.1, on the reverse strand, counting down.
TCTCTCCCGACTAGTTGTATTCTCTAGTGATGTAACCCTTCATGGGTGGGTGCTATCAATGCCCTTTGATTCTTAATAAGAATAACAAGGCCAGGCTTTTTCTTCCTGAAAAAAAAATGTAATGACGAAATTATAAATAAATTGTAAATTTGAAAACACGATAAAAACTGTAATCACTATTCTTATTATTCCTTGCAAGCAGAGAATATTGGAATATTGTAATTGGCTATGTTTTGAAAACATTGCAGCTTATTACACAGATTTTTATGCCAAGGTTTTTTATTTTATACCAAGTTTTTCTCTAAGTTATAAAACCCCACCTCTTATTGTCTAAAAACACTTTTTCAAGTGAACCACTCTACACTGCTCTGACAAACAGACCACTCTGCATTGCTCTGACGGCCTACCTTTCTCCACTTGCTGGCCATGACAAGAGTTTGTCTTTACATTTTGCCACCGGTGAGAGTGTGGTTATTTGCATCAATTTGTCACCCTCATTCTTCAACACTTGGATACCTGCATGCATGTGTCTCGCCTGTGCTCTTGCCTCTGCTTGTAACACAAGCCACTCGTGGCTTTACACATTGGGCTTCCCAATTTGGAGCTTTGAGAGTGCAGAAGGAAGGGTGCTGGAGAATATTAATTTGGAGCTTCGAGAATGAAGAAGGGAGGGTGCTGGAAAATATAATGACGTGGTTTTCATTAGTCCTGACAATGGTTGTTTTCAAATGGTAGAAAAAATTACGAAGGGTTAGTATTGGATTGGCCATCCTTAACAAACATGTGCGTCTGGTCCATCCAACCGACCAACAGGGAAGTCAATAATTGACTTTGCTGTTGGTCCGTTGGATGGACCAAATACACATGTTTTTTAAGCTTAGGCTATTGGATCTCCACGCCTGCTTATATTCTCGTCTGTCGTACCTTGCGGAAAGACCTTCAACCGCTATAACAATATGCAGTTATTTAAAAACTTATATCCATATTGCTTGCAAGTCTTTTGAAATCCTTTACACCCTTTTGTTTTCTCTTGTTTGCTCTCTTGCACATCACGTTTGTTAGATGGTCAGAAATGAATGAAAATGCTCGGTAGAGTGCTTTGACCACGAGACTGAGATTGAACTTATTTACTTAAAAATATCGTTGACAATCCAGGCAGGATATTTTTAGATTCATTTGAGTTTTGATTGCTTGATATATTGTCGTAGATGGTTCTCAATTTGATGGCTAAACAACTGTCGTATTTATATCCATCCAAAGAGACAAGCGAGATTTGTGAATTATTCATTTCTTGTGTAGTCAAGGTTTAAGAAGACGTTGAAAGGAATGAGAGTGATCTGTTTTGATTCATGAAAATGCTGGTGGGTTTGTAAATTTGGGCTGCATAGGTTTTCCTTAATGGCTGCTTGTTTAACCTTCTTGTTGCACACTTATTTTAATTTTAGGTTTCTGTATGCGATGCAACCAGAGGCCTCTTGCTTTTATTGGCCTGTACGTTCGGTTCATCCAACGGACCAACAGCGAAGTCAATGATTGACTTCGCTGTTGGTGTGTTGGATAAACCGAACTTACATGTTTGTGTTTGTTCAGGATGACCTTTTTATTGCTTGCTTTTTTTTTCTTTTTTTTGTATTTTTTTTCAATTTAGTAACGGGTGTTGATTTATTTGTTTATATTTTGCATTTTTCCACGATGCCACTGTTACCGTGATTTTTATGGGCTTCTGTTGCCATGATTTTTATGGGTTTCTCGATGGTTTTGTTGGCTCTCAGAAAATTTTGCGAAAATTTTGCCCGAAGTAAGTAGTTAAGTAATTTGCATCTGGTAATATCCTTCAGTTGTATCCCTTTAAATGTAAGCAAAGACTTGGTTTTTATGATTCTAATTTATAGTCAAGATGTGTGACTTCAGCCTTAAAAGCGTTTTCATCATGGGAGGCCGCGAAGGGTCCACAACTTGGGAGGTATTATGGCACAAGAAAGTCAAGAAAGCAGTAAAGTGTGACATCCATAAGGCATAAGGTCTAACGGTGGTCTCTATTAATTTATGGTTTTATTGCTTTTATTTTGAATTTTTTTTTCTAGATTTAAATAAAGCATTGCTTACAGGATGTTGTTGATTTTTGCGGCAATTTTTTTTCCTAGATTTAAATAAAGGGTTGTTTACAGGATGTTGTTGATTTTTGCGGCAAATACCTTGTTGTGGGCAGAGAAGTGTTCTATAGTTCTTGCCTTGAACTCATTATCAATGATGCTAGGTAAGGAATTTCTCATGCTTCATTTTCTCAGACTATACTTTATATTTCTTAGGTTCCTGCTAAAGTTTAAAGCTTTAATCGAAATTCCATCCTTAGGCAGTATCTTCAACATAGACTCCGAAATATTTTATATTGTAAACGCTTCATCACACCAGAGTTTCAGGAATCCACAATTAAACTCGTTGCCATAATGGCACATCCGAATTCACCTTAATGCACCATGTTAAACTTAGTGCACTTGAAAGTAATAACACTGTTGGTTTTGAATATAAGAGCATTATATAAGACCGTTGGCTTTGAATATACTTATAAAACACACTAAAAACATATTTTCATTTTTATTATAAAATTACCAATTCCTTTTTTCCATCACAAAATAAAATATTTTTGTTCGTCCTCCACTGGTTTTTACTTTCCATATGCATAAGTTGGCACGTGAAAATTATTCGACGAGTCTGGAATTGGTCTTATGAGCAAGAGTTCACAAAGCAGGAAATGCAGAGATCTAAATGATAGAAAGGACAAAGTTCTTGGTCTTTATGTTACGAGGGAGAGTTCAGAAATGCAAAGATCAAGGCAGGAAGTGCAAAGATCATTCTGGTAGCAAGGACTTGAACTAACAAGAGACCAGAGGACGATTTTTTTTTATTCTCTTGTTTTGTGAAAAACACACCAAAATGTTGGACTTGGTTGCTACTATGAGTTATTAACTGGCAATAAAAGGTTCAAATTAATCATAAATTAACAATTAAATATTTACATATTCAACAGTAAATATTTTGGAAAATATTCAAAACAATGAAAAAATAAAATTATGATTAGATTCACTTTTAAGTTCAAATTAATCATAAATTAATAATTAATATTTACATGTTCAGCAGTAAATATTTTGGAAAAATATTTTAAAAAATGAAAAAATTAAATTCCGATTGTATTCACTTTTAAATTCTTATTATAAATGGAAGCTAAAATGTTGTCAACATATGAATTATGTTGATATAATGTTAACAGGTTGAAAGTCGTTTTTTTTTTGTTTTTTCTTGTTTTGTTTTCTTTTTTCTTTTTTTTTCAGTCGAAAAAAGCAGTTCCTTGGTATTCAATTGAATCAAAAGAATCTTTTACATCTTCAGTCAGCAATACAATACCCCATGGGTCAGCAAAATAGTGATAATATTAGTACAAAATATCCATACACTTCATAAACAAAAATCAAGCAGAGTATACTAGAGATACCCTAAGCACCTCGGTATCAATACATAATAATCCTCTCATAAGTGAGCTGTAATAATATCAGTCATATATGTCCCTAGAGAATATAACAAGAGCCCAAAAATATTATCCAAGCAGGAGAGTGACTCTTGTATATCCTGTAATAGCTTGCTCAACAAATACCTGATAGCTCAAAGAATCCATGAGATAAGAACTGAAATAGAATGAGCATATTCTAAAATAGTTGTAATGAGTCTACCCCAATAATCTCATTCTCAAATGATTCAGTAAGTAAGAGATGGCCCAGAGCCAAGTGCAACCCCTCGGATAAGATGTCTGCCCTCTTGTTATGTTCCCTATAGACATGACTGAAATCCACCCAAGTAAAAGAGGACATGAGAATTCTGGTGTTGTAGCACCAAGCCTCAAGGTTCACCATGTCCAGGGAGGATTCCTTTTTTGCTCAATTTATAATCATAGAGGAGTCGCCAAAGATATGTAGGTAAGGCAGCCCAATATCCTTGGCGACCCGTAGTGATGCCCAGAGTGCTAAGAGTTATGCTCTTGTGTTCGTGCAGCTCCCACATCCAAGTTTAAAGGCTAACAAGTGATGATCATTCAACCAAAGACAAAAACTAGCTCCACTGATACTATTTGCTGCTACACCATCAAAAAAGATCCTAGGAAAATTTGAAGTAGGAGGCTTCCCAATGATCCTAATTTTATACCTGTGCTTCGGAAGAGGCCTACCATACCTGTTTATAAGTATTAACCTCATCATGTATGATATGTAAAAGGCCTGCCATAACTAGATTTTGATCTTCAAATAACTTACGGTTCCTAGCCTTCCAAATATTCCAAATAAGAAATAGGGGTAGATACAGTAAAGAACCATTCTTGGATACCCAATTGGAGAGATTTTCCATAAAAGTAGGGGCATTCCATGGTATGTTCACATCAAACAAACAGTTGAGCCCCAAAATCAACTTCTTCAGGAAAAGACAGCCAACAAATAGATGATCAACAAATTCAACTTCCTCATTGCAAAGACATCACATATTAGGACCGTGCCAACCTTTCTTGCACAGAATATCCCAAGTATTAATTTTCTTATTGCAAGTGAGCCAAATAAAGCACTTAATCTTGTGGGGAATATTAAAGTGCCATATCTTCAACATAATATCATTTTCCATAATAGTCCTATGATTGGAAACAATAAGATCATAAAAAAATTTTGCTGCCACCTTACCCATATGTTCATCATACATCCATAGCAGTTTATCCTCAACATGCCCAATCCTTATATCCCCATGAATCTGTTGAAGGTAATCACTTCCTTCTGGCACACATTCCTTGAATGAATGAATCCCATGATCTTGGGAGGCCATTCAAGGTGGTTATAACAATATCTTATTCTTCTTTGATTGCTTCGTCATAGCATCGAATACTTCTTTTTGGTGTCTTCAAGGATGGCACATGAGGGATGAGATGATCTTTAATAGAATCTTCAATTATTATCTTGGCTCTAACCTTAGCCTCATCTCCCTCTAGCTCTTAGAACTTCCTTACTGAAATACGGATCCAAGTCAATTTTTTCAAGGATCACGGAGGTCCTATACTTCCATACTCGGAAGTTGTTAGCTTCACCAAGATTTCCATCAAGCTAGTATGATTAGTCATTTTGAAATAAGAACCTCAAATGTAAATATAAAAAATTTAGATCTTACCGGTTTGAGGTGTCTGTCTTGATTTCGAAGCTGGCTGATCTAGGGTTTGTCAGAGAAACCCTAATTTTCAAAACTTGGAATTTCAAACTTCTGATTGGATATAAATATGGGTCTCTTCAAGGCGATCTGTCCAATGTACTCTTCTTAAAACATTGGAGGGAAGCTCCCGGAACATGAAGCCCTAGTTTTCCAATTTCTTCTGCAAAAATGACTAATATTGATTATGTTGTATCTCCGAAGTTTTAGATACTTAAATTCTGAAACTTTTCACTATGATATCTGATAAGTCTTCTTTCCAATCCCATAGGTTAGAGAATAAACATATTCTCCAAGTGGGACTTATTCGGATTTTCCCAAGGTGACTATTTTTGAGACTGTTAAGCATAGAGAACTTGTATGGACTTCCACGTGTCATTGTTTCACATTATGGATCTGAAATGCATACCACATAAACTACAGTCCATTCCCTACCTGCAACATCTTTGGAAATTTTGTTTGGACCTTCCTAGCCCGAGATATAGCAAATCTCCCTGGGTCACCTGTTTATGACTGTATTTTGGAGGAGTCTGAAACCCTGATTTGTTGGAACCATATCTCCTGAAGTATAGCGAATCCGAGACTAAAATTTTTACAAAATGTACAGAACAAATTTCTCTTCGGCCTATTAAAGTTTTGGCTTCTGAGACTTCTCCAATCTCACGTTATAGCGAAAGTGCTAGGATTACTAAATTCACTCTTCTAGGGTTTTCAGGCATGAAACCCTAATTTGCATTAGCTTCCATTGTAGTTGTATTTTGGATGTATAGTGAAACTTCTTTGATTCAGAAACTGCTACCAATATATGCGCTCTAGTGAGGCAAGTTATCATAGCCCTCCTGGCTTGATGATCTGTGGAGAGAACACCTTCAACTAGGAAGCCCTAGTTCCCGCAGCTGCATAGTGCCTTCTTTTAGAGAGGCTCTGATACCATGTTAGATTTTCTTAAGAACTGATTAGGTTATCTAGGATCTTTATCTGAAAGAATAACAAGTACAAAAAAATGCATAAGATATAAAAGATACACAAGACACAAATATTTTCATCGGGGAAACCATAAAGGAGAAAACCCCACAAACTTCTTCAGAATAGTAATATGATCAAAAGCAGTAATAAGAAATGTTCAGTAGCTATCTTTCTCTCCTCCTCTGACTGTCTCTCTCTCTCATGCGCCTTAGAGAGTGTGTGAGGTGTGTATAAATGAGGGAGAGCGCCTCCCTATTTATACCATTTCAAGTCATTGACCAAATATAAGACTCGAGCCTACATGTCATCTCATATGGGGCCCAGTTCTCCTAAAGAGACCACAATTACATATTACATGATGTTACACTGGGGACTATTTCCTCGACTTACAACGGAGGTTGTACCTCAAGGTCTAGACACAATTTAGACATCATGTAAAGGGGTGACACACATCCCTAATGGGGTTACAACAACATACAATGATAAAATACATCATAATATCTTCTGAAGTTACAAATACATCAACATGATCAAGGGAAGAAAAGGGGCGGGCCTAGAAAGAGAAACTGAGGCCTAATTCAGTTTTAAAAAGTAAATGTAACAAGTCAATGTAAAAAAGTAAATATCCAAAAGAATATTATTTTTTTATGAGTTAAATCAAGGGTAAACTAATTTTAGTTACACCCAAGGCCTATATAATGTAGCTCGAGCCAAGAGCTTAAGGGTTGGCATTTTTAGAATTAAACGTTTTCTTTATGAATATGTTGACTCAAACGAGTAAATAATCCATGTAAAGCTTTTTCATATTTTAGTGTTATGAATTCTTGCAGAGAGTATTTTTCTATGTTTATTTTTTGTTTCATTATCCATTGTATGAGAGGGTTTGTGAGGATATTAACAAAGAAAGTGTAGCAGATTTGATTTAAATTGAGCATCGGTGATACTCTGTTTAGAATTAAATGTTGGAAGTTATGCCAAAAGTTCAAAGTTAATTTGTTTTGACATCATCTTTAAAGCATTTGTGTGATTTCTATATGTATGGAAGCTTTATGTTTATATCGCATACATGAATGTTTTGATGTTCAAGAATCATAAATACTTCATGCTAAGCCTATTAACACGTAATAATTACTGAATCATGTACCTTACAGCTCAGTACATTCAGTATTCGTCTTTATTTAGGAAATTCTCCCTTCAACACTTCCTAGACTTAAAGATTTGTTTTCATCATTTCTCGCATTTCCATTTTCCTATTGTTCTACCAGATTTCATAAAATTCATCTTTCATTCACCTTTACATATGTGAATTTGTTCACAAATTCTGCTAAATATTCATAGCATTCACAATATGATTCAAAATTAAGTTTCATATCGATATAGCTCTAATATCGTTAAAAGTTGATCCCTATCATGCCTAGGCGTGATCTATTTTCAACCTAGTCCACCTATGGGAACTAACACCGTGGTTAGGTCATTATAGTCGATGCCACAACATATTGTAGTACAGGACGAGATGGAGAGGTCAGGTGATGGAAGTAGTGATGACTATTTACTAGAACATTTATGAGATGGATGATACTATGATACTATGATGGGATTTGGAGGGAATTATTCCTTATGATTATCTTCTTGATATTCTTGAATACGCTTATCTAGTTAAATTTTAATGCTATTGTATAAATATTGATGAGAAATTAATGGCTATAATAAGTGATTAATTATGCATTGTTTAATGGTTCTTCAACATGTTGATTTGTAAACATATAAGAATTATGCATTAGGGACAATAAATATTCATTATCAGTACCCACACTTAAGACGTCTATGTTGGCCATGTATACACCATTTCATGAGTACATTAGTATGATAGGTCAGCACATAATTATCAATAACTTGGTTGGTGAATTATTGAATAATTACTTACGTATTGAAAGTGTAAATAATTGTTGGAATATTATATATAAATTGATTGGATGCATTTTTAACATATATACATATACATATATGTTAGCATATGAATTTGTTTACTTGTTTAATATATTTTAGATTTAAATAAATTGCTTGGGTTATTGAATGATTTATATAAGCTTATAGATATAATATAATATAAAACATCCTTGTTGTGGAAAAATAGCCACAAGGATGAGTAGTCCTCACACAGGTGTGAAATCCTTGAGATTGCAGCAAGGACCTAGTATTTGTGTTTGAAAAATGTTAGTATCCCAAACTCCAAATGACAAAGAAAACTCTAAACAAGAAATAAATGGGACACGTGATAAGAAAAAAAGTAGAACAAGAGTATGTCAAACCAAATGCTGATTTCCCAATAGTCCAGCTAAATACAACGGTGTCACATATAAGGTGGTGGCTTCAAGAGAAGCCAACAATATCCCTTAGGGAGTTCCTTTTTTTCCACACAATTGCAAGATAAATAACATAGAACAAAGGATAAACACTTGTTTATTAGAGGAAGAAAGAAAGGGAGGTTTTGCTTGCCAATTTGAGATAGGAAGAAGATTGAAAGATCAGCTCTCAATATTATTTCAACAACATAACTTTGATACGATTTTCCCCTATGAAATGCATGCCCATGGCTTCCTCTTATAGGACAAATGGAGGTCAAGAAACATTTACATCCAAATGTGAACACCCTTGCCTTTGAATTGATTTTCTAAGTACATGAGGGGGGTATTGAATTCTCTCAAGCATGTGAGAAGTCTCATTTGAATTTTGGACCCAAGAGAGCCATTTTGAGCTTTGAATACATCATGGAAGAAAATGGTCCCATATTTTTTACAATTGCGTGGTTTTTGAGTAAATTCCATGCGGATACACACAGATCATTGAAAAAGAAGGACACGCTAATTAGTGTGGGTATCTAGTGCTTTTAGTTGTGCAATTTTTCATACCAATTGCCTTTGACAATTTAGGGATCAATTTGTATTTTGGATATGATGAGGATGTCTTCGATGAGCTGCATGTTGTATGTTGATGACTCCTTTATGTACGGTTAACCGAAATGTCACATGTGTGCAAGATTGAAAAGTTGATAGATGCCCGATGTATGAGGATCAGAGGGTATTGTAGAATCAAAATGCATAATTGTTTCTTTCTCTCCATGTTCTAATAAGTTATCAAGCACTTCCGGGTGAAAGGACCTTCCTGTGGGGGAAGGTTGTTGGTGATGACCATTGAAGCTATATAAAATATATGATGTTTTATACAAATGAGACATGCATACCTATGCTTCTGAAAATATATCAGAATAGATTACAATAAGAGGGAATCAAGGGGTCAAATCTTCAATACTATTGCTAAAAGGATGCAATTGGATTCAATCCTTGTATTAGTGAATGAAGCCTAGAAATGATGTTATTGATGCCAAAGAAGCGGAACTATTGATGAACATGAACATACCACGGGGGTAGGGGACCTAAATAATGGTGAATTTGTTAAAAGAAATTCACTATTTGAAGATAGTCATTACACAGAAATTAATTGAGTGAAGAAGGAGCTGTGTTGGATGGCTTTGAAATATTAAAATTTTTAAGGGGATTGATATTAAAATATTTAAGGGGACAACTATTGGGTGTAGTTATCCTAGAACAAAAAATAAATAAACCCTAGTTTTGCAAGCAAACAAATTATTTTCTCTTTAGTGAAACAATTGGGAATAGAATCTAAAGTATTAACTCACCCGGTTCATGATGATTGAAGTTGAATCTCCTATATCTTAAGTTTTGCTTCTTGATTCTAATTTCTATATGCAGTACTTGAAATAAAGACAAGGAAAAGTGAAATCTATTGATAATTATAGAAGATTATGAAACAAAAATAACTTCTAAAACCAATTCCAGATAAACAACCATTCATATTAACAAGAATTTATTCTAAATGAATGATATCAATGGGAGAGGAAAAAGGAGTTCATTTACATTTAAATAACAACAAGATTACAAGAAAAGAATAAACCTGATGTGTTGTTATTCTAAAACCAAACCCTGGGTTTTCTCTCCCAATTTACTCCAAGCACTCCAATTCAGGGTTTTCTCACCAAAAATGTTCAAGGGATTCAATAGGAATATCTAACATAACAAAATAGTGTGAAACATTGTCCAAAACAAAGGTTCCACATACAGAGCGAGAGTTTGCAAATTGGGATCAAGGGGGTTGTGCAATTAGAGAGTCTTCTCCATGAAAAACAAGGTTTGTAAACTCCATTTCACATTCCTATGCTCTTTTTATTGTTTGTGAGGAGCAGTTTAGGAAGTTATGAGAAGTTATATACAGGTTTTGGGGAGTTAGCAAATGGTCTGCATGTAAGAAAGGAAAAATTAAAAACTTTTGGTTATGACAGTCTTATTTGCAACTTTTTCTTTGAAAGGGTGCATACCTCTAGTCCGTGGGTATACATAGAACCTCATGGTATCTGGGAGCCTGTTATGAGAAAATGATCAAGGTTGATGTTTCAACTTGGGGGTAGGAAAGCTAATGGCCCATATGACGACGGATTTTTTTTCTTGGTGAGAACACTAGGTAAAAAAAATCAAGGACTACCCATACCATGGGATATATTTTAGCAGAGATACAAATATGGAAGTACCCCCAAGAAGCACACTTGGAGCCATTGCTAAGTTTATATTTTTAAACTATTTTCAAGTTCATTTAATTTTTTGTTAAAAAGAAAGACATGTTTTTGCAGTAAGGCCTAATCATAGTCATTGTAATTGTTGTGCATATAGAGAATCTGCTCGTCCATAGGGAATTACTCATTATCAACGTGGGACACAATAGGAGGATTCAGTTAGCATCACATTCACATTGGATAGATCAAGGAAAACCTGACGCAGTTGACCCTTGGTATACCCAAAACCAAGGTGGATGAGCTATCCAAGGTGATGCAAAGACAAGTTATAGGGGTACCCACATGGTGGGTCAAGCTATTCATGAGATTTGTCACTGCATCTATGTAATATCATAGGGTATGGGGTTTAGGTGACCCCTAGATGTATTTAGTGATCTGTACATATGAGGCTTGTAGAGACGGGTTTTGGACATGATCTGACTTATCATTTTGTTTTTATGTACTTTTTATGAACCTGGACATATCTACATTTGATCTTTTTTCCATGGTTGATATAAAAAAGTCTTATTTGGTTATATTTAAAAAATGGTGCAAATGTTTGTTGAAGTTATATATTTAGCAGATGATGCAAATGCTAATCTACCACATAATTAACATATGAATCAACTATTACATTTTGATGTCTTGGAATATGAATGCAAGTAATGTAAATGAAATGTCTCTCATGTAATTGAATTTGTAAATACCGATGGAGTAATGTAGGGTCATGGATTTTGTACTCACTTTTAGAATGGGAAACAACTAAATGTGATTCAAGAAGAACATCCAAGTATAGGATACCATTCAAGATAACAACAATGAGAAGCTCAATTATGGAACTATACTCAACCACATTATTAGTGGTTGGTCCCAAACATGCTCCACTTGATACAACCAACCGACCGATAAGCGAATAAACTACCCACATGGCTGCAACAAGGGATCGAGTGATATGGCTAGCACCATCTGTAAACCCTATGAAAATCACTCTCAACATTTGAAACAACAACAACAAACCTACATAAGTGTCCAATCAAGACAAAATTTCTACCCCTAAACATTATGTACAAGAAAAAGTGTATGAGTTAAGCATAGTAATTCTTCAAATTGAGCCCATTTCTAGGCTCAAGTGTTGAAGAATGTATATTGTACTTTTATTGTATTATTGTGTACCTCATTTGAGAGATGTTAATGATGTACTTGGTCATGTAGATGTACTTCAAAGAATCAATGTAAACCTTTTGTTGTAAGTCAGGTCAATAGTACCCAAAAGAAATATTATATAAATATTATTTTGAGTCTCCCTTGGCAAGTTGACCTAGTTAGGTAAAAAGGTCACTCAGTTGATGAGTATAAATAGAGAGGGTGCATCTCTCATTTGAACACACACTCAACTCAAGCAAGTGTGCAAGAGAGAGAGAGAGAGAGAGAGTGGATTCGTTGGAGAGAAGAAGTAGTTGCTTTTGTCTTTGGGGTTTATCTTATATTGGTTGGTATTGCACTTGGTGATTGAATCTATACTAAAGAAGTTGTTGGGTTTTCTCCCTTGTGGTTTCCTAGAGGAAAATATTTGTGTTCTTCTTTCTTCTTGTGCTTGTATTTCTTTCAATGATCCTATTGCTATGGTTATGATGAAATAATGCTAAATGTTTGAATATCTAATATAACCATTAAAATTATAACATGGTATCAGAGCTGCCATGAAAAAAGACTTTGTGTAGCTAAAACTCACGAAAGTTTGAATCTAGGGTTTCCTATTTCGAGCACTTCCCTCTAGAGATCAGCTGAAAAATGAGGACCATCTAACTCAACCTAGGAGGCAACATATTTATGTGGAAGGAGTTTTTAGTTATGTGGATTTTCAATTTTTTATCTAACATTGCTGCCGAAAAACTAGGGCTTCAAATATTTTACAGTTATGTTTGCCAATTTGGGAAAGAAGTACATTTCCCAACTCACCTTGAGGAGGTGCATCACTCTCTCCGATCAAATTTGCAAGTTACCAAATTTGAAAAATTAGGGTTTCTCAGTGCAACCCTAGGTCCACTAGAAACAATTTAACAGAAATGCATTGAAGCAAACATTCAGTTGAAACAATCTTATTGGTAAGTTCTATTCTATATAGTTTCATTTTGGGTTCTCATTCTATCAAGATGAAAAAAATTGCCAAGCTTGAAGGAGCTGAGAACTTTCGGTCATGGAAGTATAGAGTGTTTCTTATACTAAAAGAGTTTGATTCGAAAAAGTATGTCAAAAGAGAAGTTACAGATCCGAAGGAAGATGAGGACAAATCTAAGCATGAGAATAACTTGGTCAAATCCAAGAGGATTATTGCAGATTCCATCAAGGATCATTTGATCCCACATGTATCTTCCTTGAAAACTCCCAAGGAGATGTTTCATGCTTTGACCAACTTATATGAATGAAAGAACATCAATAGGAAGATGACCTCGAGGACTCAACTCAAGGGTGTGGAGATGCAGAATTCAGAAAGCATACAATCTTACTTCGCAAGGGTTTGCCAGATTAAAGAACAACTAGAATCTATTGGAGGCAGTGTTGAATACGCAGAAGTGGTAATGACTACCTTGAATGGTGTCCCAAGATCATGGGAATCTTTCATTCAAGGATTTTTGCTAGAAGAAGGCTCATAAAATTCAGTAGGATATGGGAGGAATGCACACAAGAAGAAGCTCGATTGATAAAAAGAGAAAATAAAATGGGTGAAGACGACAACCAAGCCCTAACAACTCATTCCAAGAAGGGAAAGGCCAAGAAGGAAGAACATTTTTGCAAGCCTACCTAGAAGACCTCAAGAGGAGGACTACTCATAGTTCATATGTTTCACTTGTGATGAGAAATGACACTTTGCAAGAGATTGTCCCAAGAAGAGAAAGAGACACCATGATCACATTACAGAAGATGATGAGTCGGTCAAGAAGAAAGCTAAAGAAGATTCCTCCAGTGGTGAAAAATAGGTCTTGATTTCAACACTCACATGTATAGTTACTCATGAAAGAAATGTTTGTCTTGTAGATAGTGGTGCTTCCAAGCACATGACTAGGTTCAAGCATTACCTCACCCACATGATAGAAGAAGACTCACCTTACAAGGTGAAACTTGGAGATGACTATCAATATTCCATAAAAATGGTAGGAGAAGCATCCTGCATCTTGATAGACTCGAGAAAGTCTATCAAGATGTTCTCTATGTACCTGGATTGAAAAAGAAACTCATGTCTATATAAAGCCTTGATGTGAGAGGATTTTGAGTTGCATTTGTTGATGGCCAAGTTTTCATGTAGCCTAAAGGTAAAATCTTTGTTGATGCAGTGGTAATTCGAGAGCAAGAGGGAGGCTTGTACAAATTGAAGGGTCTACCAAAACAAGCATTGGTTCATGAAGCAGTATAACCAAGTGAACTATGGCACATGAGACTTGCATGTATACACTACAAGGCATTGTTGATTGTAAGCAAAGTGGTTACAAGTCTACCAGAGCTCCAAACAAAACATGAAAGTGTGTGCAAAGAATGTGAATAAACCATTTCCAAACAGTGACAACAAAGCAAAGGAGATCTTGGAACTTGTACACTCAAATGTATGCAGACCCATGTCATCCAACTCTTTAAGTGAGTATGCATATTATGTTTATTTTATAGATGATTACTCCCACAAAACTTGGATTTACTTTTTGAAGACAAAGGCTGAAGTGTTTAGTAAATTCAAAGAATTTAAATCCCTTGTAGAGAATCATACTGAAAAGAAAATAAACACCTTGAGATCGGATAATGGTAGTGAATTTACTTCAGAAAATTTCAAATATTTATGTAAAGAATTAGGGATTAAGAGAGAGTTGAGAACTCCCTACAATCCACAACAAAATAGTGTTGCAGAGACAAAGAACATGACAATAATGGAAGTAGTAAAAGCCATAATCCATGATCAAGATCTTCCAATGCACTTATGGGTAGAAGCAACCAGAACAACAATTTATGTCCAGAATAGAACACCACACCGTGTGCCAGAGAACAAGACTCCAAAAGAGGTATTTTGAAGAGAGAAACCAGAATTTAGCCATCCCAAAATATTTGGCTTCCCAGTATACATTCATATTCCCAAAGAGAAAAGAACAAAATTGGATCCTTTAGGAAAGAAGGCATCGGATACAGTGACGCATCGAAGGCTTGCATAGTCTATATATTGGGATTAAAAAAGATAGATACTAGCATAGATGTTACCTTCGATAAGGATACAACCTTCAGCAGATCAAGGCAGATTCACTCCAACAATGTACATAAAGAAGAACCAAAAGCTCCCAAAGTCAAAGACACAATGATGGAAGCGAGAGCTTTAGAAGAACATGAGGATCATGATATGATCGAACCATAGATACCTGTAGATCCACCTCGAGAGGTGAACACACAAAAGAGAAAACCAGCTTGGGCATGAGAGATCATCCAAGATGCAGAGAAGTATGGTGTTCCAGATGGGACTTCCAGAGAAAGTAAGACACCTCAAACATACCCCAGTTATGTGGCACTATTATGTGACATCATTGATGTAGAGCCTTCCATCTATGAAGAAGCAATTGAGAAGGAAGAGTGGAAGGATTCTATGATCGAAGAGTATCAGTCGATCATGAAGAATAATGATTGAGACGTGGTTCCGAGACCTGAAGGGAAGTCAGTAGTGTCTTCCAAATGGATCTACAAGATCAAGCATGCAACATATGGCATCATCGAGAAATACAAGGAAATATTTGTGGCTCGTGGCTTCTCCTAGAAAGAGGGCCTAGATTACAAGGAAACTTTTTCTCCTGTAGCCAGATACACTTCGATTAGATCTATGCTTGCAATCACTGCAATGATGAAGTGGAAGGTACACCAAATGGATATAAATACAACTTTCCTAAATGGTGCAGTAGAAGAGGAAGTGTATGTGGAGCGTCCACTAAGATTTGAGACACGTGACAGAGAGACGCATGTGTGCAAATTGAAGAAGGCCTTCTATGATTTGAAACAGGCGCCTAGGACATGGTCTGACATGATAGATGGATTTATGATGAGCTTGGGCTTTACCAAGAGTAAAGCGGATTCCAACGTTTACTTCAAGGTTGAGGATGGGGAACCAATGATACTACTATTGTATGTAGATGATATGTTCCTCAAAGGTGATGAGAAGCTCATAGAAGAAATGAAGAAGCGGCTTGCCGCAGAGTTCGAGATGAAAGACCTAGGCATGATGCACTATTTCTTAGGTCTTGAGATGTGGTAGAATCCATATGAAATTTTCCACAGTCAAGGAAAATATGCAATAGAGACCCTGAAGAGAATCAGGATGATGGATTGCAAGGCCATGGCCACACCAATGGAATCAAACTTGAAGTTGTTGCGTGATACTACTTCATAGATAGTTGATGCCACCGTCTATAAGAAGATTATTGGTTTGTTGATGTACTTGACGAACACGAGGCATGATATATGATTTGCGGTGAACACCTTGATTCAGTACATGGTAGAGATAAGATGTGTTCACATGATGGCGGCAAATCATGTGTTGACTTACCTTAAGGGTACGAATGAGTATGGCCTCAGATATGTGAGAGATCAGAGGATTTTCCTGTAGGGCTATGTTGACTCAAACTGGGATAGTATTGCTACAAATAGGAATAACACTTCAAGGTGTTGCTTCAATTTGGGGTCTAGCATGATTTCTTGGTTCAACAAGAAGCAGACGAGTGTACCACTAAGCACAACCAAGGCAAAGTACATTGCAGCTTGTTCAACTAGTTGCGAGGCAGTGTGGCTTAGAAAGCTACTTGCGGAATTGTTCAATGTTGAGTTAGAGACGACTTATGTATTCTGTGACAACCAGAGTTGTGTGAAGTTGTTTGAAAACCCTATGTTCCATGACAAGTCAAAGCACATTGAGATCTGGTATCACTATATCAGGGATATGGTGCAGAGAGGAGTAGTGAAGTTTCAGTACATTGCGACAGACGAGCATATAGTCAATCTATTGACCAAGCCTCTGGCGAGAGTGAATTTTGAGTACTTCAGGGCAATGTCACAAGGTTTGGGTTCGACGACCTTTAAGTTCGATTCGGGTTAGAATTTTTCAATGAGGTTCGGATGAGGTTCGACATTAGGTTCGCCACTATATATATTTTCAAATTTTAAATATTTTATAAAATAAACCTTTTTTATATTTTATAAATAATAAATAACATTATTATATATATATATATAGTATTTACCATACATAAGTTAAAACATTTAATATTTAATAAAATAACTTTTATAATATAACTAATAATAAATATAATAAATATGTCTAATAATTAAAACAAATTAATTTTATTTTGCACTATTATAATCTACGCATCTCATATATACATGTATATTGTAACTTTATAGATATATTATTTAGCTCCATTCAATAGTTCAAAAATAAATAAACTTAGTATTGGATTTTACCGGTCGTGCTTTTGCATCCGCACTAGTGCTGGTGTTTCTCGAAGACCTATAGCAAGGCCCCTCAACACCAATAGGCACAGTCAGTCGTGGTCATTTCGCACAACCGCCCGGGATTTCTCACAGATTCGCTGCTGCCACATACCAACAGATTGTTTCTAGAAATTCTTCGATAGGGGATTACTTGCTGCCGCGACTTATCAACAAAGTCGTTTATGGAAATTCTCCCACACAGAACCATGCTACGCATGCTGCCATGAAGACGATAACCTGGAACCCAAAAATTTTAAACTTCGTGATCGAACCCTGACTCGAACCTCAATGAATTTGGTTCGCCGAATTTCAAACTTAAAGGTTCGAATTCGGCGAACGCTGTGACATAGCTTCAGGGACAAGCTTGGAGTTGTCCAGATCGGTGTCCGTCACAAGAGGAAGTGGTGAGTCCCTGTGGTCTTCACATCCAGCATGAAAAATGGTTGCCTTTGTGGAATCCGTGTGGTATTCATGTCTAGCATAAAAAAGGGTTGGTACTGTGGAAGACGTATAAGACTTGCATCCAGTATGAAAAATGACTGGCACTGCAGAGAGCTACATCCAGTATGAAAAAACACTGGCTTTGTAGGGGTACATTGAGTATGAAAAATGACTGGTCACTATACAAGTAGCTCCTAGCATGAAAAAGGGCTAGTGGAAGCATTGAGTAGCTCCCAACATGACATAGGGTTGGTGGAAGCACCAATATATTAGAGGTAGCTCCCAGCATGAAACAAGGCTGGTAGACAGACCGATATGAGAGGTACACCCAGTATGAAAAATGACTAATCACTATACAAGCAGCTCCTAACATGAAAAGGGGCTAGTGGAAGCACTGGGTAGCTTCCAGCATGAAAAAGGGTTGGTGGAAGCACTGATATATGATAGATAGCTCTTAGCATGAAACAGAGCTGGTGGACACACCGATATGAGAGGTACACCCAGTATGAAAAATTACTGGTCACTATACTGGTAGATCCTAGCATGAAAAAGGGCTGGTGGAAGCACCAGATAGCTCCTAGCATGAAAAAGGGTTGGTTGATGCACTGAGATGAGGGTATCTCCCAGTATGAAAAATGGTTGGTCGATGCACCGATATGAGGGTACATCCAGTATGAAAAATGACTGGTTTTTGTACGGACTTCTTATGATGTATAGATTCGAGAGATGTCACAAGTCAATGGCCTAAGTACCAAGTTGCAGCGAAAGTGATGCCAAGATCGAGTGATGATGTCTAGTGACGAGATCCAGTGATGATGTCTAGGGATGATGACCATGACGGAAGAATACATTTCTTGTTAAAAGGGAGTGTTGAAAAATGTAACTTTGGAAGATATTCTTATTATATTTTTATTGTATTGTTGTTGCACCTCCTTCGAGAGATGTTATTGATGTACTTGGCCATGTAGATGTACTTGGAAAAATCAATGTAAAACTTCCGTTGTAAGTTGGGTCAATAGTACCCACAAGAAATATTATATAAATGTTATTTTGAGTCTCCCTAAACAAGCTGGCCCTGTAAGAGTAACAAATCGTCCCGGTTAGGTAAAAAGGTCACTCACTTGATGAGTATAAATAGAGATGGTGTACCTCTCAATTGGACACACTCAACTCAAGAAAGTGCGTAAAGAGGGAGAAAAGGTTCACTAGAGAAAAGATGTAGTTGCTTTTGTCTTTGGGGTTTATCTTATCTTGGTTGGCATTGCACTTGGTAATGGAACCTATACTAAAGAAGTTGTTGGATTTTCTCCCTTGTGGTTTCCCAGAGGAAAATCTTTGTGTTCTTATGTCTTGTTGTGCTTGTGTTTCTTTCAGTAATCCTATTGCTATGGTTATGATGAAATGACGCTAAATGTTTAAAGATATTATATAAGCATTAAAATTCTAACAAAGTTGTATTATTCACATCAAATGAATTGAGACCTTATTGATGGTATCCCTCTCCAATAACAATATGTTGAGTAACTTATCAATGGACACTTCGTTGATGAGTCATTCCTTATCATTCTCAAGGAACAATAATCTACAAATAACATTGGATTGTCTCTAGATATCGTTTTCATTGCCTCTAGCTCAATAATTTGTGGCCTAAGTCCCAATGTTATAGATAAAGTATTTGATACCTCTTAGAATTATTTGTTGAGTAGGTATGGTCATGGATCCAACCAACTTAGACTTTCAAGTTTCTTGGCATCCCTTTCTCCTTCAAGTATCCCCAAAGATTCTGGGAAAATGGTCGGATTTTTGGAACATGGTCCTCTGACAATGTGGAGAAGAAAAGTGAGAAGTGATTGACTAAGCCCATAGCTCCTGTTACAAAGTTTCAAAATTGCACCAAGATCTTGACACGAATCTATGTTGACTATTCCTTGTGTTGGGTTCCATTTATAAGTTTTATCAATGTCCCAAGAAGTCCCCTTGTAGTGTCCATTGGGTGAATATGGAGGGTGACAAAGGTTTCCATTATGTCAACTAGAGCGTATGTTGCACTACTAGAGATTGGGGGTTGTGGGAATTTAAGAGCCCACACCCAAGCCTAGGCCTTGTGTTAAATAGGTCATTTGCGCATTATAAAGGAATGAATCCTAGAAGGTGATTCTTTACAATTGCACTCACCAAAAATCTCCCTAAGACAAGAAATCATAGGTAAACTTCAGCTTGCAAACTCTCGCTATTACCGTGAACGACGTTAAGGTGAAAGGAAAATTTGTTGCTCTTGGCGTCTAAAAGGCTTGGGAGACTATACAACATTATCTTAATTTTAAAGGGAGAAACTTTGGAACTGGTTTATCCTTTAATGACCATTCCTTATGGTGGTCTTGTATGTTATTGAAGGCAAAGTGCTAATTAAAATAGCTTGGCTCTTCAATATAAGTTTTTTTAAGAGGCACAATATCGTGAAAAAGAACCTTTTTTATGCTTAGAGTAGGGACCGAGTCCTATGGCTAGCACTGAAAAACAAATAGACACTAACCAAGCCAAATAAGGTTGTCATAAACAAATAAGGGGGTGTTGGCAAATTTGGGTTATAGTTGCCATTGATGTTAAAGGTGTTCACGAATGACAAAGGAATAACCAGTGGATATGATGGCATGACAAACTCAGTGAAAGACTAAGGTAGTGATGCATGGCACGATGATGAGGTGACATAGTTATCTGCATGAGATACGATGAATGAGGATCAATTTTTGTATAATCCACAAAGATAGAATGCAGATCCGCATTAGTTCTAGAATGGACGGTTAGGGAGCATCCCACACAAGATCCAACGGTTAAGAAGCATCCTGCAAAAGATAGGCAGAAAAGCCAAAGTTCCACAAAAGATCAAGATCAAACGGTCAGAGGTAAATCCGCAAGAAAATCAATGGTCTAAGAAAATGCGGAAACAAAGTTGTAGAAGTCCAAAATAGGAAAGTGTGATTCTGCATCCTGCAATCCGCAAGATCAACAATCAGGAAAGACTCCGCAAAAGATTGACGGTGCAGAAAAAAAATTGCGGAAATGAGCTTGCGGAAAGTCGAAATTTTACGTTTCTGCATCCCACATCCCGCATCCCACAATCTGGAAAGATCAGACAGTGGAAGTTAGTTCCACTAAAACAGATCGACGATGCGGAAGGAAAATTGTGGAAAGAAGCTTACAGAAAGGAGTTTGCGGAAAGGCAAAAGCGGACAGTCGACATCCCGCATCCCGCAATCTGGAGATTGACGGTCAGGAAAACGCCCGACGAAGATCAACGGTGGGAAATCGTTGAAATAGAATCTTGGTGCAGAAAGGCGATTTTGAGGCGAAAATCGATGGTTAAGTCAACGATCCGGATTGACTTAGAGATCGACGACTTTGATTGGATCAGGAAGTTGATCCCGTGGAAAGAAGTTTGGTAGTACGGAAGCACCTGCAAACGTTGGACAGAGGTGCGGAAATGGTTTCCAAGTTGCGAAAACGATTTCTGAGGTGCATGATCAATGGAAAAACATGAAAGGACATTCTGAAAGGTGTGATCTTTAGATATGAAAGGGCACAACAGTGAAAGGTGTGTTTGTTCAGTTTGAAGAGACGCAACTATTGAAAGAAGCTTAAATGCTGAGAAGTATTTAAGTAGCAACCTGAGTAAGAAGGAAGATATCTCTACAGTTCAAATTGCATGATTAGAATCAGAGACCAATGGGTGTGACAGAATTCAGTGGGAGAGAAATCGTGAGAAACATATCAGGGTGGCAGGGTGACGCTAGGGAAGGCAACAGGCCTGTAGGGGGTTCTTGCCTATTTTCGGTTGTCGCTGATAAACTAGGGGGTTATAGCCTCCTTCCAATTGGCATTGGTAAATAGGGTGTTGTAGCGTCCTTTCAGTTGTAGTTGATAAACCAAGGGTTTGTAACCTCCTTCCAATTGACATTGGTAAATATGGTGTTGTAGCATCATTTCAGTTGTAGCTGATAAACCAAGGGGTTGTAGCCTCCTTCCAATTGGCATTGGTAAATAGGGTGTTGTAGCATCCTTTCAGTCGTAGCCGATAAACCAGTGGGTTGTAGCCTCCTTCCAATTGGTATTGGTAAACATGGTGTAATACCATCATTGTCTGTAGCAACAGAAAAACTATTTGTAAAACACAATTTTGCAGTAATAGGACGTATTGGTGGTTTACCCTATTGGGCTTCCACGTTAAATTTGTGTTATGTGTTTTTGTGTTGTTATGTGTTGTTAATTATAGATTTATAAAGTGGTTAAAATAGTAAAAAGATATCAATACTGATTCACCCACCCCCCCCTCTCAGTATTGATCAATAAACCAACAAGGGGTTTGTACCTAATTATCTTGACATGAAATTAGGCTTGCAATCTCTTGTAGCAAGGTGAAAGGATTGGAATTGGAACAAGCTCAAGGATATTACAAGCTATAATATTGTCAATGAGTTTAGGGTACTTTACCATAAATTTGTGCTCGCCAACTAGTTGAATATGTTGTGGCTCTTTCATTTATACAACATATGGAAATCCCTAGTTAGTTGCAAGAAGGCTTTATCGTTTGGTCCCATATCCTTAGGAGCTTAACTCTTGACCATTATTAGTTGGTGCACCTTGGCTTTTCTCAATCCAAATGTTTTGTGGTCTATGTGACCTCAAACATGTGTTTTAGTTTTGAGGCTATGCCAAATCTACTTAGAACTAGGATACAAAAATTTGTGGCTAGTTTTTCTTTGCTCCCATTTCTTGGAAAGTTGTTCTCATTGCATCGAGAGTAGTGAGGTGCTTACAATCCAGTATGGAGGAGACGTGTAACGTTACATCTAACGAACTAACGCTATGCACCAAAAATAAAAATAAAAAAAATTATTAGTTATATTTTTTATATCAGCGCGTAAAATTTAAAAAATACAAATAAAAAATAATTAAAAAATCCATCTCCGCTCATAAAATAAAAATGTAAAACCAAATAAAATGATTAAAAAAATAACACTTCCAAAAATTAAATGCCTCTTGATGTTTGATAGATCCACGTTTATGATGGATCTATACTGATAGATATAGAACTACAATAGATAGATAGTTCTATGTGCAACATGAAAACTTTTAAGAATAAACTTGTTATCATTCATTTCAAAAAATAAGCAAAATGATTGTGTGTTTATCAAAAGCACAACTTGTGAAATTTTTCTTTTAGTATCACACTTCTTTAATCTAAGACGACCTATATACGCCAGCATCTGTACAACTTTCAAAAAGGTTGAATTGAATGTGTTGTACCTATAGTGACGATAAGAGTATTGGGGGAAGTCCCCTACATTATGGCTCCAACGCACTCATTTTGTTCTAGACAATCCCATTGATCTATCCCACATCATATAGCTGTTCGGGTTGTTCGCGAAAGTGTTGACACTTGCGATGGTTTGCACCGTCACCAATGACAAGTTCTTGTGACACAGTGCCATTTGAGAGATTGAGACTCCATCCAAGGACGTTGAGAAAGCTAATGATGGTTGGGGACTCGTTATTCCGAATGCAAAATGATCGGATGGTGGTTAGGGGTCGACCCCCAAGGACAAATATGATCCTTCTCATTTCTGATCTACTTCATTTATGATTCTGAAATTGTATGATCTTTGATATTGTCTTAAATGAAGACAATCGAGATTTATCATTATGTACAAAGTCGCTTATATAGAATATTTTAATTTTATTGTATGTCCAAGTGACAATTTCATTAACTTCTATGTTGTCACATAGTATCAAAGTATTATTATATTTAATAGTATTATTATATTTAACATTGATGTGCATCTTTTTATATTTATGTTGATAGACGTTTTTATTTGAGATTTGGGGTGGAATACGGCCTATGTTTTTTCATTTACAGATGAGGATGAGACAAGTGTATTGTCGAGATTGATTCTATGGCAGTCGTTCAAAATTCGAAATAAACAATTATAAAAAAAAAAATATAAAAAATAACTTGTAATTGATGAATAGATAAACTGGTAGCAATGCATAGATTACTCATAGTTGATGAATGGATAACCAACAATTCATGGCAGATAACTAGAATAACGCAATATATATATATAATAACCGATAGTTATTAAATAAATAATAACAAGAATGTCGATGATAACATGTAGACATGTAGCTAGGCATGGATAACTCAAAGTTGAAATCGTTTAACTAGAAGAATACCAAGAATAAAAAGAATCCAAACTGTATTCCATTTCATCATTATCTCTCTCAACCATTTGATCTCTATCAACGTAATCCAGCCACAAACTATGTAGGTGTGCTAGTTTATAAGATGCTCAATATATACAATTCATAAATAAAAATAAAACCCTACTCTATTGGATGTAAGGTTGAGTAAGAAGTGGAAGCTTTAGTCACAGCTCACTAGATCGCTTTCGTGGCAATACGGACCCTAAGAATGTCCTTTCACATAGCCCTTGGTTCATGGTGGCTTGTTTGTCCACTACTGCTTCAAGCCATCTAGGGGTGACTTGGTCAATATTGTGCGTGCATTATGTGGCCAAGATGAAACTTTCAAGCACATTTTCTGAACGGTTGAAAGTTTAATCTACTTGGGATTGGGTAGATAGTTTGTGGAGACAATTCGTTTGCTCAAGGTCATTCAAGCACATTTTCTGGAACGGTTGAAAGTTTAGTCTACTTTGGAATTTGGGTAGATAGCTTATGGAGTCAATCCGTATGCTCAAGGACAAACGGGTATGGGCTGTTGATTTTGTTGAAAGTTTTGGTCTACTTGGGATTTTGGGCAGATACTAGTAAGCCTATGGAACCATTCGTATGCTCAAGGACAAACGGGTAGGGGCTGTTGATTTTAATTTTTGCTAGAGCCTAGCAAGTTTGCAGAGTGGTAATTTTATTCCATTGTTTAAATACTTTGAAACAAAATATAATTAAAAGATGAAGTACATGTCATTTCCTTTTCTTGGTCCAGGGACTTGATTACGCTTGCAGACTGATCTTTTAGAACTGTGGATTCTTTTGTGGAGTATTAGAGGTATTTCTTCCTCTTTCTTAAGAAAAATATTAGAAATAAGTATAACAATAACGATGTGGAAACCCAAGTTTGTGTTCTAGACAAAATGTCATTTAGAAGAATCAGAAGCTAAGAGAGTTGTTTGAGGCATATAGCACGGTATGCTACAACAGTGCTTCCAGAGGTGTTTGATCTTGTGCTAGTAGTCAGAAAATTTATCAAATGTTAAGGTAGTGGTGGGTGATTCAAATCAATAGGTTTTAGTAGAATTTTTTAAGAAGAGTGAACCTCTTTTGATTCTGGCTCCGTATGCTCCTGCTGTAGGCAGGTACAGATCTAACTGTTGAAAGGGGTCCAACAATGTCTTCATCAGAATATTGTAGACAGCCGAAGCTTGATTTTCTTAGAGATTTTGACAAAATGAAAATGAACAACAGAGTTGAGATCAAGATAGGTAAAACAATTTCTCCTTTTTGTAGGCATTTGGACGCCTAAGTTGACTTAGATTGGCAAGGAGATCCTACATGTAGTTAGTCCAATCATAAAGAAGGCATAGAATGCCTGGCAACTTGATTGGATAAGGCTTGTATTTTTCCTAATTTACTTTAGGATGTCGAGGCTTCCATTTCCAAAACAACCGTTTCAGATAACGATCTAGTTTTTGTAGCTACAGGTTCCATGTTCATTGATGGTTTGGCTGGCAAACCCCCTTTTGAACTCAACTCTCAGCTGTGTAAAAACAAGGATATCTTGTCCAACTTTATATGATGGTAAAAAAGATACCTTGATGCGGAGCATGACTAGTGGCGCAGGATCTGAGGGATCCGATCTGCATGTCGCCAAGATCCTC
>LPNX010551103.1:100813-217408 GCA_001517045.1 Pseudotsuga menziesii | reverse complement strand
ATCTCTAATTTTGTAGCTGTGAGGTTTAAGGAAATAACCCAGATAAGTGATACCATGAGTAATAGGAGACATTCTGTAGGGAATAGATCTAGAGAGGCTAAGAAGTTCTGAGTCAGGGATATTGTGGTGTAAGATGACTG
Organism: Pseudotsuga menziesii; assembly: GCA_001517045.1. NCBI lineage: Eukaryota > Viridiplantae > Streptophyta > Pinopsida > Pinales > Pinaceae > Pseudotsuga > Pseudotsuga menziesii. Next base: position 217,268 of record LPNX010551103.1, on the reverse strand, counting down.
AGTTGTCTAAGCTGATCATCATGCCAGAAGCTGAACAAAAGGTATCCAGAATAACTTCAAAGGCAGCCCATTCCCGGAGGGAGCCATGCCCCAAAGCAATAACATCGTCCACAAAGAGCAGGTGTGTTAAAGCTAGGGTAGGCGAGATTTGTATACCCCTAACAAGACCATTATTGCGAGCATCAGTAATAAGTAGACTAAGGCCTTCAATGACCAAGATGAATAGAAGGGGAGAAAGGGGACAACCCTGGCAGGTAGCAATCCATACCACAACCACGCGAGCTACTATTTTGATGACTAGAGAAATAAGTTAACAAAAATCAATTTCCAAATCTTTTCGAGGATAAACTTCTATAAATTGAAAATTTCAATTCCATTTTAAGGTCTCTCAATATTTCTAATCTTTAAATCGAAGCATCATAAATGTCTTCAAGAGTTCTAATGCCTTTTTTGAACACCTAATGAGGGATCTTCATCAACCAATTTCCTCTTTTGAGGAGAACTAAAGATTTTTGTAGACAATGGTTATTGAAAGAGAAGCAAAGATCTTTTCCATATGACTTGTGCCTAATGGCCGCCCATGTCTTCTAAATGCTTTTGGAAACAAAGGTCCATGTTATATGAATGGGAGATGGGGTGGACAGTGAACTCTAGTGGTGAGTTTTCTACAAAACTTCTGACCAAGGGAGCTCTTAAAGCAATGTAGTTGCACAACAATGATTTCCATTGTTCCTTGCCATCCACTGCACTAATGATCCATTTGGCGCATGACGCTTGGTCCCAAGTACCAGGAACTAGAATACCCATACCTCATTTATCTCTCATGTTGAAATAGAGGTTCTCATTGACAATATAGAAGCTTTTGTCTCCATTACCATAAAAGGTTTCGAATCAACATTTTTAGTTTAGCATAGGCATGGGATAAAGGGGCCTAGCATGAAGAGTAATACACATGCATCATTGCAAGAAGTTTGCTACAAGTTTGGAATTTTATTGTGACAAATAGAGGTTTCATAAAGGATTTGTCAATTTTTTTTTACATTCTAAACATCATTACATCTTATTGCTTCTTTAGAGAGGCTTCAAAAGCTAAAAGAATTCTAACAAATTTAAACATTTTCCCTGGTTGTAAGCATGTCCACACCTATGCTACTAAGGAATCCAATATCTCTTTTTGTTGGCTTTAATAGTAGCATTGAGTTTGGCCAACTACATTAATGTTCCCACATTAGTGTTTTTGGGACTACATCAAGACAAGTATACATGGCCACCTTTGTTTCCACCTTTGTTTCCTTTGTCAATCCTTGAGATTGAAAAAACATTTTGTAATGACTAAAATCTTATTATTCCATGTTCCCGTGGTCAATGATCATGCCATCTTCAATTATGATGTTTTTTATATGCTCCACAACTTCCTAAGAGGTAAGGGTTTCAAAAAAGGCTTTGGTGGGCATGTTACTTGTCTTAATTCAGTGGGATTTAGCTCTAATGTGGGTCCATGTTTCAGTGTATGCCTCGACTTGGATACTCTAGGTTGATGTTGTTAATTGAAGAGACTCCACTATATTGCTCTTGAAAGTTCCTCTAGCTCTTCTAACATCGCTTTATGTTTTCTTCCTCTAACCATCGCCAACTATCTACCATAACCTCTTAGAAAAGCGATGACTCACCTTATGGCATCTTCCATGCATGGCCTCATTTCTTACTATACTTGTTATTACCTGTTTTTCAGGGCATTCTAGATGTATGGACAACCCAATACTATTTGATGGGTGCATTGTTATATATTATACTCTAAAGCTATTTGATATGATATGAGTACATACCACTATGATGTGTTAAATGTGTGTGATTTATGAATATGTTGGGATGTTGGACACACTAAGCACACAAAGAGGGGGGGGTGAATAGTGTGTATAGCTTTTGTTACTTTTTCAACGTTAACAATCATCATCAATTCATTCAATATTATGCAGAGTATGTTATTATCATTATACATATCATCATGTTACACCGTATTCGAGTGTAATATGCTAATCTGTATCCGGGTTAAGCTAGCCCATATCCGAGTTTAAGGAGGAAGATGTTCCATCTTAAAAATAATAATGTATAAATATATAATAATTGAATGGATGATAAAATACAATGATAAGCCTGCTTTAATTATAGCTTAGGCATACCTATTTGAAGAGACAACTCTTGGTTCTTTATGTTTAGTAATTATTTTTTATTATTTATTATTATTTATTGTTTTATTCATAGCATCGCCTTCCCCTTAGGAAAGCTTTGTCATCAAAGCTTAGATTATTGTTGTTGTCTTTTCATTCTCGTTTTGTGTTGAAACAATGTCATTAATTCATTTATGTCTTTTGTTTTAGAACTTATATTAGGTATGTGCTTGGTCTTTATGCAATAGTTTGTCAATTTCCCTTCACTTATAACTTGAATTTGTACTCCATTCCGTTTATTATTGTTGTCCCATTTTCCATGTACATGAATACGAGGAGTATTTTTGTGACTAACCATATCAACCTTTGTTTTAGAAATCGCTTGTCCCACGATACTTAGGATGTCAACACGTAATGTTTCCCTTTTATTATCCTTATAAGCTAACTCGAGAAGTGACATCTCCTGAGGCTTCTCATACTCGAAATCGTCATATAGTGTTACATTTAGGTTTCTCCAGGGTGGGAGAACAACCGTATCTGGTTGGACAGTTAAGGTAGGAGATGAATCTAAAATATTTGATCTTTTTTACTTAAATTCCTTAGCATACTGTAGGATCCATCTTTTGTCATTGTACTGATCATCATTAATATTATCAACAACACTGGCTTGACTTTTATTACGATCTTGGTCGAGCCCATTTTTTATTTTTATCAATTGTATTATTGTTATTGTGGTCATCCCTATGATATATTGTCTCCTTGTGTTGTTTATTATCTTGATCAACTTTGTTGCTCTCTTTTTTGTTGACATACCGGTCCAATATATCTGAGCTACTAATATGGTTTGTACTACACCTTAATTTTTCTAAGACTTTCATTATTGTATTATGGTTTTGTGTCATGACGCTCAGGTTTTGTGCCATGATACTTACATTATGTGTCATCGCGCTCATCTTGTCATCCAAGTCTTTTTGTTTCTCATTCATGATGTCTAGTTTTTCATCAAGTCTTCTTTCTAAGACTATAACAGCTTCGTTTTTTATTTCTCTCTTCAACGTTGCATTGTTATTTTTCATTTCTTCTCTGAACTTTTTCTTGGTTGTCGATAAGGGATTTGACACCCTTCTTTAATTTTTCAATTTGGTATTTTATATTTGCCATAGTCTTGGTCCGCGTATGCGGAGGTGTGTATTTGGACGCTATTTTGGCTTTTGGAGAGTTATGTTAGATTTTTATCATTTAAGCTAGCATTAACTTAGGATCTTAGCTGAGAGAATAACAAGCACATCAATCAAACACATAAGACAATGAACACAAAGATTTTCCTCGGGGAAACCATAAAGGAGAAAACCCCGTAACTTCCTCAGAGATAGAATCAACACCAAATAGCAAAGCCCCAAAAACAGTAAGATGATATCCCGACAATAGTAGCCTCTTTCTCTCTAGCCCCAATAACTTCTTCTTCCTCAACTATGCGCCACAACTGAGTGTGAGTGAGTGAGTGATAAATAGAGAGGCTCACTCTCTATTTATACTAATTCCCGACTTGACAATGACTCACTAGGGCCGACTTCTCTAAGAGAGTCTAATAACCCTAGTGCCCTGGAACTGCGGGGACTTTAACCCTTGAACAATAGGAGGGTTACCCACAATGACTGACATGACTTGTTTACATTATAGAACCTCCCAATAGGAACATCGGGGCATGACATGACTCAAATACATTATAGACACTTCCTGAAATAAACATCGGGGTACAAGACATAAGATATACACGTGAATACATTCTGAAGTTACAAATACATCAACACTCCCTCTTAACTAGGAAGGTATTCTTTCGACACAATTTTCAGCACTGGTCTTCTTCTCTGTATCGACTGGATCATCTCGTCATCTTGATATTCAAGTTGTCTTCATCTTCAAGTCTTCTTCATCTTCAAGTCATCATCATCTTCAAGTCTTCTTCATCTTCAAGTCTTCTTCTAAGTCATCTTCTTCTTCAAGTCTTCTTCATCACGGGATCTGTATCATCACAACTGCTAGATCATCACTGGTGGATCATCATCACTATATCATCATCAAATCTGGATCATCATCAAGTCTGGATCATCATCACATCTGGATCATCACTTGATCTGGATCATCATCATCAGTGCTATTTTAGAATGGTGCTATCTCTTGATTCTTCTTGTCATAGGAAGTTCTACAGAGCCAACCTTTTTTCATGTTGGTTGTAGGCCTACCCTTCATGTAGGTCTTCAACACTTATATCTAACCTAAGTCAGAATGGCCCGCCTAGCTCTTACAATTGACCTCATCTTGTCAGAAAGGCATGCCCAACACTCACATCTGACCTCATCTTGTCAGAAAGGCCCAGCACTCACATCTGACCATATGTAAAAACATCGTGCCACAATGGCTCAACACTTATATCCGACCATGTGCAAACACACTGCATCGGAAGGGCTCTGCACTTACATCTGACCATGTTCGAAAACATCGCATCGAAAGGGCTCTGCACTTACATCCAACCATGTTCGAAAACACTGCATCGAAAGGGCTCTGCACTTACATCTGACCATGTTCGAAAACACCGCATCGGAAGGGATCTGCACTTACATCCAACCATGTTCGAAAACACCGCATCGAAAGGTCTCTCAGTCCCAGACTGAGGATTCCTGGTAACTGACCAGGTGCCTCCATTCTCCTAGAGAATGGCATCAGCCCTTATATCTGATCAAGTGGGAACACATCCCTCAATCACATCAGAATGGCCATGCACTCATATCTGATCATGTAAGACTACATCCCACAGTCATATCAGAATGGCCCTCAGTCCCAGACTCAGTATTCCTGGTAACTGAGCAGGTGCCTCCATTCCAAGAATGGCATTCAACACTTATATCTGATCATGTAGGAACCAATCCTACAGTCACATCAGAATGGCTCAGCACTCACATCTAACATGGAAGGAACCAAATCCTCTCACCATGACATAATGGCTCAGCCCTTACATCTGACCATGGAAGGAACCTAATCCTCTCACCATGTCAGAATGGCTCTAGGTATCATCATTTCCCTTTGGAGGGAACCTCGATTTGGAGAACACCAAGCTTCTCTCTGAAGTACTCAAACTTCAGTCTGGCCAATGGCTTCATCAACACATCAGTTATTTGTTCTTCCGTCGCAACATACTGGAGATTCATTGCTCCTCTCTGCACCATATCCCTGATATAGTGATACTTGATCTCGATATGCTTCGAGCTGTCATGGAACACCGGGTTCTCTGACAACTTCACACAACTCTGGTTGTCACAATATATACAAGTAGCATCCAACTGGAGATCAAATAAATCAGACAGTAGCTTTCTCAGCCACACTGCCTCGCAACTAGCTGAACAAGCTATGACATATTCTGCTTCAATTGTACTCAGTGCCACACAGGACTACTTCCTGCTAAACCAAGAGATCATACATGATCCCATACTGAAGCAGCATCCTGAAGTGGTCTGCCTATCGATGGAACTGCCTGCCCAATCTGAATCAACATAACCCTCCAGGTTAATCTTTTGATTTGCCTCGTACTTGAGCCCATAATCAACTGTACCCTTCAGGTACCTCAGAATATGCTTTGTAGCAATCAAGTGAACATGTCTTGGATCTGTCAGGAACTGGCTCAAGGTGTTCATAGCAAAGCAAATATCTGGTCTTATGTTTGTCAAGCACATCAAGGACCCAATCGTCTGACGATACATCGTAGCATCAACCGCTTTTGATGAAGCATCACTCAATAGCTTCAGGTTCGATGCCATAGGTGTGGTTATGGCCTTGCAGTCCATCATCTCGAATCTCTTCAGAATCTCTACTGCATACTTCCCTTGTCCAAGGAAGATTCCATCCGCATTCTGCCACACCTCCATGCCAAAAAAAATAGTGCATCATACCCAAGTCTTTCATTTCAAACTTGGCAGCAAGTTTCCTCTTCGTATCAGCAATCAACCCATCCATACTTGTTACAAACAAATCATCCACATATAGTAGGAGTATCATTGGGTTTCCATCTTCAACCTTGTAGTAAAGGTTGGAATCTGCTTTACTCTTGGTAAAGCCCAAAATGGATAGAAAGCCATCAACTCTGTTGTACCATGTCCTGGGTGCCTATTTCAAACCATACAGGGCTTTCTTCAATCTACACACATGAGACTCCATGTCATGTGTCTCAAAACCGAGTGGCCGCTCCACATATACTTCCTCTTCTACTACACCATTCAAGAAAGCAGTCTTGACATCCATCTGGTGTATCTTCCATTTCATCACTGCAGCCAGAGCAAGTAGTGATCTAATGGAAGTGTATCTAGCTACAGGTGCAAAAGTTTCTTCATAATCTATTCCTTCTTTCTGGGAGAAGCCACAAGCCACGAATCTTGCTTTATATTTCTCTATGCTTCCATCTACAGCATGCTTGATCTTGTAGATCCATTTGGAACAACATCATTCTTGAAGCCACAAGCCACGAATCTTGGAACATCATTTGGAACAACATCTATTCCTTCTTTCTGGGAGAAGCCACAAGCCACGAATCTTGCTTTATATTTCTCTATGCTTCCATCTACAGCATGCTTGATCTTGTAGATCCATTCTGGTCTTGGAACAACATCCCAGACATCATTCTTCATGATCGATTGATACTCTTCGATCATAGCCTCCTTCCATTCTTTCCTTTCTGTCGTTTCTTCATGGTTGGAAGGTTCTTTATCAATAATGTCACATAGCAAGGCTACACAACTGGAGCATAACCTAGTTCTCTTTCTTCCTCTATGTGTTTCTTCTGAAGCTCCATATCTTTCTGCACCTTGGATAATTTCACGTATCCAAGCAGGTTTCCTCTTGTGATGATTCTTCTCCTGAGGTGGATCCACAGGTTCTTGAGGTTCTTCTAATTCTAGATCTTCTTCTTGAATTTCTTCGTTCATGGTTGTATCATGAATTCTGGGTGCTTTTGTTTCTTCAGGTTCTTCAGCCGGTCTCTTCCTAGATTTGATGTAGGCTGAATCTTCGTCAAATGTTACATCTCTGCTGATGTTGATCTTCTTGAACCCTGGGAAGTATATTCTGTAATCCTTTGAGCTTTCAAAGTATCCCACAAATATACCCTTCTTTCCTGAAGGATCTAACTTCATCCTCTTTTCTTTCGGAATGTGTATGTATACAGGACAGCCGAATATTCTGAGATGGATGACTTCTGGTTTCTTGCCGGAGAAGAATTCTTCGGGTGTCTTGTTCTCGAGTACTCTGTGTGGAGTACGGTTCTGTTCATACATCGTTGTTCTAGCAGCTTCTGCCCATATATGCATGGGAAGATCTTGATCATGAAGCATGGCCCTTGCTGCTTCCATGATCATTCTATTCTTTCTTTCTACAACCCAATTCTATTGTGGATTATATGGAGTGGATAACTCCCTCTTAATCCCTGAGTCTTTGCATAACTCCTTGAATTCATTTGATGTGAATTCTCCGCCATTATTTGATCGAAAGGTCTTGATCTTCTTTTCTGTGTGATCCTTGATCAAGGCTTGAATTCCTTGAACTTGCTGAATACTTCATCTTTGTTCTTCATAAAGTATATCCATGCCTTTCTAGAAAAATCATCAATAAAAGAAACATAGTATACATACCTGCTTAGTGAACTGGATGACATTGGACTACATACATCGGAGTGGATGATTTCCAAGATTCATTTTGCCTTGCTCTCGCTACTTGGAAATGTCTTCTTTGTGTTCTTCCCTTTCGCACATCCTTTGCATACACCTTCATGTTTTGTCTGCATTTCTGGGAGACCTTCAACAGCTTTGCTTGCAAGTGGTAGTGCTCTGTAATGCACATGTGCAAGCCTTCTATGCCAAAGCTCATTTGGTTCTACCAAGTCATGAACCAAAGCTTGTTCTGGTTGTCCCTTCAATTTGTATAGTCCTCCTTCTTGTTCCCCAATCACTACTGCATCATCGAAAGACTTTCCCTTTGGCCACATGAGGACTTGGCCATCTACAAACGCAACCCTCATTCCTTTTGCATCCAATGCAGATATGGAGAGGAGGTTCTTCTTTAGTCCAGGTACAAACAATACATCTTTCATCTTGATAGACTTTCCAGAGTCTATCTTGTATGAGGATTCACCACTACCTTTTATTGGATACTGGTAGTCATCTCCGAGTTTCACCTTGTGAGGTGATTCATGTTCAGATAATTTCACAAAGGATTCCTTGAATCTTGTCATATGTTTGGAAGCACCACTGTCTATAAGCCAATCATTGTTGCCATGTGTGATAGTTCCCGTGAGAGTGGAAATCAGAACATATTCTTCATCACTTGAAGAATCATCACTGTCTTGTATGTTTCTCTTTATGGAAGGTTCATCATCCTCTGCAACATGACAATGATGTCTTCTCTTGTTTCCCTTCTTCTTGTGAGAGCTACTTTTGTTTCTAGGACAATCTCTAGCAAAGTGTCCTCTTTCATCACATGTATAGAAAATGTACTTAGACCTATCGCTAGGATTTCTAAAGTTACTCCTTTGGTGAGAGTGCTTATCTCTGTGGTGGCTAGATTTGGTTTTCTTGGATTGTACTGTGAGAGCTTAATCTTCACTTCCCATCTTTTCTTCTCGAGCTGCTATCCGAGCTTCTTCTTGAGAGCATTCTTCCCATAGTCTGTTGAACTTGACTAACTTCTTGCTGGCACAGATCCCTTGAATGAAAGAGTCCCATTTCCTAGGGAGACCATTCAAGGTGGTCATTACAATCTCTGCATTCTCCACTTCTTCATCTACTGCTTCAAGTTGTTCTTTGATCTTGGAGACCCTTGTGAAGTATGACTGTATGGTCTCCGCATTCTGGATCTTCACATTCTTCAATTAGTTCCTCAAGGTCATCTTCCGGTTTATGTTCTTTCCTTCAAACAGTTTGGTTAGGGCATCAAACATAGATTTAGGTGTCTTTAGGGAGGACACCTGTGGTATGAGGTGATCCTTGATTGAATCAGCAATAATCCTCTTAGCCATAACCAACTTCTTCTTATGTAAGGCCTTAGCCTCATCTCCCTCTAGAACTGGAATCTCTTCATTGATGTAGGAGTCCAGCTCATTTTCTTCCAGGACCAGGGAGATCCTATACTTCCAGGCTCGGAAGTTATCAGCTCCCTCAAGCTTTTCATCAAGCTTGGTATGATGAGACATCTTAAATGAGAACCTCAAATGGAAATACAAAAGATTTAGATTTTAACAGGTTAAGATGTCGGATCTGGATCTGGAGTTGAGTTTCTGCAGTGCTGGTTCAGGAGCATATTAGGGTTTGACTTTCCCGAGGTTCTGTCCAACCAAAAGCTTTGATCTTGATCTCTAAACTTTGATTTTGAGGAGGAGATCAATCCAGGCCTAGGCTCACTCAAAAATTCCACTTCTATGGAAATCCCTAATTTTCGGCAAAAGTGTCAGGTCAAAAATTGAAAATGCTCATAATCAGATTCTGCTTCGACAGAAAGATGCGCCCTAGAGAGGAGGGTCAACCCATCCTTCTTTTGCTGAAAATCTGTGGAGAGAGATCCAAAAAGCAGGAAGCCCTAGTTTTCGCAGCTGCATAGTGTCTTCTTCTTAGGTTAGCTCTGATACCATGTTAGATTTTTATCATTTAAGCTAGCATTAACGTAGGAACATAACTGAGAGAATAACAAGCACAACAACCAAACACATAAGACAATGAACACAAAGATTTTCCTCGGGGAAACCATAAAGGAGAAAACCTCGCAACTTCCTCAGAGATAGAATCAACACCAAATAGCAAAGCCCCAAAAATAGTAAGATGATATCCCAACAACATTAGCCTCTTTCTCTCTAGCCCCATCAACTTCTTCTTCCTCAGCTATGCGCTACAACTGAGTGTGAGTGAGTGTGTGATAAATAGAGAGGCTCACTCTCTATTTATACTAATTCCCGACTTGATAATGACTCAGTAGGGCCGACTTCTCTAGGAGAGTCTAATAACCCTAGTGCCCTGGAACTGCGGGGACTTTAACCCTTGAACAATAGGAGGGTTACCCACAATAACTTGACATGACTTGTTTACATTATAGAACCTCCCGATAGGAACATCGGGGCATGACATGACTCAAATACATTATAGACACTTCCTGGAATAAACATCGGGGTATAAGACATAAGATATACAAGTGAATACATTCCGAAGTTACAAATACATCAACAAGATAAAGACACTTAAGTCTTAATTAAATAATAATAATTATAATGATAATATATATATATAAAGTTTTGAAAAATAAAAATTTAATAAAACACAATATTATTATTATAAAATTAATATTATTATATAGTACTTAATTTTTATTAAAATTGTATTTGTGGTTGTAGAAGTTAATTAGGGTGACAAGAATGGAATGTAGGGCTCATGTGGAAAGAGTATGGAAGAGTTTAGGGATAGGGCTTACATGGAATGATGATGACGTGGAGGGAGAGTGTAGATGTATGGAGGATAGGCGTAAGTGTGTATGCAGTTAATGAGATGGATCAAATGGTTGGGGCATTGGAAGGTGGCGATGGAGGTTGCAACATGGAGAGTTGTAGAGAGCAGAAGGGCGATGGGATTCACGCGAGAGGAGGGCACAAATGGTATCAATGAGGTGGAGTGAAGTGGGTTGGATTAGAGGTTGCATGGAGGAGAAGGAAAATTGGTGGATGTTTGAAGGCGTGGATTGGGAGCAACGACGGAGTGGGATGGAGGCGTTGGGTGGTGGCTGGAAGAAGGGTCACGATGGAGATGATGGGGAACGCTAGCGTAGAGAAGGGCAGACAAAAGAGTGCAGGGAGCAAGCGCGGGGATGCATGTGAGGAGTGGACGCAAGGGACACGATGGAGGAGGATACATGTGAGTGGAAGGCGGGAGGAGAAATGGGGCAGGTGGTGTGTGGGAGCTAGAAAGATGGAGTAGGAACCGAAGGCCTGGGTGGAAGCCGGAGTGGACAAGGAGTAGGTGCGTTGGAGGAGGGATTGGCGTGAACTTAGAGGAAGCGAAGTCTAGGCGTTGGATTTTAGTGGGGTGCAGTGATTGGGAGAAGCGTTTGCAGGGATGATGATGTTGGGTCGTTAGGGAGTGGGCATCATGGAGGGAAGAAGGTGTGGTAGATGGAAGGAGTGGGACATAGGTTCAGTATATGGAAGGAGTGGGACGTAGGTGCAGTATATGGAAGGAGTGGGACGTAGGTGCGGTAGATGGAAGGAGTGGGATGTAGGTGCGGTAGATGGAAGGAGCTGGGATGTTGGGAAGAGAGGTGAGGCGGATGGGTGAACGCTTGGCGGTTTGCAGCGAAGAGGCCACAAGAGGAAGGGCGTGCAGGTCAATGGGGGAGGATTGAGCGCAAATGGAGTGTCATGTCCCCAAGCCTTCCTCGACAGAGAGGACGCGACAAAATCTAACAACCCGGGCTGTCTAAGCCCCCATGAACATAATACATATATAAAAAAATGCATTGAACTTAAAGCATATAAATACACAGATGCATAATAAAATGTACATGATATATACAGTGGAAGCAAATCATTCATTCAACATGTTCATGATATTTCATAGGCAAATACAGTTGCAAAACTTAAATAAACAAGAATAATTATCTTTGGAGAAGCTTGCCCCGCAACTAGCTATGTTGCTACAACGTTCCACCCAACCATAGGCCAATGCGCTCTTTAATCTCTCAGCAACACTGACACCCTCGAGCTGGGCATGATTTTCCCCAAGGAATAAGGAACACTAGCAGACTTTCCCCATAGCCAAGGATACAATAAAATTTAGTCAAGCCAACACAGTTGGGTTTATTAGACTTACATGGGCAGTGGTTTACACTTAGAAAAATTCACATGAAACAGAGCCAAGCCAACAGATGGGTTTATCAGGATACCATCCAAGTCATCCTTCCAGTTGGGTTTATCAGGCTGCCAAGGAGGTGGAAAGACAGACTGCTAAGCTAGTGAGCTCAAGCCAGAGCTAAGAACACCCACACTAGATCTATCCTGATTTCTAAAAAATTACACACCCAACACAAGGAAGCATTCCCTTCTCTGTTACATAGTCCCTCGGGCCATGCCTTCCCTTCCAGTGCTATTCAGGGCATGCAAAGAAGAAAACCAGCCTTCTAGATTGGTCTGTGAGGTTCTTTCACACACTAGGTTTATCAAGCAAGTCTAGATTTTTTTTCCATTCCTTCAATCAATTCAAATGCCTAACATGGATGCACACACAGTGATATCAGTCCTGGGATTTATCAAAACATAGAAAACGCCAGGGATTACATGCACACACAGAAATTTATGAATTTCTAAACATTGCTGATGCCAGAATAATTGCTGCAAAAATACCAAAAATCAAAACGTTGTTGGTCTTTCAAATCAAAGATACAAAATCGTATTCAGGACAGTTGTCTTCAGGAAAACAACTAGCAAACAGGGGAAAACGCGAGAGAACACAATCCACACAGGGAAAACCCAAAACGTGAAGGATTCATATCATTGGATAGGAGAAAATTCATGAAAGGTTTAGACTCATAATTGTTTTTGCTTGCTTGTTGCTGCATGAATTCCAAATTGGGTTTCCAAAAACGTTTATTCAATCCAATTCATGAGGGAAGGTGAAATGCTGCCGCATGAGGGAAAAGTGGTCGTTTTTGGTGTTTTCTTGCCCAAGAAAAATTAAAAACATTTTTCCATAATTGGTGCTCTGCCCAATTCAAATTTCTGCCCACTCTTCCAATCCCCCACTCCCTCATCCTAAGGAAAAAGAATGCCCCCATCTCATTTAGTTGCATTGACATAGCCGGTTGTGGGTTTTAATTAAAAATTGCAATTTTAACATAATTTCCAGCTTTTTAATGTTTAGCTAGAATAAAAAACCATCGGCTTAACCATAATTGCTGAAATGTAAACATTAAATCAATGGTGGGACTTTTTCCTAGCTCCACACCATGATTATTTACATCATTTATTTAAATGCAAACAGGGTCAAAACCGAGGTGTTACATGGAGAATAGAGTGTAGTGTGGCTATAGCGTGGTGCAGCTAGATGGGAGTGTGAGGTAGAGTGGGAGGAGAGGTGTGTAGAGAGAAAGAGGTGTTGAAGTGGGAAAATCAGAGATGGTTGGATTTGGAAGAGATGGCGATGAAGAGTGGAATGAGGAGCCGAATCCGAGCTCTGTGAGGAAGAGGGGAGGAGTGAAACCTCTGATACCAATGTTACACCTATCTGAGTGTAATATTCCAACCCGTATCTGGGTTAAGATAGCATGTATCCAGGTTTAAGGAGGAAGATGTTCCATCTTCAAAATAATAATGTATAAATATATAATAATTGAATGGATGATAAAACACAATGATAAGCCTACTTTAAATATAGCTTAGGCATACCTATTTGAAAAGTCACAACTCTTGGTTCTTTATGTTTAGGAATTATCTATTATTATTGATTATTTTATTCAGAACACATCATCACATAAGAAGCATAACAAAACACAGTACACGATATTTTTACGTGGAAACCCAAGTCATGGGGGAAAAAGAACGAAAGCTTATAATAATAGTTTTCCACCAACAACTGGAAGGAGGCAACAACTCCCTTATTAAAATTAATTCAATTTTCCAGCTACAACTAGAAGGAGGCTATAACCCCCTAATTTACAGGCTACAACATGAAGGAAGCTCCACCTCCCTAATTCTCCGGCTACAACCCCCTTTCCTTGCCCCCTCCTGCCACCCTGATATGAAGATAAAAATTGTTGAACCACGACCGCACTGATCCTGCAAACTTGCTAATCAAGACATGTACTACATTGCATAATCTATACCACATTGCACAACCACTGCCACTACTAGCCATTTCTCATCATCTGATCACTACTCATCAATTGATCATTGTCCACTATATTACACTACTAAAAAACATGTACAATCAATCTGTCCAATCAAGTTGTACCAATTAATATGTTGCTCACATCAACCGACTCACTCAATCTAATTCTAACCAACTACACATCAAACTCAATCCACCCGAGTCAAACCAACTGCTCATACAACTCATCCAGTCTGAGTCAAACCAACTGCACATAAAGAAACTTGTGTCAATCCTGCTCAATTGAACCAACCTGTACCAAGCTGCTTGTGTACCTATGCCAAATCAATCATATACTTGTGTTAATATAATCAAGTGATCTAACAAACCAACCCTTATTACTTGTCCTAGTTCATCAAGCAAGAGACACATTTGAGCAACCAAGAGACTTCACATATGGTCAACCAAAATTTGTCCAATCACACTCGACTCAATGACACCACAACTAACCTCAACCAAGAATATAAAAGAGTTAACCAACTATGTCAAACTCAGTAAATCTCATAAACTCTTAGACACAAAAGGATTTTTCACTCCACTCAAATCAAGTCAACAAATCAAACAAATAGTCACTTACAATACTGTCAAAGGTTGTAATTAACAGTAAATAACAGTCCAGCTCCACTTAGGTCAAAGACACAATGATAAACACTTGTCAAACTAGTTTTCAAATAAACACTTAAGTTTATCAAAGAAATCACTCACAAGATCTATTACTTACATGTCAACTTCTCATTCAATACTACTATACAATAGTCACGATAAACATCAAAATCTTTGCCAACAATATCCAAGATAATCATCAAGATCTATATCAAGATCACATCAAGATATATTCCAAGATAACCATCACCATAGACTCCATAACATATTCAACGACTTCAAAGATATATACCAATATATAGGCTCACATATTAATATTAAATATGAACTCTATCCATGAGAGACATGTGCCATCACAAGAGAAACCCAGAAGAAGAATGAACCATACCTTTTTTAAGATCACAAGATGAAGAAACAATAGACAAAGAAAAATAAATTATTTATCATGTCATCACATATCCCTCACAACAAGCTTTCCAATGAGCTAAGAATTTTGTAATTCCGATTCTGTATGAGAAAGTTATGTCAATTTTAGTGAATCTCTTCAATCCTCAAAGATGCCCAAAAATTTCTCCTTCACAAAGTTTCGCACTTTTCTCCAAGAGTTACGGAATACCAAAAAGAGACTTGATTGATGAACAAATGAAATGTTTGATATTCTATTTATATAGGTCCTGGAGGAAAGTTAGTACCTCAAATTGGGCTGACATGCAATTCAAAATTACAAATAATTAAACTCTCTTTTGTTTGGTCGGCTTACCCAAAAAGGTGGGGTACACCAACTTTAAAATTCATATCTCTTAAACTGTTAGGATTTAGAAGATGCGCCACATAGCAACGGAAATGGATCGACGATGATTATCTCCCTATGATGGTTTTATTTGCAAATGCTTGATCTAATACCTTAAATTCTTCAATTTTTTTCAGGACTTCAAGGATTCCACACATAAAGGTGACAAAGACCATGTTACCTTATGCATAAGTTCCAAGGTCAAAGGCTTCAATGGACATCATCAAAGGCATGAGAGATTCGATGGTATTCACATCCACATACTTCACATCAACAAGGAGGAGGGATCCACCATATACTCATCATATAAAGGGTATCAAGGACCCCAACACCACCAATCAAGTGGGAACAATGAATTTTTCATGAAAATCAACATCATATTCAAGGTATCCATATCATTAAAAACATATCCAATGGTTCCACTATATATCTTCATCACAATAAGAGTACACCCCAAAAGAGGGGTACAAAGACCTCACCACTAGTTTGCAACACCTTATGGGCTTCGTATGCATGATCACAAGTCTACAACATGCCAATGACCATATAGAATCCGAGGGCCATCAAACCACCATATGTGAGAGTTGAAGACCCAATATTCCAATGACACTAAGGGCCCCATAAGAATGGGTTCCAACATACCACCATAAGTGTGGGTTCCAAGACATAAGTCTCCACATACAAGAGGATCAAGATCTAAGCTTGTGGACTCAAGGACCCCACAAGAACTCAACAACCTCAAGACCATCCAATGCAAGCAATGAGCTCCAACATCAACACATCAAGGGACTTACACACATGAGCCACATCATCCATCCAACAACCAATCAAGAGACCAAAACAAGTACAAGCATAACAAGCACCACAAATACCAGTAACCAAACATCAACCAGGATCAAGGAACTCGACAATGTTCTCAAATGGGATGAATATACAACTTAGGGGCACTTGACCAAGTCAATGGGTAACCAGGGATTTTTCCACTATTCCAAGGCCTCCAAGGGCTTCAATATTGGTCTTGGATAAGGTCAAAATGTCTCCTCTGAAACAGACAACCACAAACTTCACACTATGTTGATGTATTTGTAACTTTGGAATGTATTCACTTATGTATTTCATATATTGTATTTGATTGGTCCCCGATGTTCCTATCGGGAGAATCATTAATGTAAACAAGTCATGTAAAGTCATAGAGGTTAACCCTCCTTGTTGATTAGGGGTTAAAGTCCCCGTAGTTGTGGGGCACTAGGGTTATTAGACTCTCCTAGAGATTTCGGCCCTGGTAAGTTATTGTCAAGTCAGAAACTAGTATAAATAGAGAGTGAGCCTCTCTATTTATCACACAGACACTCACACTCAGTTGTAGCGCATGAGTGAGAGAGAAGGAGGTGGGATAAGAGAGAGAACAACTGGTGGACACCATCTTTTCTATATTTGGGTTTTACTATCGCCATTGGTGCTTATTTTATCTCTGAGGAAGTTGTGGGGTTTTCTCCTTTATGGTTTCCCCGAGGAAAATATTTGTGTCTATTGTCTCTTGTGATTGATTATTGTGCATGTTATTCTCTCAGATAAGATCCTAAGATCATATTGCTGAAATAGATAAAAATCTAACATGGTATTAGAGCTAACCTAAGAAGAATACACTGTGCAACTACGGAAGCTAGGGCTTCTTACTTTTTGGGTCTCTCTCCATAATCCATCGGCAAAAGGAAGCTAGGCTGAATCTCCATTCAAGGGCGCATCTTTCCGTCGAAGCGGAATCTGATTCTGAGCTTTTTCAGTTTTGACCTACCACTACATTGGGAAATTAGGGTTTTTCACAGGAGTGGATTTTTTGAGTGAGCCCAACATAGGATTGATCTCCTCATCAAAATCAAAGTTTAGAGACAAAAATCGAGGTTTTTGGTTGGGTAGAACTCCGGGAAAGTCAAACCCTAATTTTCCCTAGAACCAGAAAACCAACACTGCAGAAGATCAGCTCCATATCTAGTTTTCAACTTCTCAAATTGGTAAGATCTAAATCTTTTGTATTTACATTTGAGGTTCTCTGTTAAGATGTCTCATCACACCAAGCTTGATGAAAAGCTTGAGGAAGATGACAACTTCCGAGCCTGGAAGTATAGGATCTCCTTGGTCCTGGAAGAAAATGAATTGGACTCCTACATAAGTGGAGAGGTTCCAGTTCCAGAGGGAGATGAGGCTAAGGCCTCACACAAAAATAAATTGGTCATGGCTAAGAGGATTATTGTTGATTCAATCAAGGATCACCTCATACCACATGTGTCCTCCCTAAAGACACCTAAAGAAATGTTTGATGCCCTAACCAAGCTATTTGAAGGGAAGAACATAAACCAGAAGATGACCTTGAGAAATCAACTGAAGAATGTGAAGATCTAGAATGCAGAGACTATACAATCATACTTTAAAAGGGTTTCCCAGATCAAAGAATAGCTTGAAGCAGTAGATGAAGAAGTAGAGAATGCAGAAATTGTGATGACCACCTTGAATGGTCTCCCTAGGTCATGGGACTCTTTCATTCAAGGGATTTGTGCTAGAAGAAAGCTAGTCACCTTCAGTACACCGTGGGAGGAATGCTCACAAGAAGAAGCTTGAATAGTAGCTTGAGAAGGGAAGATGGGAAGTGAAGACCAAGCTCTCACAGTACACTCCAAGAAAAGAAAAACAAACTATCACAGAGGTAAGCACTCTCACCAGAAAGATAACCCTAGAAGATCTACCAAAGATCTATCTAAATTCAAATGCTATACATGTGATGAAAAAGGACACTTTTCCAGAGATTGTCCTAGAAACAAAGGTGGCTCTCACAAGAAGAAGGAAAAAATAAAAAATCATGGTCACACTGCATAGGATGATGATCCTCCAAGGAAAAGAGTTAAACAAGAAAATGAAGAGTCTTCAAGTGATGAAGAGTATGTTCTGATTTCTGCCCTCACAGGAACTGTCACACATGGAAGCAATGATTGGCTTATAGACAGTGGGGATTCCAAACACATGGCATGATTCAATGAATCATTTGTGAAACTATCCAAACATGAGTCACCTCACAAGGTGAAACTTGGGGATGACTACTAGTATCCCATAAAATGTAGTGGTGAATCCTCCTATAAGCTAGACTCTGGAAAGTCTATGAAGATGAAGGATTTCATGTTTGTACCAGGACTAAAGAAGAATCTCCTCTCCATATTTGCATTGGATACAAAAGGCACGAGGGTTGCATTTGTAGATGGCGAAGTCCTTATGTGGCCAAAGGGAAAAACTATAGATGATGCAGTAGTGTTTGGAGAGCAAGAGGGAGGCTTATCCAAACTAAAGGGCCAACCAGAATAAGCATTGGTCCATGACTCAGTAGAGCCAAGTGAACTATGGCATAGAAGGCTTGCACATGTGCATTATAGGGCACTACCACTTGCAAGTAAAGCTGTTGAAGGTCTTCCAGAAATACAGGCAAAGCATGAAGGTGTTTGCAAAGGATATGCAAAAGGAAATAACACAAAGAAGACATTTCCAAGGAGCGAGAGCAAGGCAAAAGGAATCTTGGAAATCATCCACTCCACTGTATGTAGTTCGATGTCATCTAGTTCATTGAGTGGGTATGTATACCATGTTTCTTTCATTGATGATTTTTTCTAGGAAGACATGGATATACTTCTTGAAGAACAAAGATGAAGTATTCAGCAAGTTCAAAGAATTCAAAGCTTTGATCGAGAACCACTTAGAAAAGAAAATCAAGACCTTTCAATCAAACAATGGCGAAGAATTCAAATCAAATGAATTCAAAGAATTATGCAGAGATTTAGGGATTAAGAGGGAGATTGGGGTTGCGGAAAGGAAGAATAGAACGATCATGGAAGCTGCAAGGGAAATGCTTCATGATCAAGAGCTCCCCATGCATATATGGGCAGAAGCTGCTAGAACAACTATGTATGTACAGAACCGTACTCTGCATAGAGTACTTGAAAACAAGACACCTGAAGAAGTATTCTCCGGTAAGAAACTAGAAGTCAGTCATCTCAGAATATTTGGTTGTTCAGCGTACATACACATTCCAAAAGAAAAGAAGACAAAGTTAGATCCTTCAGGAAAGAAGGGTATATTCCTGGGATATAGTGAAAGCTCGAAGGCTTACAGAATATATTTCCCAGGATTTAAGAAGATCGATATCAACAGAGACATAAAATTTGATGAAGACTCGGCATACAACAAATCCAGAAAGAGACCTGTTGAAGACCCTGAAGAAGTAGAAGTACCCAGAATCCAAGATACAACTATGATTGAAACAACTCCAAAAGAAGATAGAGAAATAGAAGAACCTAAGGAACCTGTAGTTCCACCTCAGGAGAAGAATCCTCACAAGAGGAAACCTGCATGGTTACGAGAGGCTATCCAAGGTGCAGAGAGATATGGGGCTCTAGAAGAAATGCACAGAGAAAGGAAGAGAAATAGATCCTACTCTGGATACGTAGCCCTATTATGTGACATAATTGATAAAGAACCTTCCAACTATGAAGAAGTGACAAAAAATAAAGAATGAAAGGATGCTATGAGCGAGGAGTACCAGTTGATCAAGAAGAATGATGTCTGGGATGTTGTCTCAAGATCAGAAGGGAAGTCTATTGTGACTTCCAAGTGGATCTACAAGATCAAGCATGCTGCAGACGATAGCATAGAGAAATATAAAGCAATATTTGTGGCTCGTGGCTTCTCCCAAAAAGAAGGAATAGATTATGAAGAGACTTTTGCACCTGTAGCCAGAAACACTTCCATCAGATCAATACTTGCTCTGGCTGTAGTAATGAAATGGAAGATACACCAGATGGATGTCAAGACAACTTTCTTGAACGGTGTAGTAGAAGAGGAAGTGTATGTGGAGCAACCACTCGGTTTTGAGACACATGACAGGGAAACTCATGTGTGCAAATTGAAGAAAGCCCTGTACAGTTTGAAATAGGAACCTAGGACATGGTATGGTAGAATTGACAACTTCCTGACCAGTTTGGTCTTTACCAAAAGCAAAGCATATTCCAACCTTTACTACAAGGTTGAGGAAGGGAACCCAATGATACTCTTACTATATGTAGATGACCTATTTGTAACAGGTGAATATGGGTTGATTGCTGACACGGAGAGGAAGCTTGTTGTTGAGTTCGAGATGAAGGACTTTGGTATGATGCATTACTTTCTAGGCATGGAGGTGTGGTAGAATGCGGATGGAATCTCCATGGAACAAGGGAAGTATGCAGTAGAGATCCTGAAGAGGTTCGGGATGATGGACTGCAAAGCCATGACCACACCTATGGCATTGAACCTAAAGTTATTGAGTGATGCTTCATCAAATTCGATTAATTCTACAATGTATCGTCAGATGATTGGGTCCTTGATGTACATGAAGAATAGGAGACCAGATATTTGCTTTGCTGTGAACACATTGAGCTAGTTCCTGATGGATCTGAGACATGTTCACCTGATTGATGCAAAGCATATTCTGAGGTACCTGAAGGGTACAATTAATTATGGGCTCAAGTATGAGGTGAATCAAAATATTAACCTACAAGGTTATGTGGATTCAGATTGGGCAGGCAGTGCCATTGATAGGAAGAGCACTTCGGGGTGCTACTTCAGTATGGGATCAGGTGTAATCTCTTGGTTTAGAAGGAAGCAATCCTGCGTGGCACTAAGTACATCTAAAGCAGAGTATGTCACAGCTAGTTCGAGTAGTTGTAAGGCAGCGTGGCTAAGGAAGCTACTATCTAATTTGTTTGATCTCTAGTTGGATGCTACTTGTATATATTGCAACAACCAGAGTTGTGTGAAGTTGTCAGAGAACCCGGTGTTCCATGACAAGTAGAAGCATATCGAGATAAAATATCACTATATCAGGGATATGGTGCAGAGAGGAGCAGTGAAGCTCCAATATTTTGCGACTGACAAGTAGATAGCTGATGTATTGACCAAGCCATTAGCCAGAATGAAGTTTGAGTACTTCAAGGAGAAGCTTGGTGATCTCTAGATCGAGGTTCCTTCCAAGGGGAAGTGATGAGTCTGTGAGCCTTTCTGACATGGTGGTAGGATGTGTTCCTCCCATGGTCATATGTAAGTGTAGAGCCTTTCTGACATGGTTGCGAGATGTGCTCCTCCCATGGTCAGATGTAAGTGCAGAGCCTTTCTGACATGATTGCAGGATGTGTTCCTCCCATGGTCAAATGTAAGTGCAGAGCCTTTCTGACATGGTTGTGAGTTGTGTTCCTCCCATGTTCAGATGTAAGTGCAGAGCCTTTTTGACATGGTTGTGGGATGTGTTCCTCCCATGGTCAGATGTAAGTGCAGAGCCTTTCTGACATGGTTGCGGGATGTGTTCCTCCCATGGTCAGATGTAAGTGCAGAGCCTTTCTGACATGGTTGTGGGATGTGTTCTTCCCATGGTAAAATGTAATTGCAAAGAATTTCTGACATGGTTGCGGGATGTGTTCATCCCATGGTCAGATGTAAGTGCAGAGCCTTTCCGACATGGTTGTGGGATGTGTTCCTCCCATGGTTGGATATAAGTGTTGTGCCTTTCCGACATGGTTGTGGGATGTGTTCCTCCCATGGTCGGATATAAGTGTAGGGACATTCTGACATGGTGGCAGGCTAGGACTCCCATGGTCATATGTGAGTGCTGGGCCTTTTTGACATGGTTGCGGGATTTGTTCCTCCCATGGTTAGATGTGAGTGATGGGCATGCCTTTTTGAAATGGTTGTGGGATGTGTTCCTCCCATGGTCAGATATAAGTGTTGAAGAAGATGAAGACCTACATGGAGGCTAGGCCTACAACAAGCATGAAAAAGCGCTGGCTCTATAGAACTTCCTATGACCAGTAGAATTGAGAGATAACACCATTTGTTTGGGATAGCGGAAGCAGTGTTGATGATCGATTAATGATCCAGCTTTGTTGATGATCCAACTTTATTGATGATCCAGTGATGATCCAAACTTGATGATGATCTAGTGATGATGATCCGGTGATGATCTAGTGACGAAGACTTGTGTTGATGAATTGTGTCAAGAGAATAGCTTCCAAGTTAAGAGGGAGTGTTGATGTATTTGTAACTTCGGAATGTATTCACTTATGTATTTCATATATTGTATTTGATTGGTCCCCGATGTTCCTATCGGGAGAATCATTAATGTAAACATGTCATGTAAATCATAGAGGTTAACCCTCCTTATTGATCAAGGGTTAAAGTCCCCGCAGTTGTGGGGCACTAGGGTTATTAGACTCTCCTAGAGAAGTCAGCCTTGGTAAGTTATTGTCAAGTCAGAAACTAGTATAAATAGAGAGTGAGCCTCTCTATTTATCACACAGACACTCACACTCAGTTGTAGCGCATGAGTGAGAGAGAAGGAGCTGAGATAAGAGAGAGAACAACTGGTGGAGATCGTCTTTTATGTCTTTGGGTTTTACTACTGCCATTGTTGCTTATTCTATCTCTGAAAAACTTGTAGGGTTTTCTCCTTTATGGTTTCCCCGAGGAAAATCTTTGTGTCTATTGTCTCTTGTGATTGATTGTTGTGCATGTTATTCTCTTAGATATGATCCTAAGATCATATTGCCGAAATAGATAAAAATCTAACACACTAACCCTTAGGGGCTCCACAAGGGGCACCAAGGACTGAACAATTGGCATCAATGACCAGACGTCATTGGAATCAATGCCAACTTAATCAACAATCTCCCCCTTTTTCATTGTTGACAACACCATAACTCCTCTTCAGAACAAGCTCTCCTTATCAACAAAAATTCTCTCTCCCCCTTTGGCATCAATGGAAAAGGGAACATCCTTTAACAATATTGCTCCACCTCAGGGCATGCTCCCCTTGTCATCAAATTCTCTCCCTTTGTCAAATTTTCTTACTATTTGCATTATTGGCAATAATAACTTCCTTTGGCAATATTGCTCCCCCTATCATTATAATATGTTGATATTTTGATGAACTTTTATTCTGTCACAAGGATACTGCTGGAACCAACTACTATATGATACTGAAAAGAGTGTGATTGTTGATACTATATGATACTGATCTCAAATCTGATAATCAGGTACATAGCTCGTTTTACACATTCTTTGTACACTTCATATAACTGGTCGATCGTGTTCAAAATGGTATTGGGGTTTTCCCAAGATTTTCATCATTTCTATTTTAATCAATGGTGTAATCTTCTAACTTTATTCTCTATAATTTAGTAGGCTTATGGTTGTTCATGTCATTTGATTGAACTTGCTTTCTTCTCCAAACTTTAAGTTGTCCCCGCATCTTGCAATGTTTTGTAAAATGACCATAATGATAACAATTGTAACACTAAATGAAAAACCCACCTTGATTTATTCTTGGTGTGATTTTTTCATGATCTCTACAATGGATGGCTTTGTGACCATAGTTATTGCACTTGTAACAGTATCCATTGAACATCATAAGGTATCTATGAGAAAATAATATTCTTTGTGATGCACCTTCTCTTGATTCTTGTTGTTCATGGAATCTTATGAGGATACGTGTATAATTGTTAGTCGTTTCTTCATTTTCCATAGAGCTTTTAATTTATTCAATGTTCTTCTCGATCTTTGAATTTGTCTTTAAATGAGTAGTTGTTTTGTCTAGATATTCCTTCAGAGAGAGGATCTTCAGTTCTTGCTTTTGAAAAAAATCTATCTTTTCTTGGAGTTGTTTCGTTAGATCTTCTTCTATTTGCTTGACTTCTTCTACCTGTCTGTTTAGATCAACGATACTGTATTCCATCTGTCCATTTGAATTCTGATCATCCTCATGGGTTTTTTGTAGTTGACCTTTTAGTACATGATTCTCCTTTTTGAGTTCTGAGAGCTCCTTTTGAAATTCAAAGTTTGTCTGACACATCTTCCATAGCTATACCTTCAAGGATTTGATTTCAAGTTCTTGTTTTCTTCTTAATTTATCTGCCAATATTTCTTTAGTCTTGTAGATACTTATCTCACTGTCTTTTCTTTGTAGCTTGTAGTTCAATGCTTTCTCCTTATCTTCTAGCTATCTTTTGAGATTGACAATTTCTTCTGATTGCTTTTCATTTTCTGTAGCTGACTTCTAAACTTTATCTTTCAAAAATTTGGATATGGCTTCTTTTATTTTGGTAGCTTCTTCGACTTGGAGTTTTAGATCAATTATAGTTTGTGTGGCCTTCTAATATTCTTCTTGATTCTTTTTCTTAGATTCGTCCAATTGCTCTTGTAATACCTGGTTTCTTCACAAAGAATTTTCACTTCTTACAAAACATTTGTAATTTCATTGTCTATTTGAATTTCTTATAGAACCATAGTATCTGCTAAATTTCTATCACTTATCAGAGAGCAAGGATTTTCATCACAATCTGAAGTATTGCATTCTATAAATTCAAAATGGATCTTATCTTATATACCTGATAAACATATCTCTTTAAAAGCATTACAAACAGAGTGTTTAGGGGTCTTACCTTCATACTTTCCTGGATCTTGTACTGACCTTTTGATGGGGATGTCTTCTGCTTTTTGTTCTTCATCTAAGTTTAGCTAATTTATTTTGAATGACAATTCTTCAATTGAGTTGTACTTTCCTATTTTATCCTTTTGGAGATATGTCAGATATTCAACCATAAGTTTCATAACCTCTTCTTCTTGTTCTTTAGTGGAGTAGATATGTTTTATTTTGAGCCATAGTTCCTTAGTTGAGAAGCACTTTCCGATCTTCTTATTTTGGTGATATGTTAATCCTTCAATGATGGTTTCCATAGCCAACAAATTATTCTTCTTTGCTTCCTTCTGAGCTGTTGTTTTCACTTTCTTTGGAGAAGTATATCCAGTAAGAATTGACTGCCACATACTGATTCCTTCTGCCTCAAGATAAAATTGCATTCTTCTTTTCTAGATGAAGTAATTTGTTCCACAAAAAATGGTACTCCATTCATTGAGAACCCCATGGTGTGTCAAAGATCTCCTTCAAGCTGATAAGGCTTTCTGTGAAGAACCCGCTCTGATACCAATTGTTGGACACACTAAGCACACTGAGAGGGGGGGTGAATAGTGTGTATAGTTTTTGTTACTTTTTCAACGTCAACAGTCATCAAAATCACATTTAATATTATGCATAGTATGTTATTATCAGCATACATGTCATCATATCATCATCACATAAAAAGCATAGAAAAACATAATACATAAGGTTTTTATGTGGAAACCCATGTCTTGGAGAAAAACCACTGAAGCCTTATAATAATAGTTTTCCACCAACAATTAGAAGGAGGAAACAACCCCATTATTACAATGACTTCAATTCTCCAGCTACAACTAAAAGGAAGCTACAACCTAAAGGAAGATCAACTCTCTAGTTCTCCTACTACAACCGGAAGGAGGCTACAACCCCCTTTCCTTGCCCTATCCTGCCACCCTGATATGAAGATAGAAACTGTTGAACCATGACCCCACTAATCATGTATACCTGCTAATCAACACCTATACTACATTGCACAATATGTACCTGTTGTTGTTGCAACCCCTACACCAAAATTTTATGATTTTAGGGCCCCTCCTTATATTTTTAGATTTAACCTTTCTTGGACTATTTTTCCCCTTAAAAGTTTCTTTCCATGACTTAGTTTTATTCTCACAAAATCAGAAAAAGTTTTTTTGCACTAAGTTAAAACTGAACTTTTTTTTGACATATCGGGTGAACTCATTGAGTTGAGTCGACAGGTTGGGCGGCCTTAGATTTTTGGTCCAATGTTTTCGAAAGCCTAAGTCTTGCGGGAGAATTTGTTGAGTTTTTTTCGACCACTTCGACGAAACTTATTTTTTTCGAGTCGATACTATCGGCGGTTCTCACGCTGCCTTGCCGACGCTTTTATTTTGTAAACTTTTTGTTAGGATTTCTCACCAAATGGAGCCAATGGTATCATCCAGAATAAAAGTGGATGCCGAAGCTATCAGCAGAAACTCATCTTTGCCACCCGTTACCTTCTTTTCAGAAGTTTTTTACAAAGTTTTTCGACCACCTTTTCTTCGGATATTTCTGGCGAGTTTTGTCGACAACATCGGCATAACTTATGGTTTTGTGCCAATGCGTCCTGTGAAACTCGAGCTTTGCGACTGATTTTTTACTTGCAGAATGTTTTTAGCAACTTTTTTCGATGATGCGTTTTCGAGAACAAATGGTGAGTCTCCGCGATTGTGTCAGAAGAACTAAAATGTTGAATCCAACATTGTCGCATATTTTGTTTTTTGACTTGTTTTCTCTCGTCAATTTGGTAAAGTTGTCGATGAAGTTTCCAAGTCTTAGGGGCCAAAATGACGTTTCGCAAAACAACCGCATTGATTGTGCTGGTTTTGATTTATATATATATAATGGTTGTTGTTTTACAGAGTAGTATTGTTACTCTATTTCGAGCAGGCCCAGTCGATGATTGCCATTTGGAGCTTCCAGTTTGGTTCACCGAGCACAACATCCTCATCATCATTTTGCAAGTAGGTTGGAACCCTATCTTTTAATATGATTGTGTTTAAAGGTTTGATAGAGGGATGTATAGGGGTTTAGGTTTACGGTGCTAGGTTTTCTCACCATACTTGTCTACAACCATGCTTTAAAAGGCAGGACCCTATCTCCCTCAGGTTTTATTTTCACTTATCAACCACTGAGGTTTTCCTTATCCGCGCTGAGCCTTCTAGCTTGGCCTTGTCATTTTTTTCAATTCGCACCTCACCGCAGCTTTTGTTTCAGTTTTTTAATCCATATAGATGGATCCATCAGATCTTTGGGGGTATAATGATGAAGATGCGGCAGGGCGAATGTTTCACCAACTTCGCCTGGTTTGGTTTGATTTTTTATTTATGGTAGTAGGATATCACTTGACGGCATCGCACACTGGTGTTTATCGCATTTCAGAGCGCAGCCTAGGGTTTCTTTTTGAGTTGCATTTTGTCCCTAGGGTCGGTGCTGAAGTTTCAAGAAGTTTTTTCCATGGGTTTCGATTAACCTAGGGTTTCGTAACCCCAAGTTATTTCCGTAATTCCGCTTTGGTTGTTTTATTGCATGTAAAAGAAAAGTGCATCTCTGTATGTTAAAACTGAATGAACACTGAACAGAATCGGGATTATAAGCAAGACTTATGTAGGGATTAAAACCTGAGTTGATTGTTTTCTTCATCTTGACCTAATACACCAGAACTAAGAGATCCAAATCCCAAAACAACATTTAGAGCTTGCACTTGGGTTGTTGTTTTTCAGTCTATTTTTTTGAAGTGTTCCGATGACATACACAATTTCGTTACATCACAAGGTTGTTTTCATATGGCCAAATATGAATTGGTAAAACATCATTTTGTTCTCCAACATATTAAACACTGAATGCGATATCATTTTGTCTGAAATAAAATATATGTTTGATTATATTGGTTTCATTATCTTGCATCTTAATAGTATCTTTTCATTCCAGTATATTCTATTGATATGAATGCATGTTGTTTTGATCACAGTAACACTAATTTATTTCTTTGGGTATGGTACAACCTCAGTCTTCACACCACAACATGCCAAAGAAGGGTTGAAAGAAGAATGCCAAGGTCCATGAGGATGACTCAGACTTAGAAGTATTTCCTTGAATAGAGATAATCTATGAATACACGAAAATAGTCACAGGGGCTGAACCAAGTTCAAATGGGGATAGATATATCACATGATTAAAGATCAGAATGTCTCAGATGCATATTTAGAAGATATATCCTTGTATGCAAACATAATGAAATCAGGGATCATGAAGGTAGCCACATGCCCTGAAATTTTCCCTTGTGCTGAGGTGATCGGATGGATTTTACCTTGAGTAGACGCAAGTACTGTGATCATGTCAAACATCGAAGGAAAATCTTTTTCTTCCTTCACCCCTGCATACATAGCCAAGATTTGCAATCTACCTACTCCAAAAATCAGCATGACAGGTGACTGGATAAATAGTCCGAGTTTGGATTACACCAAATGTGCAAAGCTGATGATGATAGCAGGAAATCCCTCCTAATCAGGAGGAAAATATATCAGGTCCAACTAAAGCTTGCAGAAGCGATCTATAAGATTAAATGAGCAGAAACAAGATTGCAAGAAATTTCAGCAATATCAAATGATTTCAGAACTAGAAGTTTCAGAAAATATTCAGGGTCAGCTGACTTGGATAGAAACTAATGCAACATTTCCTGAGAATTTGCCATAGGAGAGTACCGAAATCTTGAGTATAGAATTCGAACACTTGGATTTCAGTAGCAAGGCTGCTGGGGTCGAAATTTTTTTGGAGAGGTGTACAAATTTCTATAAAAGAATGCTCACAAAGCAGAATAAGTGCCAGACTTCTACAACAAAAAGAATCCAGGAGTTTCTAGGCCAAGAGGAACACTTGAAATATCTCCAGGACAGAGTGCAAGAGGATGAACTAAGTATTCAACAAATTAAGGGCGTCATTGACAAAGTGGTAAAGAACTGGGTTGCACAAGCCTTGGTCAGTAATTGCCTTCTGGAAGACCTGCTCAGGATAACTCCACCCAAAGCAGTGGAAATAAAGTTACAACTGACTATACTTGAAGTGACAGTTAGATTGTTGGAGCCTATAAACTTCAAGACTATCACTGCAGAAGTTGATGCATGAAAATAATTCATTGGAGGATCAGTTGGGCCCTCCTAAGTTTTGTCTTGTTTACATGTGGCATTTTATGTGAATTATTTTATCTTATTTCTATTTTCCTAGTGCAAGTCACTAGAGGACAAATTTTGTAAATCGAGGAATTAAGGAAGCCGAAAAGGCAGGGGTAGTCCAAAAGTCATTTGTAAAATGTATAAATAGGAGTAGAGGAGAATTTACAAAGGACTTTCACTAGCACATAGATGCTGAAGTTATTTGTATGAGAACTATTTATTTTATAAATAAATGAGAACAAATTTTGTTGGAGGAAGGACTGTACAAGTTTGAAATGGATTGTGTGGTTTGCTAATGTTGAACTACTTCTTATTTAGTTGCTATACAACCGTGAGATAGTTCTAACTTAATGAACTACTTCTGCAATGATGAATGGTTTTACTTTCTGTTAGAAATATTGTGCATATGAATGAGTAATGAATGTTTTAACAAAACAAAGCTATCTTTGTTTATATTTTCTGTTGTGATTATGTATGTAGAATTTGAATAGATACCTATAGGATTCCATATGCAACATTTCAACCCATTACTCTGTTAGATATAATTTTTGCTCCCCTTGGGATAGGTTAGATAGGTATTTTAGAATAGATTACATCACTTTTTGCTTAAATGAGAAATGATTGAGGGGAAAGAGTGATAAGACGTGAGGTAATAACCTATGCATCACGAGTTGAGGCATTTGCTCACCGATCGCTTGCATTCAGTTTAGGCACTTTCATTTCATCCTAAAACATAAAATTACATAAACGGTGGACTGGGTTGCAACCGGTAAAACAAACTTAAAAAGTTCTTTTAATTCTACGGTAGTTGAGCCGTTAACGAGACATATTCCCCATACCAAATAGTAAACGATTTTGTTGGGAATGATTATTGGGGAGAATCCCTACTGTGGGTACCTGGGATTTTCCAGGCATCAATAGTACCACACTGCACAACCACTGACACAACTAACCACTGCTCATCATCTTATCACTACTCATCAATAGATCAATATGTACTGTATCACACTGCTCATCAACCTGTACAATCAACCTATCCAATCAAGTTGTACCAATCAATCTATTGCTCACATCAACCAACTTAGTCAATCTGAGTCTAACCATCACACCAAACTCAGTCCACCTGAGTCAAACCAAATTCTCATACAACTCAATCAGTCTGAGTCAAACAAACTGCATATAAGGAAACTTGTGCCAATCGTGCTCAACTGACCCAATCTGTTCCAAGTTGTTTGTGTACCTATGCGAAATCAATCATATACTTTGTGTTAATATGATCAAGTGCTCTGAAAGTCAGTCGACCCTTATTACTTGGCCTAGTTCATAAATTAAGAGACACATTTGAGCAACCAAGAAACTTCACATATGGTCAACCAAACTTTGTCCTATCACACTCAACTCAATGACACCACAACCAACCTCAATCACATTTAAGGAATACTTGACAGTTAAACATGATATACCTCAACCAACTAACCTCAACCAAGAATATAAAAGACTTAACTAACTATGTCAAACTCAGTCAATCTCATAAACTCTTAGACACAAAATGATTTTTCACTCCACTCAAATCAAGTCAACAAATCAAACAAATATCAAGCAAATAGTCACTTACAATATTGTCAAAGGTTGTCATTTACAGTCAATAACAAACCAGCTCCACTTCGGTCAAATACACAACGATCAACACTTGTCAAACTAGTTTTAAAATAAAACACTTAGGTTGACCAAATAAATCACTCACAAGATCTATTACTTACATGTCAACTTCTTATTCAATACTACACTATACAATAGTCAAGATAAACACCAAAATATATGCCAACAATATCCAAGATAATCATTAAGATATATATCAAGATCACATTAAGATATATTCCAAGACAGCCATCACCATAGCCTCCATAACATATTCAATGACTCCAAATACATATACCAATATATAGTCTCACATACTAAGATCAAAGATGAACTCTATCCATGAGAGACATGTGTCATCACAAGAGAAACCTAGAAGCATGAACGATATCTTTTTGAAGATCACAAGATGAAGAAACAATAGACAAACAAAAAAAAACTATATATCATACCATCACATATCCCTCACAACAAGCTTTCCAACGAGTTAACAATTTTGTAATTTCGATTTTGTATGAGAAAGTTGTGTCAATTTTAGTGAATCTCTTCAATCCTCAAAGATGCCCAAAAATTTCTCCTCCACAAAGTTTCGCACTTTACTCCAAGAGTTGCGAAATACCAAAGAGAGACTTGATTGATGAACAAATGAAATGTTTGATATTCTATTTATATAGGTAATGGAGGAAAGTTAGTACCTCAAACTAGGATGACATGCAATTCAAAATTACAAAAAATTAAATTCTCTTTTGTTTGGTCGGTTGACCCAAAAAGGTGGGGTACACCAACTTCAAAAATTCACATCTCTTCAACCGTAAGGAGTTAGAATATGCTCCACATATCAAAAAATTTTTATTGATGAGTATTATCTCCCTATGATGGGTTCATTTGCAAATTCTTGTTCTAATACCCTCAAATTCTTCAATTTATTCAGAACTTCAAAGATTCACACATAAAGGTGCCAAAGACCATGTTACGTTATGCACTAGTTCCAAGGTCAAAGACTTCAATGGACATCATCAAAGGCATGAGGGATTCAATGGTATTCACATCCACAAACTTCACATCAACAAGGATGAGAGCTCCACCATATACTCATCATATCAAGGGTATCAAGGACCCAAACACCACCAATCAAGTGGGAACAAAGACTTTTTCAAGAATAGCATCATCATATTCAAGTTCTCCATATCATTAAAAACATATCCAATGGTTCCACTATATATTTTCATCACAATAAGAGTACCAACACCCCAAAATAGGGGTACAAATACCTCACCACTAGTTTGCAACACCTTATGGGATTCATATGCATGATCACAAGGATACAACATGCCAATGACCATATAGCGTCCAAGGGCCATCAAACCACCATATGTGTGAGTTCAAGACCCAAAAATACAAGGACACCAAGGACCCCATAAGAATGGGTTCCAACATACCACCATAAATATGGGTTGCAAGACCCAAGTCTCCACATGCAAGAGGATCAATATCTAAGCTTGTGGACTCAAGGACCTCACAAGAACTCAACAACATCAAGACCATCCAATGCAAACAATGGGCTCTAGCATCAACACATCAAGGGACTTACACACATGAGCCACATCATCCATCTAAAAACCAATCAAGAGACCAAAACAAGTACAAGCATAAAAAACAACGAAAATACAAGTAACCAAAGATCAACCAGGATAAGGGAACTCGACAATGGACTCAAATGGGACCAAGATACAACTTAAGGGAACTTGACCAAGTCAATGGGTAACCAATGGTTTTGCCATTGTTTCAAGGCCTCCAAGGGATTCAAGATTGGGTTTGGACAAGGTCAAAAGGGATCCTTTGACACAAACAACCACAAACTAAACACCAACCCTCAGGGGCTTCACAAGGGTCACCAAGGACTCAACAATTGGCATCAATGACCAGACACTGTTGGAATCAATGACAACTTAATCAAAATTCGGAATCACTCAATTGTATTTGGGTATTATGATATTGTCTATTGATTTATTATTTTATTATATTGTTGATTGAATAACTAATTTTTATGAGATGTATTGGCTCAACACGAAATTTATGGATGATCACATGACGATGTGTGAGAATGGATTATTATATATTGTGGTATTGTTAATTATCCACTAAGTGTGACACAAAATATCTATGGGATTATGGGCTTTGAGCATGATTCAGGCTATAAGACCTAATATGGAGTCATGAGACTAGATGTCTCAACTTGAATTCGATGATATGCATATATGATTAAGATGTACTTTCAATAACTAGACAATGTTATGTAATTTTGTGTTCCCAGTTGTGTGTAAGAGCAACGATTTTCCTTGCCAAATAAATCTATACATGGGTAGATACTATCGAAATGAGGTGGGATAAGTGTTGATCCACATGTATAAATGGAGGTTTTTAATGTTGACCAAGTTGGAATAGACATCCTCACCTTGAGGGTTGCATGATTCCATGAGGTTGGGTAATGAAGGTTGACCACAAGGATGAACTAAGGGGCACACAATAAGAATGTAGAGTCCTTATTCCCCAGTAGATCACTATTCTCTCATCAACGGTAAATGGTATGGATTTAACATTGTCTTACTCTTAGATATTGATACCTCCTCCATATATTATGTACAAGGGTTATAATGATCATGGAATCACCCTTTATACTAGTTAAGAAGGAATGGAGTGTCCATGACGCCATCTTTCAATATTAATTGAGATTTCATATTTAGAAATAAAAACATATCATGTACTAAATAGAAACACATTAATTGAGTAGAAAGGGCATTTATGAGTAGATAGACTTGGAATTAAGACCCGAGTGGAGTGGTGTAACGATACCTATGGTGGGGGAGGGGAGGGGGGGCATAGGTCTCAGGGTCCATTCTGAGGGGGTCTAGGCTACCCTTGATTCCCAATGTTGGAATAACAAGTTCAGCTAGCAACAGTTAAAAAAATATATATACTTGGAATTAATGTGCATATGAAGAAAGTAATAAAAAGTAAAGTAAATATGCATTTACAAGCATCTAAATTTAAACACTCACTTTTTATGCTAGTACCAAAACCTACTCAACCTACAATCGATTTCCTTTGTGTTATGGCCTGTAAACTATCTTGTATGATTACCAATCCATTGCCACATATTATTGTGCCTATCCTCTGCTCAGAATTGAACATTTCCTTGTGGTTCTCCTTCATTTCCTATTAATATTAGTGAAATGGCCAAATGTGTATTATGATTTTCAATCATAAAACTAGTGAGATGAAGCGAATAATTATTCGCTTCACACAATCAATATTGCAAGAACACCTGGAATATTCGATAAGCCGTTAATAGGACAAATATATATTGATAATTGGATAGATAAGAGATGATTACAATGGTTGATAACCCACCTATTAAATAAGGCTTGGGAATTGTGAATGAAAGGTCACGCCCTTTCATCTTTACATATAATTAATTATGTTTATTATTAATTATTTAACTATTTAATTAATATCTTTATTTACGTTCGTTACATTGCCACTCTCTTAGAAAGGCTTTGTCCTCAAATCCTTCATAATTTTTCTGCCTCATTTCTTGTGGTGTTGTAGCTGACAAAACTTGTCGATGTGAACTGCTAAGAGTTGAGCATAACTTCTAATATGTGGATGGATCAATCCATCCCAAATTGATTTGTTGTGGACTGTTGGCATTCTGTACTGATCTATTCTTAGGAGCTTTGATCACATTGGTACCATTAGCTTTCGACAGTTCTCACTTTTTAGGATATCGGTTTTTATGGTTGGGGTGTTGATAGGGAATTTTTACAATGTCATTTTCTTTTACGAGTGTCTTCTTTTGAGCATTGATTTGAGCTGAAAGTTGTATTTTCGTCCCTTGATGTTTTAAGGTTTCGTTCTGTATCTTTTCCAACTTGTTTTCTGACTGCATGTTATCGTTTTGAAACTTCTTAATCAATTCTACTTTCGATTTCCTGTTATCTTCAGACTTCTTAAGTTGTTCCTTAAGATATTCATTATGACGTCTACTGTAGCTATTTTCTTCCTGCTTTTCTAGAAGTTTTCCTTCAATGTCTTTCGTAGATTGTTCTGTCTTCCAACTATTTTTCAACTTCTTAATTTTTGTGACTAGTGTTTTGTTATGATTTCTTAATCTGAAAATTTCTTCAGAATTGTTGGATAGTGTTTTATTACTCTTTGTGATCTCCAGCTTGTGTTCCTTTATAGAGTCGCTATTTTGTTGTTGAAGAACTTTTATTTGTTGTCAATACTGGTCGACCACTGATTCTTGATCTCCTAATTTCTGTTGTATGTGCGTCAGTTCTCCATTTTTGTCGTTAACGATTTTGTTCAAGTGTATTATTTCTTCTTCGTAATCACTTATTTCTTTCTTTATATCTTGATTTTTTAGTCTCTGATTGAAATCACTTTCGTCTTTTAATTTCTCAATTTTGGCAGACTATTTTTCTATATGATTTTTCTGATCGGAATTTTTTTGTTCCTTGAGCTCTTTTTGCATCTTATGTAATTTAATCATTACTTTTGATTTCGTATTCATGTCTCATAATTCTTCATCGTCTCTTTGATAATGCTTTAACTTGTCTTCTAATTTCTCTATTTGTAGTCGCAAACCAACTTCCATGGTCTCTAACTTTTTTAATGATAGATGGCTATTGATTTCTTGACGAGTCTTCCTTGGATTTTGTTTCTTCGACGATATATAGTCTTGACTTCTTGTCTTCTTTTCTTTCGCTTCTTCAATGATAAAAGATCTTCCTTTTTCTTTTTTTGATACTGTCCTTTTTTTTAATAATAAATATTAATTATTTAATTAATATTATTATTGTTTTTTTTAATATAAACTATATAATATTTGTATATAGTTTTTTTTAATGTTTTAAAATAAATATTATAATATAATAATAATATATTATTATTATATATAATATTTGACTTTTATTAAAATTCATTTTTTTTGTTTTGTTTTACTCTTGTAATTTAATAATTGTACTTAATACAATTATTAAGTAATAATAATAATAATAATAATATTAATATTAATACTTTTTTTTTCTTTTTTTGAAGGTTGATAAATACTTCTTGTAGATTGGGTGGTTGGGAGGAATGATTGTTACCTTTCCCACTTAAGTTCAAATCTCACTTGCTTCTTAGTAGCAATTATTATGTACTTTTAGATTTTTTTCCCCTTAAGTTTGTTTTTTTTTCTTGTTTTTCCTCGTTCTTTTAGTTTTTTTTTTTCACTTTTTTTTAACTCTCTTTGCTTTTTATTTTTTCTTTTGACTTTCTTTTCATTTTTTACTTGGTCAAAGACCATAAATTTAGGGACTCCCTAGGATTATGATTAAAAATCATGATATGGCCAAAGGCCTGGATCACAAACTAGCTCTGATACCAAATGAAGCGAATAATTATTCACTTCACACAATCAATATTACCAGAACACCTGGAATATTCGATAAGCCATTAATAGGACAAATATATATTGATAATTGGATCGACAAGAGATGATTACAATGGTTGATAACCCGCCTATTAAATAAGGCTTGGGAATTGTGAATGAAAGGTCATGCCCTTTCATCTTTACGTACAATTAATTATGTTTATTATTAATTATTTAACTATTTAATTAATATATTTATTTACGTTTGTTACAAATTACCAGTCCATTGCCATATTGTTGGCTTATTATTGTGCCTATCCTCTGCTCAGAATTGAACATTTCCTTGTGTTTCTCCTTCATTTTTGTTGCATGCACTTTGATTTATTTTGTTGCTAGTCACCAACATGCTCTTATGTTTCCATACCTATATTGAGGAATAGTTTGTGATTAAGGTATGAAACAATCCTTTGGATATTGTATGCGTTATTCACTCCCTCAATTGGTTGCATGATTTGACAACCCGAACGAATGAATTAATGCTCATACATTTTCTATATACCTAACCCTAATTTTGCATAGTGTTCTCCTACTCTGTTGTTGTGATTATCTTTCCATCGTTCCATTTCTATCATCACGCTTCCACTCAGCTGCTCTATCCTCTCTGCGTAGAGACTCTCTACCTACTATCCACGATTGCAAATAGAAATCTCAATGGTTTCTTGTGACAGTCACATCTTACAAATTATTTTTGTGACCGCGTTCTCTCTTTATGCTAGTACCGAGAAAAACTCCACCTACGATTGATTTCCTTTGTTTTATGGTCTGTAAACTATCCTGGAGGGTTGTGAGTCATTCATTCTTACATTTATGTGGAGGTGTATTAGAATGGGGTTGAGTAATTTGTAGATGAACCATTTTGACAGCGTAATGCAAAGGTGAACTAGATACTTGCTGCCTGAAGATACTAAGGATTCGTGAAAAAATTTGAAAAGCCAAATATTGCGATGAATACTGCAGTTGTTTTTCCATTTTGCTGCTGCAAGTTTGTTGAAGAATGAGGATAGAAGGATGAAGACACACATGATTTAATTTGCATGAAGATTAAAGTCATCTTGCTGTTGCTAATTTCTTGAATCCTGGTGATTGAAGTTTGTTGGTGGGGAGAGATTATATAGTTGTGAAGGTTCACACCATTCCCCAATCTGCATGAAGGTAAACTATTGTTGATATATTTATTTGTGACCGTTGGGGAGCACAAACCCTAATTTATGCTCGAATTCTCGTGCATGGAGTGTTTTTTTGGAAAATGTCTGCAAATATATTTCACATATATGAATAGTGTGGTTGCTGGGATGATATCGTGGCTTATGTATGATCCATGATATTTTTGATGAGGTGTGAATGTTGTGCATTGGAAAAACTGTATGCTACATTTTTTTCCTGGAGCTACAAATTTGAGGTTGTGCTATTGAAAAGGAGAGAATAAGTGCTTTGAAGAATATCCCTTTATCGCAAGGATTGTTGATGGAATGTATGAAGCTGTGAAGACCCAGTCTGAATGAAGCACAAGAGAGTCTGAGACTGCTCACTACAAAGAGATTGTGAAGAACCCAAGTCGTGCTACTTAAAAACAAGCCTGTTGCAAGTCATTTTTTGTTGATGTATTATTGTACTATGAAGATTTGAAATGTAATACTCATGTAATAACACTCTAAAAATAATGATATAGCGTTGCTGAATTATTTTGATAAGCTGCGTACTTATTTGTAATAAGCTGCATAATTGTGTAATAAGCTACATAATCATTTTATAACTTGTAAAGAAGCAGGAATTTAAACCTACATCCCATATTTTTTCAAATCATTATGTAAGTTGCAGCTTCCAGATTGAAGATGCACTCTTTGGAATCTATTGTTGGTGTTTTTCTCACTGGTAAGGAAACATATCCAAAATGGTTCAGAAATATTAAATCCACCTTCACATACAATGACCTATGGGACGAGATTTGTGAAGGAAAGACAATTCGAACAGAACTAGATGCAAACATAATCGTTGATCCAAAACCTCCTCCATTGGAGAAAGAACTTGTTCTTTGGCAGTCCATAGACAAGAAATCCATAGCTATGATCACTGCCGCTGTCAGTGAAGAGGCGAGGCAACACATTTTACCCCCAAAATCATGTTTTGAAGCATTAAAGGCATTGAAATACTTGTATGAATCACATTCTGAATTTGATATGATTCAGTTAATGTTGAAAATGTTCAGTTTGGAAGTAAAAGATAATGATCCTATGTTGGGTGCATCCGAGATTAGAGCAATCATGCATAAGATCCAAGAATCTGGTATGAAACTTGACCTTCCACTTAGAGCATTTGTAAAGTCACTTTATCCAAATCACTCCAACTACCTTGAGTCCCTGCAAGCAAGTGTTCAAAGACCTCACCTTTGACATCCTGGTAGAAAATATTGCAGATAGAGAGAAAGCCTTTGGAAAGAAATCAAGTGAGCATGCCGTAGAATCCATTTTCTTTTTTCAGAAAGAAAAGAATTAGCCCAAATACCCTTCAAAGAGATATAGTAGAAAAAGATGACGAGGAAGAAGGAATTTCAGATACTGATGGGGAAAAAACAACTCAAGAAAAGGATCATATCTGAAGTGCAAGTGGTGTGGAAAAAATGGACATGCAGCGGATCAACGTTGGGCTTCTTGGGAGTCCATCAAATGTAGACACAATCGGAATAAATATGACAAGAATAAGAATCAATAGGTTGGTAAATCCCTTGATTCAGCTCATTGTATAACTACACATTGTAATCTTGATATTAAATAAATAAATTCTCTTTCATCTTACAAAGATTGTTGGCTACTTGATACCGGTACAACTTCTCAAATAAATTAAAAAAAAATGTTTTGAAGAACTAAATGACATAGTATGCTTTGCAAAAAAATCTAGCATTAGACCAAGGGGAATTGGTTCAATCACAATCAAGCGGCGTGGTTTCCCTATTTTTGTGTTAAAGAATGTTCTTTATCTCCAGAGTTGTAGAGAATCTTTCTATCCTTGGTGCATATTCGATAGTAAGGCCATTCCATCTATATGTTTGATGGAATTGTAGAGATAAGGAAGTCCTTTGAATACAAGGTCATCATGATCGAGTATGAAGATGGAAAGGTTCTAAAGTTGAAGGGTTGTTCTGCAACAGTTAAAAACTTTGCCTATATGGCTAATCTTGAAGAAGGTAATCTATCATCTAGTTTATTGTGGCATGCAAGATTTGGTCACTTGAATTGTAATAGTTTTCATTTGTTAAGAAATAATGGTGTAAATGGTTTGCATACTATTCCTAAACAGAGAAACAAATGTGATGCATGCATTGTAGGTAAACATAGTAAGCATCCTTTTCAGGATTCAAAATTCAGAGCATGTAGATAGTTATAACGAATTCATTCTAACTTATGTGGCCCCATGCCTATTCCTTCTGCAAATGGTAATAATTACCTCATGACCTTTGTTGATTACTATTCAAGAATGTGTTGGGTATATTTATTGAAGACAAAGTCTAACACATTTCAAACATTGATGGACTTTCATGCATGGATAGAGAATCAAGCACAAGAAAGTATTGGTACATTTAAATATGATAATGGTAAAGAATACACCTCTAATGAATTTGAAGATTATTTTTCCAAACATGGGATTACACATCAAACTTCAGTTCCTTATAGTCCTCAACAAAATGGTGTAACATAAAGAATGAATAGAAAATTAATGAATATGGCAAGATCAATGAAGTTTTTCAAGAATGTGAAATTGATGTTTTGGGGTGATGTAGTACTATGTGCAAGATGTTTGAGAAATAGAAGTCGATCTCATGCTATTGAAGACAAGACTCCACATGAAATGTGGTTTGGACACCTTCCTTCGGTTAGGCATCTCAGAGTTTTTGGTTCCACATGTTATGCCTTGATACCAAAGGATCAAAGAAACAAACTTGGTGCTAGAATTCGAAGATGCATTTTCTTTGGGTATTCAGATACTTCCAAAGCATACCGTCTTTATGATGAGGTAAACAAGAAAATTGTTGTTTCCATAGATGCCATTTTTCTTGAAACTAATAATTATGACAAGTCTATTGAAAGGTAGCTTAATCGCCTGGAGAAGTTTTCCCATCTAAAGACATATTATGAATTGTTAATGCAATTATAAACCTTGAAAGGGGAATATTGATATTGGATTAGGATCAATCTTTGAAATTTCCTTTTGAAGCACCAAAACACCCTCATGAATAAATTCAAGAAGAAGAATATCGCACCACTTCACCTAAAATGGATGATGTTATTGAAAGGATTGGAAGATTAAACCTTGAATAAAATGTAGCACCACCTCGAGTTGATCAACCTAGACCATCAAAGAAGATTCCAAAATGGGCCCTAAATAAACTTGAAAGTGTCCATCCATATGAAGTTACAAATATAGGAACAAGAAGTTCAACAAGACAAGATGATGGAGGAGAAGTATATAACTCATGCGATGACATGGATGTCTCATTTGATTGTGAATTGGATTTATCTGCTTAATTTGAACCAAATTCCTTTATAGAAGCAGTTGAATGTGATGAATGGAAATAGGCTATGCAAAATTAATATGATTCACTCATAAACAATGGAACCTAGAAGTTGGTTGACCCTCCAGTTGGAACCAAACCAATTGGTTGCAAGTGGGTATACAAGAACAAATAGAAATAAGATGGCTCACTTGAAAAACACAAAGCAAGGATTGTGGTGAAAGGGTATGCTAAAAAATAAAGAGTTGAATATGAATAAACATTCTCCCCCGCAAAAAAATGGGCTACCATACACACTTTTCTCTCGATGGCAACACAAAATGGGTGGAAAGTCCACCAAATGGATGTAAAAACTGCTTTCTTGAACGTGGACTTGAAAGAAAATGCCTTCATGTCTCAACCAAAAATTTTTGTTGTTAAGGGAAAAGAAGAAAAGGTATGCAAACTTGTCAAATCCTTTTATGGCCTAAAACAAGCACCTCAAGCATGGTACGAAAAGCTAACTGATTGGGAACAATGAAGATTGTATAACATCCATAAAGAAAGATTTAAGGAAATGTTTTGAAATGACTAATTTGGGACATCTTCATTACTACTTAGGAATCGAAGTGACTCAACATCCTATGTACATATTCATATCTAAGGAAAAGTATGTTGGAGAATTATTGAAAAGATTTTGCATGATAGAATGCAACCTTCTCTCAACTCTAATGGAACAAAAATTGAAGCTCACTTCAAGTGAATAAAAGAATCTGAGGATGTTACCAAGTACCGACAGCTTGTATGAAGCCTTATCTACCTTACCATTACTAGACCAAATATTTCTTATGTTGTTGGCATTTTTTTCAGATACATTCACAAACCTTGTGAAGGACATTGGTATGCCGCAAAAAGATTTCTAAGGTACTTGAAGGGGATTCAAGACTTTGGATTCAAGTACACTAAGGTAGAAGACTTCAAACTCATTGCGTACATTGATTCAGACTTTGATGGTGACAAAGATACAAGAGTGTCCACTTTTGTATACACAATGAGTCTTGTATCAACAACTATTTCCTAGAGATCACGTAAATAGTATGTTCCAACAGATTCAACAACAGAAGCATAATATGTGGCGGTTGTAGGAGAAATAAAAGAGATTGTGTAAGTCATGAAGATACTTGAATATTTGCAAGAGAAGCAAGAAATTCTACTACCTTATATTGACAACACTTTTGCAATAAAGTTGGCTAAGAACCCTAGATTCCATTATCGAACCAAACACATTAACACAAAGTACCATTCGATTTGACGTAATGTAGAGGCCAAGACATTTCATTTATGACATTGTTCCACGTATGGGAAAATTGTCGACATCTTCACCAAAGCAATTGGACGAGAAAAGTTTAAAATATTTAGAACTATGCTCAGACTCACAAATACCCCTTCAGATTAAGAGGGGGAATGTTGGGAACCTAATCCTCAGATTATGGTTCCATAAATAATGTAAATAGACTATAAGCTGAAGAGTTACACATGAAGGTGAAACAAATGGTTGGAATGTGAAACTCAACCATCATATACATTGTATAAATAAATGTTTTGGAAATTAAATAAAGCGAATCGAGATTTATTCAATCCTACATGTACAAACATGAAAATCAAACTTGAAATGAAAGAAAGAATGGCAAGGAAACACATTAGTGGGTAAATAATATGCATATAGTATAGGTATAAATACGAAATTATGCATGGGAAACATGTAAAATATGCACGAGCATTATAAAATAAGATGAGGGGTGGTCATGAGAGAATCCATTATGTTTTGGATGACTTATGTGTTGTTAAAATTCCATGGAGAGTTAGTGAATAGATGTTTAGATTGTGCCAAATTCTCATTAGGCACTTGGTCTTGTGTATGGTGGAGATCCATATTTTCTTTTGGTGAGCAGCACAATCTTTTGAGTGAAGGAGGTATTTTTCCCTTTACATATTGTTAGTGAACACTCATTTTTTTATAGTGTTTATAACTTGAGAGTTCCAAGGGAAGAAGAGTACCGTTTGGATATACTAGGGCGGGAAAAAGTTAATCATACTTCATGAGCTTGATGAAGAGTTATTAGAAGTAAAAGTTAAGGGTAATCGACTTTGAATCTATCACTAGATTTTAGTATACATTGGCTTGATTAAATCCTTGCTTTATCCATTGATATCAACTAGGATTATAAATTCATTTGAACAATTAAGGCACCTTCAAAAATTTTGAACCCACTTAATCAATTATAAATCAAATATGTATCATGAAAAAATGTTATTTCAAGATTTCTATCTCTAAAAACTTTGTAGGTTTTAAATTGGATTTGTTTTCCAACCATTCTTTCCCTCTTACTCTATTGCTTCTACTATTTTCATTGATTTATAATAAATAATTAATGCTCCCAAACTAAGTTCATTCTCACTTATTTTCATTCAGGTTTTTCTTTTATATATTTGTTTTGTAAAATTCCGATATCATCCTTGGAAGGTAAACACCTTTAATTTTATAAATATATCTAATTTAAAACAATGAGACTTTCTGTAACGTATTCAACCTTTGGCAGGATTGAACGCCTTGCCAATGAGCATGGACTTGTTACAGGTTTAATTGTAGTATTATATGTGTAATAATGTCTAGTATGATGTTGTAATATGTCTTATTTAGCATTGGAAGGCATAAAAAAATCTAATCTTATGTAAAAGGTGTTATCCCACTTACATCATGGAGAAATATTCTCCTATTACCATTCATTATATAAAGAGTGGAGAATCATTTATCCCACATGTATTTTGGGATGTTATTCTTCCATACATCTTGGTATATAATAAAGGTGAAGGAGATCCTTTTGGCATACCATTATACTATGTTGTTATGTTATTATAAGAGTTATGAAGCATATGTAGGGTGCATATCTCTTGTAAGATTGGAGATTTCTGAAGAATAAAGAAGACCAAACATTCCCTTGGATGTTTCCCCATTTGGGGTTTTACCACATATATATGGTGTATTCTTCTCTTGTTCTCTTGTTCTCTTGTCTCTTATTTCTTTCATGATTATTGTTGCTTGTATGGATAGAAGGTTAGACTAGTAGATCATTGCAATTGATTTGCATGTTAGTATAAATTTATTATTGTATATTAAGCAT
Organism: Pseudotsuga menziesii; assembly: GCA_001517045.1. Classification (NCBI taxonomy): domain Eukaryota; kingdom Viridiplantae; phylum Streptophyta; class Pinopsida; order Pinales; family Pinaceae; genus Pseudotsuga; species Pseudotsuga menziesii. The sequence goes on along the minus strand of LPNX010551103.1, from coordinate 173,246 downwards.
ATTTTGAATGTTCTAACACGGTATCAAAGCTAGTTGCTATGCTCTCCCTTCTTTTGTAATTATTTGATTTTTTTACAAGCAACAATTCTTCAAATTTTGAGTTGGGTCCTCCATATTTTGTATAGTTTGCATCCGAGATATCAAACCTAAGTGGCATTTTTTTTTAGATCTAGTCATTTTTATACATGTGTAAGAGAGAAATTTCAAACCCTAACCCTCTCCATTAATTTTCAGGATTTTTTAGAGTGTTTTCAAGTTTCTCTCAATATTTTTTGTAAATCTAGATTAAAATCAATTGCATACTAACTTGATATCAAGGATATATTCGTTTTACAACAGATCTCGTTTGTTTTCGGTTCTAGTTGTGTTTTTTTGTATGTTTTCATACGGGACGATGACTATTTAGCAATTTTTTGAATTTTTGACAAGTTTCGGGGTAGTTGATGTGATGTCCCCAACCCCAAAACCAAGGCCAATGTCACTAGGAAACCTAAGGGAAGGATGAATCAAGGTAATGCACAACATAAAAAGGTTATCTAACCCTAGGCCAACATGCCAACAAGCCAATTAAATAAAACAATCTGCCTTGTAAAAGATAAAGCAAACTTGTGATGCATATCATTTTCCATATGCACATGCAATGCAAGGTAAATGCAAACACAATTGTAATAGATATGAGAATGATATCAACATGTATATAAACATAAAATTGCAGATTTAATACAACCAAATAACCATTAAAAAAATCATATCTACTAGCTACCATAAACAATGTAATTAAATAAATCTACAGGTTGACACAATCATCCATAACAACAATGTTAAAAATCAGATTTACTAACTGCCACCCATAGCCATATTAACATAAAAAAACCAGATATCAGGGTTGTTGTCTACAACCATATAATCCATAATAAAACCAGATATCAAGGTTTTCATCTACAACCATCTAAGTAACAATAAAAAACAGGCATAAAGCTACCATCTGCAACCATCTAAGTAACAATAAAAATCAAATATCAAGGTTGTCATCTACAAACTTCTAAGAAACAACAAAAATTAGGTCTCATGGCTTCCACATACAACTANCACACACACACACACACACACACACACACACACACACACACACACACACACACACACACATACACATATCGAAATTTGCAATAAATAAGCATATAACAAAATACTCATCTCAATGAAAGCAACTAGCTTCAACAAGACAACATTCCACCCAACCTTAGACATTCCATGCTCATGCATGTTTAAACATGATATTCACCCCTGAGATGAGGCCATATGTCCACAGGAGAGGTAATCTCAAACCAAAAGGTATGTTGTGCTCATCTCAACACCGAGAACATTGCCACACAAAAACAATTGTATCTCAGTGATACATAAACCTTTTTCAACAAAAAAAAGTATTATTGACTGGAAACATCACTCTATATGCAATGGAATAGGTCCCACAACCCATATGATAAAAACTAAATGATTCAAAACATATGGCGTACCTTTTTCACACTGTTAGATACCACAACTACACCTTTCTCCATCTAAACTTTCCCTTTCATCTACACTACCTAGTGTAATGGGATTTCCTTCACTGCACAAGTCCCTTAGGACATCACCAACCACCATTAGGATTCATGTGCTAGATTCAGACAAGGAAATACAATGGGACAAGGACTCATGTTGTGTTCTACAAAGTCAATCTTCAATCCCCATTACAGGGTGACTCTTTAAACCTCATTACAAGGATTTCAATATTCAACAATACAATGCATCTCCTACTCAAGAGCATGTATTTTCCATAAAAGAGAGCATTCCATTTCACTGTAGAGATCAAGAGAAAAACCATAGAAGATATTGAGAGAAAATTCATTCCAATACACATATAACCATTATCCCCAAGTGGGTGACTCGAATTCCAAGGGAGGTAACTCCAAAGGTTAGAAGCCAACTCAAATTTATGAGAGAGATAGGAGTTACTCATTCATGATATTCCTTCCTAGAATAGAAAACGGTGGAGTAAGGAGGGGGTTACACTTTTTCCAAGAAGTGTAGGTTAAAAATAGTTAGTGAGGGCGCATGAGTGGATGAAGAGCATCAAAAGAGGCTAAGGAGGGTGCACTATCCAAGTAGAATCACTAATAATAAAATATGACTCAATAGTTTCTCCATAACCCAAAATAACCAAAATAAGGTCCAACAAGTAATGTTAGGGAGAGAAACAACTCCTAGTCCCCAACCCCCTCACAAGTGGAATCCATGCCCCCCCATTCTCGTTAGTTTTCCATGTTGAGCTAGTTATTTAATTAAACAACAACAACAAAAATAATGTCCAAAGTCCATAGTCCCAATACCTAATGCCCAATAATAAACAAAATAATAATATATGTTCGAGGCTTAACAACTAGGGTATTACAATTGAGGATAATTCAAATCTTTTGGTATGAGAAAGCGCGAATACTCTTGGAAATGTGTGCCATGTATTTAACAAAAGTGCAAATTCTTGTCTTTATTCGCATGTTTACTATTCAGAGGGCACGAATGTGTACATTTCATCATTTTTTACGTTGAATTCGATTCTCTGCTCTTGTTTTTCTGTTACAGGGTTACAATCTGTTTGTTAGCTACTGTTAGGCTTTGGTTTTTATGCTAATTTTTTTTAACCACTTTTCTTCTTGTTGCGACGATTAATTTTTTTGCTAGGGTTTCATTATTTTGTCACACTATGACTTCAAAATTTTATTATATCCATGCATTAGTTGGATCTAACTATCTCTCTTGGAAGAGAAAGATAATTGATGTTCTCAGGAGTAAGGACTTATGGCTATTAGTTAAAGGTGATCAAACACAACCAATCAATGCAAAATACTTGCCAATGTGGGAATATTGATGTGATTAATCAAGAGGACTCATTCGACAAATTGTTCCAGGTAGCTTACAGTTACACATTGAGGCCGAGGATAGTCCTATTGAGGTATGGAAAATTGTAGATTCTTTATTTGATGAAAATGGCGATATTTTTTATTACTTCTCAAAAGAAAAACCGCGAGTTAAACCCTAAATATTTGGATAGAATAGAGTCATTTCTTATTGAAATTAAAACCTTTAATGAAAATTTAAACAATTGCGGTTCTCATTACAATAAAAAAGATAATACTCTTACAATTCTTGTAAGAGCAAGATATATTAAAACCCTCTTTTGAATATTTTTTTAAAGGTTTGGTAAATGAGCAAGATAAATTAATTTCTAGTGGTCAATTATCTAATAATAAATATCTAATGGCACATAGTACAAATAATCCTAATAAAATTATTAATAAACATTGTAAACCACATAATCAATAATCAACTCTTCTAATGATGATGCTTATAACATGGTGCCTAACAAAAATAAAGTTTATAATCCTTGTAAGTATTGTGGAAAAACCAACCACCCTTAAATTTTTTGCTTTAAACGAAGACGTGAACTTGCGAAAGAAAAGAAGAAGTCTTATGAAAAATAGTCAACCCTGTGTGCCTATTTTGTTCAAACCGGTATGCCATCTTTTAATGTGGAATGGATAATGGATTACAATGCTTTTAACCATATGCTTGGTACAACTTCTTTATTTAATACTTGTGAAGCTAAAAAGCACACACAATAGAAAGTATCTATAATTGATGGTAACCATATTTCATTTTTAAGATATGGTAGAGTTAATGTTCCTAATGGTACTTTGGAATATGTGTTTCATGTTTAAGGAATGCCCATAAACTTGTTTTCTATTTATTGTGTAAGTCATAAATGTTATAAATTTGAATCTTGTATGATAAGTATGTGTTAAAAGATATCGAACATAACTTCAAAATTGTTTCTTTTGTTCCCATTGATCATAATGTTGGATTATATAAGTTTACTAGTTTTAATTCAAGAAAAAAAACATTTCAATTCCTATGTAGTTCATGATGATGGACAAAGTAAATTATGGGAAGAAACATTAGGTCACTTGAATTATGGTAAAATACAAATGATGCCTGATATGGTACTTGGATTACCTTCAATTTCTTCCACTAAAGGTGTTTGTGAAGGTTGTGTTATCAATAAAAATCACAAGGAAATGTTTGATAAAGGTAAATATTGGCATGCTAATAAATAATTGCAACTAATTCATAGTGATATTTGTGGTCCTCTTGAAACTCCTCCTTTGTATCATGTAATATATTTTGTTTCTTTTATTGATGGATTTAGTTGTAAATCATGGGTTTATTTTTTGAAACATAAAAGTGAAATCTTTGGTATATTTTAAGATTTGAAAACCATGGTTGGTAAAATTACTAAGACTTTAAGAACTAATAATGGGGGGGGGGATTCATTAAGAAGGAATTTAATGCATATTTATCTAAGCATGTTATTCAACATCAAAAGGATGTTCCTTATGCACTTCAACAAAAGGCTAAAAGAAAAAATAAAACTTTGGTTGAAATGGCTAGATGTATGCTTTATTCTAAAGGATTACATAAACATTTTTTTGGCTAAAGCTATTTGTTTTGTTATTCATACCTTGAATAGAGTCCCTACTAAAGTAGTTTTGCAAGTTACTCTTGAAGAAAAATGGAATGGAAGAAAACCTAATATTAGTAACTTTAAGCTTTTTGGCAGTGAAAGTTGGGATCATATCCCAAATTTAAAGCAGAAAAAGTTAGAACCCAAATCTCACAAATGCATTTTCATTGGTTATTGTGAGGAATGTAAAGCTTACAAGTTGTTTGATCCATCTACTGAAGGTGTCAAAAGATATTCAATTTAATGAAGTCTTTCATCCTCCTAAGTCTATTGAGCCTCATGTTACCTTGAATTTTCCTTAATATTTTGTTGCTCCTATAATTGTTACCCCTTTTTCTCCTTTTGTGCCCACCCTTAGCCCTATTTCACCTTCATCTTCAAGTGATCCTCCTAAATGCCTTAATATACCAACATGATTCCTAAATCACTTGAAAAATATGATGATAAGTGAGATTTTCCTCCACAATTTTATATCACTCTCATAGTTCATGATAACTATAAGATGCTCCATAATTTTCTTTTAGACTCTGGTGCTTCTCACAATGTTATGCCCAAATATTTCATGGAGGCTCTAGGGTTATGCGTCACTAAACCCTATCATGGCTTATATGCCTTTGATTCAATAAAAATCAATTGTATTTGGGTCATTAAGGATCTTGTTGTTAGTCTTACACAGTTACCAATGAAAAGTGTCTTGATGGATGCTGTTATTGCTGATATTGCACCCAATTTTGGTATGCTTCTATCAAGATCATGGGAAAAAGGGTAGGTGGTACTTTACATATGGATCTTTCCTATGCAACTATTCTGGTGTTTGGGGGAGAAAATAAAAGACTATATAAGGAAGTGCAACTTTCTTATTTGGTAAGTGACAATGAAAATCCAATAAATCATCCAATTTATGTAGTTCAAAAGGATATGGGATCTTGTATGTTGCATTTAAATTATGATAGTACACGTGTTTTGCAAGTTGAGAAGGAGGAACTAGTTCAACACGGTGTTGAAGTTGGTGAGATTATTTATTTAATGTAAAACTTGAAAAACTTGAAAAAGGAGAAGGGGCAGCAATTGTAATCATTTCTCCTGTTGGTGAGATTATTTATTTAATGTAAAACTTGAATTTCAGATAACCAATAATACTGTAGAGTATAAATCTTTAATTCTTGGTTTGAGAGTTGCTAAAAACTTGAATATTCAACAATCGTCTGTCTTTGGTGATTAAGAATTAGTAGTACAACAAGTGAAAAACGTTTATAAGGCAAAACAAAAAATGTTAAATATTTATACGAATGAAGTGTGGGATCTCATAGATAATTTCTTTATTGCATTTAACATATCCTTCATTCCTAGAGATCATAATCAGATTGCAGATTCTCTAGATTTGGAAGCTAGTTGTTTCAAAGTTCCATAACAAAATCAGCTTAGGTATCCCATTAAAGTCAGGTATCGACCTTTAGTATCAGATAATGTTAAGCATTGGAGAGTGCTTCTCTACATCATTAGAGAGTCTGTAATCAACATGCAAGTTCTCTACATCACTAATTAGATGGAGATATTGCAATCAATGATCATGATTCTTATTTTAAAAATTCAATTGGTAATCATGAAATTATTGAGTCGAAGGGAAATTTCATCCCAAAAGGTCTTGTACCTCTACAAAGATTGTTTTCTAACATTTCTACTTTATTAAATCCCACTGTACAATCATTTGAGGAGAATGTTGTGAGCTACAATATTGGTACTGCAAATGAACCAAAGCTAATTGAGATGTCCACAACACTCTCTGATGAACAAAGAAGAAGATACATTAAGATGATGAAGGAGTTTGTAGATATATTTGCTTGGTCCCATGAAGATCTTAAGACTTATGCCACTAGCATAATCCAACACAATATTCCATTGGAACCTAATACAAAACCTTTTAGACATAAAATAAGGCGTATGAATCCAACATTGCTACTAGATATCAAAAAAGAGGTAAAAAGGATATTATATGAAAAAATTATTGTACCTCTTAGATATTCTTCATGGCTAACAAACTTGGTACTGGTACGTAAGAAAAATGGGGAAATAAGGCTTTGTGTATATTTTTGTAATTTGAATAAATGTTTCCTCAAAGACAATTATCCATTGCCCAAAATTGATCAAATTATGCAAAGAGTGGCGGGTTCTTGGAATATCAATGATTGATGGATTATATAGTTACAATCAAATTGATATGCACATGGAGGACAGAGAGAAAACAACCTTTACTACTCCTTTGGGCATGTTTATGTACGATAAAATGTCGTCCAGTCTCATGAATGTTGGTGCCACATTTTAGAGGGATATGGATATAGCCTTTGTTGGTGAGAAAGAAAGGTTTGTGGTTATCTATCTGGATGATATTACAATTTTCTACAAGTCTAATTATGAACACCTTAAACATTTAAGGAAAACTTTCCTAAAATGTAGGAAATTTGCGTTGTCTTTGAACCCAAAGAAATCACATTTTGCTATGACAAAATTTAAGTTGTTGGGTCATATACTTTATGCTGATGGGATTAAAATAGATCCTAAATGTGTTAAGGCCATCTTGAAAATCAACACTCCTAGAAATAAAAAGGAAATTCAGTATTTTATTGGAAAGATCATTTTTTTGAGTTGGTTCATTCCTAACTTCATAGAAATTATTAAGCAGATTACAGGCATGTTGAAGAAAGAAAAAAGGTTAAATGGATAACTGAGTCTAGATCATCATTTGAGAAGATAAAGTGGGCCCTTACAGAAGCATCAATGTTGGTAAGTCCATATTTTACTAAAGAATTTTTAACCTTTTCTTTTGCATCTAACGACACCACAACTGTAGGTTTATTGCAAAAGAATTATGAAGGCTTTGAACAACCTGTTTCATTCTTTAGTAAAACTCTAAGAGACTCATATATTAAGTATAGTATGATGGAAAACCAAGATTACGCATTTGTTAAGGCTCTGAAGTCCTTTAGGATTTATATTTTGCATTTCAAAATCATAGCATATCTACCTAATGTTGTAGTCAAAGAAATTTTAGCACATCCTGATTGCGAAGGGAAAAGATGACGTTGGATAGCAAAAATCATGGAGTATGAAGTTGAAATCAGACCTACTAAGCTAGTAAAAGGACAAGGCTTGGCTAAATTTCTTGCAGATTCAAATTGTGAGTCTTTAGGATTGAATTTAGTGTTAAATCAATCAACACAAGAGGAATTACAGACAAAACAAAATAATGAACATATTTACAACATGTATGTTGAATCCATTTGGTATAATAACATAGTTTATTTTATCTTGTATTTAAAATGTCCTCCTGATTTGAATAAGAAAGCATGTTGTTAATTAATGCTTAAAGCTATGAAATATTGTTTGATTGATCAAATCCTGTGTTGGAGAGACCCTGTAGGAGGGCTTCTTGGATGTTTGGAAAAATATGAAATTGACTGGGTTACTGCAAATTTGCATAGAGGTGCATGTGGAAGGCATCAATACTGGAAAGATACAACCTAAAATATCTTAAGAGTGTGCTACTTCTATCCTACCTTATTCTCAGATGTATATGCCAAAGTAAAATCTTGTATGGAGTGTCAGAAATTTGTTGCTAAACAAAATCTTCGATCTTTGCCTTTAAATCCCATTGTAGTAGATGCTCCATTTCAGCAATGGGAATTAGATTTCATAAGTGAGATTAACCCTCCCTCTAGTGGGAAACATAAATGGATCTTGACAACTACTGATTTCTTCATGAAGTGGGTAGAGGCGATTCCCACTAGGAGAGAAAGTGATAAAATCATTATAATGTTTTCGCAGGAAAATATCTTAAGTAGATTTGGTTGTCCTAAGAAATTAGTGATTGATAATGCTAAAGCTTTTAAGTTTCGGGCAATGCTGTATTTTTGTGAAAGAAACATAATCATACTTAAACATTCTACACCCTATTACCCTCAAAGTAAGGGGTTGGAAGAATCTACGAATATGAACATCATTAATAGTATGAAAAATATGTTAACTTAGGAAAAATGGTGTTGGAACACTATGATGAAATATGCTCTTTGGGAAGATAGGGTACTACTAAAAAGGATATTGGTACATCTCCCTTTCAATTTGTTTATGGCACTGATGCTATGTTTCATGTTCATTTCATTCTCCTAGTTATGAAATTCATGTAGAACAGTAAATAAGAGCCAAACAAAGCTCAGAGAAGAATTTTCCAGTTAATTGAGTTGCAACAGGAAATGGAAGAATTAGTAGAAAAGGAACACACATACAAGAATAAGGTGAAATAAAGGTTTGAAAAAAAATTCAAAGAGGGCACTTTCCATCTCAGTGATATGGTCTTTAGGTGGTATGCACAAAAGGATGATAAAGGTAAGCATAGGAAATTTGATAACTTATGGTTAGCTCATTTCAAAATTGAAAAAGTTATGAGAAACAACACTTTTGTATTACAGAACTTGGAAGGTGAGGAACTTGTTGGCCAAACTAATGGGTATTTTTTGAAGCAATTTTATGTTTACTAAGGATGTGGGTGTCCTAATTCATTGTACGTACTGGTGAGTTTTTGGTTTTGTTGAATAAGACTCCATTCCAATGGATTTGTACATAATCACACTTTCCAATTGATGCTAGATCATTTTTGGTTTCAATTCTAGGAGACATGTAGTCTATGTGTTCTTGGAGCTTTAAATGAAATAATCCATCCCTAATCAGAGCCAATGTTAGTACCAGAGTTGTACTTTAGTTTTTTGTCATATATTTTAATTATTTTCCCTTAATAGTCATACTCTTCTCTAGAATTTAACCATAGTATTTAGATTATGTATTTGTTCTATCTATATTTCTTAGTAGTTGCTTACCTTCCCTTATGCATTTCCTAGCTAATGGATTTAATTTGGCTCATATTTATTAAAATCCTTCCAAAAGTCCTTAAATATTTGATTTTATATGCTTGCTAAATTGTTTTATAGATATTTGGTAATCTTTTGCTAGCACGTGTGACTTGACACATTCCTGCAGCGTAATATGTGGAGGCTAAGCAGGTTAGCGCTGTCGAAATGCCAAATCACGATAATTAGTGGCCTGAAGTTTGTCCAGTGATCATGTAGTCAAATTATGGTTCAAAATGGAGGATTTAATCATGATTTATGTTTAAGACTTCTTCCCATCTATCAAAGTCATGATCAAAGTTTGATATGATGTATTTGATATGTTTGTGCGTCATCATTCAATTATGTCGTAGATTTTCTATGCCACTATTTTCCTTATTTTATGACATATGTTTTCAAAGGATTTTGATCTTGTTTTAAAGGACCGTTGTTTAGTAGGCATCTATCCATCCTGATAGCTGTCAGCATGAAGAAAAATAGTGGCGAATTGTGCAGATTTGAGCCGGTCAACACTCAATGGGCAGAAGAATTTATCGAGTGCACTAAGCTTCTCATGGATGCGGGTTGGTATCCTTTATTTGACAGGATTAGAGGCTACAACGTTGAAGTCACCCAATAATTTGCTCAAAACTATACTGGTTCAACAACTATTTTTTAGGGTATGAGTTTTGAGCTAACTATGGGTTTGGTCACATAAGCAACATGGCTTCCTATTGAAGGGGATTGATGGTTTAAGAAACACTATTTTGAGGTAAAATTGAACTTGTATTTTCTACCTGGGCATGAATATATATACTGGAGTAAGGGTATACACTTAAGCAATGTAAAGTAGGAACAAAGAGATGTTTTGATTGTAATTCAACGTTATATCACCTGTGAGGGAAGGTTTGCAACAATTTATAGATATCACCTAAGATTCCTACTTCATGTGGCCAAGCAATATAAGTTAAATATTCCTTATTATATGTTCAAAAGCCTGTTGAAAATTGAAACTAGAGTCAGGAATTATCCTAATCACACTATCCATTCCATCTTCCATCATGGAATAATAAAATTGTTGGTGTTAACTAAATTGAGGAAGCATGATCGTTCCTAGCAACGTTTTCTCTTTTAGTTGGGTTTTAAACTATAGAGAGTTGAAGCTTAAAATGATTTGGAAGATGAGGTTAATAAAGAAGAAACAACAAATTCAATTAGCAAGAAGAGAGTCTCTCGTATTCAACGAAGAGTCCAAAAGGAAAATGGCACTGATAGGTCTCAAAGAGGACATAAGAGGAAAGTTAAACAAAAAACTGGGAAGATCGAAAAAGGGTATAGTCTAGACAATGATCCTGTTGAAAAGGAAAATGAAATAAATGTTTTAAATGAAGGGGTTCTTACACCTAGTAATGAGGCTACATCTATCCCATAGACACCCAATAACATTAAGGAGAAAGGAAGATTTGAAGAAGCATAAAAAGGCATGCCAGAGAATATATCTTCTAATCCTAAAGTTTTGGTTTCTTCTCCTTTAAAAAATGAAGGAACTGAATGGAGACAAAACATTAGACCTAAGATAAAACTCAAGATGAATATGAAAGCTAGCTTGGACCCTAAGTTCAAGAAGAACGAGGTAACCAATATTGAGGACTCCTTGAGTGAATATGATCCCAAAATTAAGAATATGGAGCATAAATTAGCTCAAAATTTAATGAATATTGAAAGAAGTCTTCAAAGGTTTCCAAAGATGGAAGGAGGAGGTTACAAAAACAAAGATAAGTCTAAAATTCATAATTTTGAGATTGGCATGAGCTCAAAAGATGCCAACGTAAAAAATCAGGTAAAATATACTCATGCACAGAAGATAGAGCAATTGTCTAAAGTCCAAGAATCTCTTAGTGTTGAAGATCATGTTGAGTTTGTTCCAAATCAAAATGTGGAAATCCATGTATATCAAACATCAATGGAAACAAATTTAGAAGTTGAACCTCTTAAAAAGGCATTGCATCATTACAAATTACATAATGCACATCTCAATGAATCAAATGACACATTATTTCAAGCAAATCATAGGTTAAAGGAAGACTTGGAAGAAATTAATGCTAATTATGCAGAACTAGTAGTAACTACACACGAAGTTATAAAAAGTAGGAAAACAACACAACAAGAAAATGAGGAATTGATTAAATAGAACAAAGAGCTTCAAGAAAGACTCAAAGCAATGGAAGCAGAGTATGCTTGACTACAAATAAGATCCCATGCACTAGATGGACTTACCATATTGGCTTATGTATTTATGTGCATCTGACAGATCACTCTTCAACAACTTCCACTTAAAACTGCATATGTGGCATAAGGGTCAACAGAAGGTTGGGATCAAGTCTTTAAGATGACTCATAATACTGATCCATCAATTAATAGGTGGCATATAGGCCTAGATGGCAAGTTTTGTACATAATAGTTCAGATTAGTAACATGTAAACATTTAATATAATATTTGTTTTCTATTTTGAGTTAGTTTGATTCCTCCAAAGGTGGATTTGAAACTATTTTAGTTTTTTATTGAACTATAAATGTATGAAATAGAACAAGAGGAAAGGTTGGTTATTACAAGGGTTGGGAGACATTATGTTTTATCTGTAATAAGAACACTTTGATCCTCTATAAGCATGTCTAAAGACCTTTTGGAATGATATGCAATATATGATATGAGCCATTTTTATTCATTATCTCTATTAAATGAATGTAATATGTGTGGATCCTTTATTTATGAATTCATTTTCTGGTAAGTATTTATATTTAAATGATCATAAATACAATTACATTTGCTACATATATTGTTCAGAAAGTGTGTATGGTCATGAACATTATACCCTGATATATATGGATGCAATATGTCTCTCATGTATTAGGTTATAAATATGGTTTATGTCATTATTGAAGTTTATATTCACATGGTATTTGTGGTTGTTTACTCATTGTATCATACTTGTTGTGGATAATTTATTTAAATATCCCATTACCCTAATCCTTATCCTTCCCTTCATACATTACAAAATGCAACCATTTCTTAAACTTAGATCTTATCTGTTTAAGATGTTTGGGCTTTGCACATCCATAGTATAGGTACAAACTCCAATGTGAAGATTTGTAATTCTCTAACATCATTCGAATACTCTCAATATGATCCTTAATCAATCTATATACCATATAGTCATCAAATTAAACTTCCAAAAAATTGTGGATAAATTCTTTAAACACAACAACCACAATCCCAGAAAATATAGCAGGAGCATTCTTAAGGCCAAGAGGCATTATCATGTATTGGAAGTAGCCCCACTTTGTCACAAAGGTAGTCTTATGCTACTATTTTTTTACCCGAATATGATGGTATCCAGAAAAACCATAAGTGAAAGAATATACCTCTTGTCCTCCAATGCTCTCCAAGACTTCATCTGTGAAAGGTGTGGGGAAGGGATCATGTAGGAAAACATAATTTAGTTTACATAGGTTGACACAAATACAAACTTCCCCAATTTTCTTATCTTGAATGATCATGGGCTGATCCATTCTGATTCTTTGACATGTTTAATAATTCCATCATCCAACATCATGTCGAGCTCTGCTTTGACCTTTTATTTATACCTGATGTTTAATATATATGGCCTCTACTTCACTAAATTAGCATATGGATTTAAGGGAATATTCATCTCTCCTAGGTCTCCTACAATTCCCTCATCTTTGAAAAATCATCGGGAATAGGTCTTGAAACTCACGCAACAAGTCAGCAATTTTCCCAACAGCCTCTTTGTCCCAGTAGTCACCAATATTTACAAACTTTGGATTTTTAGGAGAACCAATATTCACCTTCTTAATTTTCAACAGCTTCAAGAACTTGTCGGAAGATATAACTAGTCCCTCCAGTGCTCCGTTGCCTTCAGATTTTGGAATATGAATGTCTCGTGGATCGTCATACTCGGGTTCCTCCCGAGATAATATAACATGCCATCAAATTTTGGATTATTGCAGTCCATTGTGGCAGACTCGATGCAGGTACAAAAATTTATTCAAAATTATTGGCCTTTATCACTTGAAGAGTTGCTTCGATTGACGAATTCTCATCATCATAACTAAAAGTGTGCTTAAAGATTTTAATAATATCATCCGAGTTAGCAGTCCCCCACCACAATTCTAGCTATGTTTACCAATTCTTGGGTATCACATTCAATGTATGGATGAACATATGGACCTACTCCTATTTAGGAATAGTATTGCATCTCGCAGTACATGCATTTATATGGTCAACAGGGCATGTTAACCTTGTGTACTTCTCTCTGCTATAAGGAACTCTATCATTGAATAAGATCTCTAACAATCGTTGACACTATGGTAAAATTGAGATATACTGATTATGTACAGCCCGCCACCTTGCCGGTGTAGACCTTAGAGCCACATCTAGAGCCAACATTCGTTGTTATTCTATAACCTTTACTTCAAATTAAAAGATAAATGCATCTAGATTAGATAATCCTTTATAAGTAGGAAAATCACATACCTTAGTGCCAACCCATCGTAGATATTTTGTAATTCGAGCACATTTCTGCATGGAGACTTCATGTAATCGGTTCTACTAGTTTTCCATTGCTTCTCTTGAGTTAGAGGAATATGAACTAACACTTCTCCAACTTAACTTACCATAAGTCATCTGGTTGACATAGTCATCTAGTGTAGATGATTTGTTGTAGATATTATCCAAAACCTCTTCATGATATTCACCTCGAACATGCTCTACATATCGTTTCCCTTCTAGTGGGTCCAATGGAGCAACCACCTACATCTATAAGTATTCAAATGACATAATCCTCTTCTTAAAGTTGATGATTGTTTTATTTTCAATTGACAAGTCGATGCCCAACAATGTCAAATACGAATTAGTGTCATTTTCAATTTTGATTACCTCAAAGTCTACATAAGTGCGGAGTCCTTCCAATTCGACATGGAATTATGGGAGATGACCAAAGGGTATAACCTTTAAATGATTTTCCAGTCACAACTAAATAGGATACCATAGTAGATTGGGATTCCCCATAATTTCCCAAGTTTTCTTAGTTAAAATGTTGACATCTGAACCCAAATGTAATATGATGAAGTCCATACATAATATCCAATTTGGGCCGTCATCCACAGTTCTCGGCCAATATTACTCCTTTTATTTATATGATTGACATTCTTTTCTTGTAGAAAATATTTTTCAGGTTCTTCTATTAAAGCAGTTAGTTCTACCAAAGCATTTTCATCTTTAACAACGGCTAAACAACTCCTTCAGAATTTTTTTAAAGCGCTTACCTCCTTAATGACTCCTATGGCATGGATCGGCCGAAGCTCGGTGGCATGTCATATATCGGTCCTTCATTAAATACTAGAGGAGCATCTAAAGTCAAAGCCCCATTATTTTTATCCATAAACTTAGTATGGGCCTCAAAGAAGACCCATTTATCATTCTGTACATTGAACGACACATGTCGTTGTGCTTATGGTTGAATCCATATGTCCTAAAAAGGACCCCCTCAATCTTCTCCTCTCGTAGCTCCTCCCATGGTGAAAAATGCGCCAATCTATGACTTGTTTTTGGATTTGGCCATGATCTTTTGGACATTCGGATTTGCATTTTGGAGTTGATTCTGATTTTTATTTATTTTTATCGCCATTTCACAATAAGATGCGGGCAGTTTTCAATAATATGATCTAGCGCCTTGCATTAAGAACACATCGATGTCGAATTCATGCAATATCTAGCATAGTTCCCTAATTGGCCACAGTTGTAACAAATTAACTGGCCTCGACCTTGGACAAATCCTCCTCTCCTTCGGCCACAAAATCCACCTTTTGGCTTGTTGAACTGTGCATTTTCTCTCTTAGCTTGAGGTCTCTCATCACCTTTCATTAAGTAAGTATCGACTTTGCGTTATTAGAGAAATTGATATGCTTGACAATATTTTTCATTGTTCCCAATAGATCGATGAAAATTACAATAAATACTTGCAGGGGTACTTACTATTTTTTTGAAGATATAGGCATTCTTCTGAACGATGCCCTCTTGTTTGGAAAACTCTGCACCATGACATTCTCGATTGTTTGAGTGGGTTTGGTGCTATTCAAGCCAAATAGTCATGAAAAGCTGGAAAACTATCCTTCTGATGTCCCTCTGTCTTGCATATTGTACACCAGGTTTCTTCATGAATCTCCCCTTTTTTGATATCCTAAATTTGTAATGATAGGTTGGTTAGTTGCGACTGAATCTATACCATGTCAACACCAATTTTTCTTGTCGACGAAGCTTCTAACTTCATAGTGAGTTCTAATACCTCAGACTAAGACAAAATATTCTACTTCATTAATGGTACTTGGATGTGTTGCAATAGTGAAACAATGAACCACTCCTTATGTTGTACGTCAAACATCTAGAAGCTCACTCTAGCCATCAAAGTTTTGAATGTTTGGTGAAAGTACCAAATAGAGTCATTTGGTGATTGCTTAATTTATTTCGACTCCGTGATGCACTGTGCATTAGATTTTGGATTCTAGAATTCATCTGTCAATCCTATCTTAATCTCAGATAACGTCTTTTAAGCAGTTCATGTAGGAGCAACAAAAAATTTCATATACCAATCAAGTGCCCGACCCTTAAAAGTCGTGATCACATGGGCCCTTTTTATGGCCTCATCGTGGACTTGTCATACAATCCATATATATTCACACAAACACCAATGTTGCTCAGAATCCTTTGACCCATTTCCATGGAAAATAAGTAATTTTACATCATCCCCCACCTTTCTATGCCTCTCAGGTATCGATGGAGTTGAATTCGTATGACTGCTATTAGGAACTTTATTACCACTATTCTAACTACTGTTATTGCTATGGTTTTATTGAAAACACTTCGACACACCTTTACGTCTTACCTTTTATACTTGAAATGTATGTGGGGTCATGGGTATGTTGTAGCTTCGAGTTTGGTACATATCCACAACCTCCTCCTCGTCTTATGAAATGAGACGGTATTCTTCTTCCTCATTGCAGGAATCCTTGGTGAGCTATGGTCCCTGTTCGTAGTGTTTGCTTCTAGTTGCACTACAACTCTCTCTGCTAGTCACGGTCCTTCTCTTCTTATTCAACCATAACCTCTTCCCACTCCTTAGGTGTCCACACACTTCATCAATATCGCTTGTTTCTCCTTGGATCATCGCAGCTCATCTTGCATGCATCCCAGATCTTCTTCCATCGATACCCATTCCCTCTGCATACAATATCTCTACTTGGCAGAGTTCATTTTAAAAATCCCCTTTTCACATAAAAGCATCTTAATCCACACTTTTAAAGAATTTGAGTAACTACCTCATGGTCCTTGAAAGAATTCTCGTTCGGCTTCGTTGTATGACTTGACAGTATCAACGAAAAACTCAGTAATGTATCCTTCCAAAATGCTATCAATCTAGAAGTCGACAACCCTCAAGATCCTGTTATCAACATTATGTAATTGTTGGAGCAACTCAAGTGTCCAACTCTTAGGATTGGGATCCCCTCCTTAGAAATTCATCTTTGAGATTTTAAACCTTGATAACCACTCATTTAACATAATAGGGAATTCACCAAAAAATGCTTTGTGGATCTCAAAATAAGCATACCTTCCTAGCCATTGACCTGGAGTCAGTTGCGGGTTTTTATTTTCATCTCGATCAAATGCCTTCACCTTTTCATCTAGCCACACCTCAATATCATCTTTGTCAGATTCCAAAATATGTCCCCCAACGGAACCATTTGTTGGCACAAACTCAAACTAACCAAGGTTCATACCGCATCATACCAACAAAGACCCAAGGTACTGACCCGAAAATATTTTATCCCTATCAACAACACCTACAGAGAAAATGAGGTCCCACTCGAGATACCTATAGGAGATGCTGGAACCAAGTTTCTACAGTAAAAAATGGGATCTTCATCATACCGAATCACTGACACGCTGAACTATGACAGATCCAAAATTTTGACAATCAACTAAGAATCATTTACAACATTACCCATTTTCATGTCATTAATTTAACTAGTGTTTTGTCGATTCATACATTCATCCATAAATATTTAGCCATGCATTTCAAAATAATAGTGAAACATCACACAAAGACATCATGCAAATTCAGCACAAGGATTTTAACATGGAAACCCAATCAGGAGAAAACCACAAAAGCGCTCATTTATTAAGAGAGTTGCTTCTCAAACACTTCTAGTATGCACATACAACTTGCAAACATTCCCTAAAACCCCATTACATCACATCTGCACACACAACCTGCAGATCGACTTCATACACACAACTCTTTGACAAAAATTATACATAGTCTTCGATAGATATAAAAAATCAGCATTTCTCCCAGACTTTGCTAACTCAGGATAACCCCCCAAAAATTGATCCCTTACAAACATATAGGCTCTAATGTACGATTTACATCCTGTGTCCACTACCCAGTAGGTGGACACAATCTCTAACTAAATAACCAACCTTTCATTTGGACTTTGTTAAAGTGGTTACTTTTCCTCAAACTTCACCCAAAAGTTCGGAGTTGACTGCTTCTTTGACCATTTTTTCGCTGCTCCATTCACACTTTGACCAGGATTCAAAAACTAGTACCAAACTTAACCAAAACTTACCCAGGGCCAACAACACCATAAAAAGTTCTTGGTCAAATTGATCCCTCTGACCATTGATGACTTGGTCTTATTTTGTCTTGAATGGTGGATAACTTGATAAAATTAAAATGACGATCCGAGCCAATATTTATGGCCAAATTGGATAAGTGGCACTTCATTGTGTTGTCTTTGTTGCTCATCAAGACATTGAGAATCATTAGTATTCAGTGACTTAGGAGTTAATATCAATCATTTGTGGGGAACTGGTTTCTTTGGGATAAGTCTCTAGATTTCACATGAGTTTTACTTGTGTGTTTATCCTTCTGATGAGGCCTAATCAACTTCTTAAAATTGATTAATTGTTACTGTTCCTGATTCCCAAGTGGAGTGCTCTATGTGGATGCTTCTTGATTTGATTATTATAATTCTCATTTTGTCTTTAGTGCTTCTCTTTGTTCCATTATCAGGGCTTATATTTCTTAACAAGCCGCAGTATTAACATGTTTTTTTATCATATTTACTTGTAAAAATTTCGCATTCCTTCCCCTAGATCGATGCTTTCTTGGAAACAAAATAAGACCCTTTTAAGCTTCAATGAACTGCTTTTGTGTTATGATATATGCTTTTCCAATGGTATCACTATGTATACCCTAACTTTTGAAACCCGAACATGTTAGCCCATGGGTTTTGAAGGAGTCCTCATGGTAACTAATGCCAAAAGTTTGAATTATGAGTTTGAAAATACTAGTATGGAAAAAAATTAAGGTAAGGGAAATGAATATGTATAATCAAATCACTCCATCAAAAGGAATGGCCACACCAAATGGAGGAAATAAAATTCATTAAAATTATTGTTTACAAATAAGAAAAATCAACAGTAGACGAAAAAATTCATTTTAAAGCTCAGTTGAGAGAAACCATTGTATAAACTCAACCTTTTTAAATTCTCTTTCAAATTGGGAGTTACAAATAAGAGGACTAAAACAAAGTTCAAATATTATATCATATAGTCCCACCCCAAACTATGTCAGATATTGTAAAATCGTTATGTTAGGGGGAAAAGGCCAGGAAACAAATTAAGCTAGTTTACAAGCATTACTTCTTCAGACATTATATTTCTGAAGTTGATTCACGATTTCAACATCCTTTTTGAAGCACTTACTACTCATACTCTAGTCACCTTGCATATAGTTGGTTCTCGATTTTTCTCAAGCAAGCCTCAGTGACTTCACAACTTAACATTCTGAAAAAACCAGGCTTAGAGTTGTCTTATGAGGAAGAAAATCAAGCTCACCTAATGGGGTCAAGGTGGTACTAATTGCTTGGGTGAATGAATGACATGACGCACCAATACTATTAAAAAAACTAAAAGGGGTCTCAACATTGCAAAATCAGAGCATCCTCTAAAAAATATGTGTAGGAGATCAAGGGTGGTTCGAGGGATACTTTCTGTTAGATTGTGAGTTAATTAATTACCAATTCTGATTTATTAATTCTACAAAGAAACTAGGATTTATGTTGTTTCAAGATTACCCAAAAACTATGAATTACGAAGACAACAACATACTATCAGGGTTAGATTTGTAGGTTTGAATAACTCCCGAATTCCTTTTATTTCATGGAAAAGGACTTTATATTTACATTGCTTATAGTGGTTGATCTCCATATTCCAACCAACCATTTCATCTCCCTACATGACTATTCATATTAATAATTTATTTACATAGTTTTTGCAACCATAATCCGAGGATTAGGTTTCCAACATTCCCCCTCTTAATCCTAAGGGGTCTTTGTGAGTTTGAGCATGGTTCTAAATATTTCAAACTTTTCTCATCCAAGTTCTTTAGTGAAGATGTCAGAAATTTTCTCATTTGTGGAACAATGTCGTAAATGAATTATCCTAGCCTCTACTTAATGTCGAATCAAATGGTACTTTGTGTTAATGTGTTTGGTTCGATAATGGAAACTAGGGTTCTTGGAAAAATTGATTGCATAAGTGTTGTTGATCAATTAGGGAGTGGAATTTTCTTACTTCTCCTACAAATATTCAAGTATGTTCTAGATCCACACAATCTCCTTTGTTGCCTCCATAACTGCTACATATTCTTCTTCTATTGTTGAAGCTATTGGACCTGTCTGTTTGCGTGATCTCCAAGAAATAACTGTTGATCCAAGAATTATTGTGTATCAATAAGTGGAAACTCTTGTCTATTAGTCGCCATAAATGTATGAATCAATGTACCTAATGAGTTTGAAGTCTTCTACCTTTGTGTACTTGAGTCCAAAATCTTGAGTCCCCTTCAAGTACCTTAGAACTCTTTTCACAACAGACCAATTTCCTTCACAGGGTTTGTGTAGGTATTTGGA
Source organism: Pseudotsuga menziesii (assembly GCA_001517045.1). Taxonomy (NCBI): domain Eukaryota; kingdom Viridiplantae; phylum Streptophyta; class Pinopsida; order Pinales; family Pinaceae; genus Pseudotsuga; species Pseudotsuga menziesii. Next base: position 152,759 of record LPNX010551103.1, on the reverse strand, counting down.
AATAATACCAACGACATAAGAAATATTTGGTTTGGTAGTGGTAAGGTAGAAAAGTATTCCTACAAGTTTTCGGTACTTGGTCACATCCTCAAATTATTTTCCTTCACTTGATGTGAGCTTCAAATTTTGTTCCATTAGAGTTGAGAGAGGGTTGCATTCTGTCATGCAAATTTTTTTCAACAATTCTCCAACATACCTTTTTTTGAGATATAAATATGTAATTAGGATGTTGATTCTTTTCAATTCCTAAGTAGTAATGAAGATGTACTAGATCAGTCATTTCAAAAAAATTATTCAAATCTTTCTTTATGGATGCTATACAATCTTCATTATTCCTTGTCGTCAAAAGGTCATCTACATATACCACAAGAAATACAATAGATATTCCAACTTTCTTTACAAACAATGTTGCATCATCAAAATTATAATGCTTGAAATTTAGTTTTAGAAGATGCTCAGCTAGATTTTCTTACCATGCTCGTGGTGCTTGTTTTAGGCCATACAAGGATTTGACAAGTTTGCATACCTTGTTTTCTTGTCCCTTCACAACAAAACCTTCTGGTTGAGACATGAAGACATTTTATTTCAAGTCTCCCTTCAAGAAAGTTTTTTTTACATCCATATAGTGGACTTTCCACCCATTCTGTGCTACCATGGAGAGTATGTTGTTGCATTTGTAACTTTAGAATATATTCTGATGTATATCATCATTATATATTATTGTACCCCCATCGGAGATATGTTTCCCTCCTTTCAGGATGTCATTATTATGTATGGTCATTGAGGTAAGCCCTCCATTGTAAGATGGGGCAATAATACACAGAATAAATAAAGGAAAATGTCCTTTGAAGTATTCTTAGGTAAGTCATCCCCAATTAGGTATCTTGGATGACCTAGTTAGTTGAGGAACTCCTTCAACAAAAGAATATAAATAGGGATGTACCCTCCCTATTTGGACACACTCACTCACTCTCTCATTGGCACATTAGGAGAGAGAGTTATGGAAGACATATTGTTCTTGGGTTTTTCCATCTCCCGATATTGTCTTAGTGACATAACTATTCCAAGGAAGTTTGTGGTGTTTTTCCTTTATGGTTTCCCCAAGGAAAATATTTGTGTCTTGTGTCTCTTGTGTATCTTGGATACAGTGTTGTGCTTGTTATTCTTTCAGAAAATATCCTAGTTGAATTTTAAAGTAGAAAAAATAACATGGTATCAGAGCTTCTCTGAAAGAAGGTATTGTGCACCCAAAATACTACTGAATATTAGGGTTTCAAGCTTGAAAACCCTAGAAGACAAAATATAGTCATTTTCTTACTTTCACTATAACTCGATTTTGGAGAAGACTTAGGAGCTTAAAATTGGACATGCCAAAGATAAAATCTTGATGTAGCTTGTGTGTGAGTTTCAATCTTAGATTCACTATACTTTAGGAGATATGATTCCTCCGAATCAGGTTTCCAACCTCATCCAAAACACAGTATTAAACATGTGACATAGGGATAATTTGTATATCTTGGGATAGGAAGGTCCAAATAAAATTTATAAAGATGTTTCAGATAGTTCACATAGTGTAGTTTTTGTGTTCACCCCGAATTTGAAACAATGCCACGTGGAAGTCTGTACAAGTTCGCTATGCTGAACCAATCCTCAAACAAGCCATCTTGCGAAACTTGGAATCCACTTCGTGAATCCAATTATGTTATAACCTATGGGGTTAGAAAGAATACATAATAGGATATCTCAAGATGAAGTTTCATACCTTTAGGAGCATAAATTTCAGAGATAAAACATAAACAATATCAAGAAATTATGTAGAAGAAATTTGAGAAAGTAGGGATTCATGTTCTGGGCACTTCCCACCACAGTTTTAAGAAAATGAGTACATTGGAAAACTCACCTTAAAGAGGCACATCTTCCTATCTAATTAGAATTTTGAAATTCCAAGTTTGGAAAATTAGGGTTTCTATTACAAACCCTAGATCATTAAGCTCTGAAACCAGGTCGAACACCTCAAATCGGTAAGATCTATATCTATGTTATTTCCATTTGAGGTTCTCATTTCAAAATGAATAATCACACCATGCTTGATTATAATCTTGGTGGATTTGATAACTTTCGATCATGGAAGTATAGGATCTACCTGATCCTTGAAGAAAATTACTTCGATCAGTATATCAGTAAGGAAGTTCCAGAGCCAAAGGGAGATGAGGCTAAGGATACCATAAGAAGAACTTAGTCAAGGAAAAGAGAATCATTATAGATTCTATTAAGGGTCACCTCATCCCTCATGTGTCATCCTTGAAGAAACCTAAGGAAGCATTTAATGATTTGACGAAGTTGTTTGAAGGATAGAACATTAACCGAAAAATGACATGGAGGAACCAACTAAAGAATGTGAAGATACAAAACTCAGAGACTATGTAATCCTACTTCACAAGGATTGAGAGAATGTAGAAGAAGGGGAGATTGTTATGAACACCTTGAATTCTTTCATAAGATCATGGGATTCATTCATTCAATAAATATGAGCCAAAAGAAAGCCAATCTATTTTAGTAGACTCTTGGAAGAATGCACACATGAAGAAGATAGACTCATAACAAGATAGGAGAAGATGGGAGCAATTGAATATCAAGATCTCATAGTTCACACCAGAATAAATAATAGAAATAAGGAGGACCATCATCACAATAGAAGGACGTATCGTCATCATACAAGAAAAAATAAATTCAATAGAGATCCTTCCAATATTAGATGTTACAGTTGTGACGAGAAGGGGCACTACTCCTAGACTGTCCTAGAAATAGAGGCTCCTCCAACAAGAAGTCAAACAAGAAAATACATCATGCTCACACCACTGAAGATGATGAACCAACTAATAAAATATTCATAGAAGAAAAGGAAGATTCCTCAAGTGATGAGGAATATGTACTTTGATCCAGAAGATGAAGACTTGCTTAAGCATGAGCAAGACAAACATTGGTTCCCAGAATCAGATGATGAAGTAGAGCACATTGGACCAAAGAATCCAATTATTAATGCAAGAAGACAAAGATAAAGAGGGATTCCACCCACTAAATAAACAAACATGAGTGTTTAATTTCCATTTCCCATATATCTACTTACTTAAATGATAGTGTTTAGTTGTGTATATATTTATATTCAGTTGATGTATTATGCATGATTGTGTGTTTACATTTATGAACAATATACTACTAATTTGCATATGATGGGTAAGTAGCCTATGGTGTTCTACAACATTCCATTGCTACTTATCTAGAATGAAACCTCTTTGCTAACATATTAGGAGTAGTGCACACTCTTAATAAATGGCTTGGTAGAGATGGGAGGAATCTACAAAGTTACTGTATGTATATGAGATATGGATGAATATTGTAGAATTGGCTAAGATAGTTGCATGACTATGTGACATATCTCTTTATGAATTAGAATTTGTCGATATTAATATGTTTTCAGAAATTATGAAATCTTTTTAATCATGCAACTAAATTTGACTTGTAGGAAATATCATGTACAATCACCTACAAGAAAAACAAGGATGAGACTTGTTTCAAAGAACAAGCGATGATAGTTTAGGTAGAATATTCACTCCAACAAACATATATGAAGAGAAACCTGAAGTTTCCGGGGCTAGAGACACCATGGCAGAAGAAATAGATTTAGAAGAATATAAAGGATCATGATATGACCTAATCACAAAAAGCGGTAGATCCACCTCAAGAGATGAAGACCATATTGGGAACGAGATATCATCCAATATGAAGAAAAGTATGGCAGTACTTCCAAAGAAAGTAAGAGGCATCAGACACACTTCAGTTATGTGGCAATGTTGTGTGACATAATTGATGCAGACCCTTCCAATCGATGAATAAGCAACTAAGAAGAAATGGAAGGAGACTATGGTCAAACATTATCGGTTGATCATGGAGAATGATGTCCAGGATATAGTTCTGAGACCTGAAGGGAAGTTTGTAATGTATTCCATGTGGGTCTATAAGGTCAATTATGTAGCAGATGGAAAGGTTTGTGGTTTCTATCAGAAAGAGGGAGTAGACCATGGAAAGACATGCTCCATTAACCATACACACTTCTCCAGTAAAGTAGAAGTGTATATCAAGTAAAGAACCACATGTGTGTAGAAGGCTTTGTACGATCTCATAGGTCACCCATAGATAACACATACATTTACATGAGGAGATTGAAGATCACATAGAGTGATGGATATCTCAACCTTTGCTATGAGGTTGAACATGGAAACTTGGATTTGTTTGGGAGCGGCCTATGGATTTCACACGAGTTTTACTTGTGTGTTTACTCTTTTGATGTGACAAACAAAACTTATTCAAATTGATTATCTCCTCCTATTCTTGATTCCTAGATGGCTCACTCTATGCGGGCGTTGGTTGATTATATCATTATAATTTTCATTTCATCTTCAATTCTTCTCTCTATTCCATGTTCATGGCTAATATTTCTTAACGAGGCAGTATCAACATGTTTTTTATGATCTTTACTTGTAAATTTTTTGCATTCCTTCCCCTAGATAGATGTTTTCTTGTCAACAAAATAAAACCCTTTTAAGATTTTATTTTCAGGGATTATCAAAATTAAAACAAATTAATAAACAAAATTAATTAAAACAAATTAAATTAAATTAAAAATAAAATAACATAAAACAAAGAAATGAAATTAAACTACTATCCTACCTATCCTCCCATGTTGGAATATACACTCCCTCCTCATTGAACATGCAGAGAGGAAGTGTACAATTGTAATTGATATGTGTTCAAACCACTATTAGTTCCTACTTTGACAAAAAATTATCACAAATCTCCTAAGTTCTACATTGGACATCAATTTCTTTTATTTATTAAAAGAAAAAAACAATTTATGTGTCATGTAATTGGCCAGAATGTTTGGGGTGTTATTGTTGGACCAACGAAGACCTTCCTGGTTTTAGAAAAAACTTCTTAAGTATCTGCCATGCACTGCCTCCTCATAGTTGTTACCTCCATAGTTTCCATCGCCTTCACCATCGCCCGCCTCACCTGCCACCACCATCGTTTTCACTACCTGCACCACCTGCTTTCTCATATACAAATTCACCTCTTGCTACCTGCATTATTGCAAGAGAAATTGATTTCTATTCTCTACATTCTCTATGTTATGTAGGAGATATAGGAAATTCAATTGAACAAAGTCTTTTTGTTCATGAGAGAAAAATTCCAAGAAGGAAGGAAGGTGTTGGTGTACCTACATATGCTTAGCCTCTGCAGCAAGATCCAACACAGATGCCACCAGCTCCAAGAACCCCACCACTTCCGAGCAAGATGAATCTGACGATAACTATGTTGTTGCACCTATGGATAAAAATATCAAAGAAAAGTTACAGTTTATGTAGGATTCTGACTTATGCTGCACAAATAATATGTCCGAGGAACATACATTAGAGTCAAAGCTTCTTCCTTGGCTTGAACCTGATCTTCTGCTTCACATTTTTAATAGGAAAACTATGCCTTTGGTCTTTCTGGACCTCATTTGGGGTCTTCAAGGGAACCACTCTATATTGTTTCTAGTGCATCTCCAGGATGAAACAAGAGCGTGAGGATTAGCTTATGATCTCGAGCACATATTTTTTGTCATCACAGCTGGGAAATAAAAAACTATGTGGGTTTTTGTCTGTCAGTGTATTCTGTCGATCTATAGATGCTGATATTTCTTTACAGCGCCAGCTAAAACTATTCAGTATCTGTGCACCTCACTAAAAATCTTGGTATGTTTTTCTAGATTGAACTGAAATTCATGTATTGAAAGTGCCATAGTGTATGCTTGTGTAGTTAGCAGAAGTAGTGTGCCCAAACCTAAAGAAACACAATAGTATTTTCAGGCCACAATCGTCCAAGCAACTGACCTGAGCTTTCACAATGAGTCCTTCACCCTTTCAGGGATCGTCCTCTTGATGGTAAACTTGTGGCTATGGACAAATATCTTCCTTTTCTTCCAAAAATATGCTCCTCTACGTTTAGACAATGAGAAATATTCTTCATCCCTGGATTTGAACTTGCAATAATCTTTGGATTCATGTCGTTGGAGTTAGAGCGGGAAGAGGGAAAACTTAATGAGGCCTCTCTAAACATCTTGCCAAATCTCTATAAACTTATGTTATAAGATAGAGGAACCTCCATTACAAAGCTCCACCAACTTCTGTTATAATATGGATGAATATCCATTGCAGAAGTAAGGGAGTAAGAAAGTAAATAATAGCTCTGTTTAGAGAATAATAAGAATACAAAAGAAACCTGGGCATGGAATTTCTTGGAGCTCAGAATTTTAAAGGGTTTTGTGCCAAATAGGAGACCTACGATAATAGTATTGATCATATGATTTTTACCTAGCAAGATTATGGATGAACTAGGTATTAGTAGATACAAGAGTTACAAAGAATGGAATTTAAACATACCTGGAATTTCTCATATGAGCCTTTGAAATTCCAAGCCTCCATAAGAAATATTACAGATGTCTAGTTGCACATTATCGACTGGATCGAGGGGTTATCGATTTATTTTTTCCTCTACAAGCTATGCCTTCACCCTACCAAAGATGTTGTAACAAGATATCGATCCATAAGAGTTGTTATTACTGGCTCCCAAACTCGAAATGGAACCAGAGTGGGTTATGGATATGAAAGGAGGAAATTGGCCCCGAAACAAACCCTTGTATTAAAATAGATGAAAATTCTTCTTCTTATTCTTAGCTTGGTAACCCACACCTGCCTTTGTCTTTGCACTTCATCTCTTGGTTAGGCCTAGAGATTTCCTCATGTCTTTGCAGAGTAATGCTAGAAAAATGTGGGGTTTCATAAACAAACTGATTTTCGTTCACTGTTGGAGAGATTCACCATGTTCAAACTAGAAGCAGATTCACTTGTTTGACAGATTGATTGTTCAACCATCCAGGTCTGTTAACCTGAATGATGGTGGAACAGATCCATTTGAAACCCGAATCATAAGTAATGAACAAACCTAAGACATCATTCTCCATTTTTGAAATGTCTTGGCATGCATAGACTATGTGGTTAGCACCATCACTCTTTCTATAAATCTTTCATGTGCATCCAAATACCCAAGTCGCAAACATTGTCCAGTTCTAAGATTTTGTTTTTTCTTACTTTGGTCGTGAACGGTACAAGTCAAATGTTGTGTTTAGATGGGAAATCAAGTTCCATGTTTTTACAAATGAGTGTATCTACTTGAAGTGTTTTGATTTCAGTACAAACAAATATTCAGAGATACAATGGTTCTAGCTCACCACAACAGACAAAAAAAGGATGACAATGGACTATAATACATCATGCAGGTCTCCTGCAAATTCTCTTTCAAAGTTAACACCTGCAACAATTCAAATTCAAGTTGCTTGTTGATTTGATTTAAGATGGTTGATTTGCTTATCGAGGAGGGGTTTTCATGTGTCCATGGACGCATGCCAGGTGCATTGAAGGTTCATTGTTCTCCATAGTTACACGTGCAAAGACATGAAGAGATGCATTATTTACCAAAAATCAACAAGGTGTGACATGTTAGATGCAATATTTCTTTGTCATGGTAGTCTCATGTTATTGGGATCAACAACCTCGTTTTCAAAGTTTGCCTTAATTTTTTTTAATTAAAACGCCTGAAAATACCATAGATATTGACTGAGTTCAGAGGTACGAGTCTCTTGATCTTGAGTTATGGGTTGAATTAGATGGTTACGATATAGTACACAAAGTGACTTTTCTTTTTCAATTTTTCATTTCAATGGATTTTAATATACAAATTGTTTACTGACTTCTGGGTTTAATTTCTAGGTCTATAGCATCAACCATTTTATAAAATTATGGTATATACCATAAATGCCATCTTGCAGAAGAAATATCGCTTGTTCAGTTATCTTATATATACCTTATTTCATTGCGATTTTAATTACAAATGATGTGAAGCCTATATGTACTCTGCATCTCTAAGTGCGTTACAACATCCAATTTTACAATGTGAAGTATGTAAACTTGTTCATATTTTATTATTAATAATTAGTATAGTAAGTTATTGTAATTTATATGTAGGTTTGTAAAAACAAATTAAAGTTACATTTAACTTAATGAACTAATGAAGACTATGTTTGGCTTCTTCAAGGCAATTTATTTGATGAAACCTCTTTCGTGAGTGTTAGTGCCAGAAATTGTTCCCAGACTATAAGAGAACAAGCCAACACAATCTCAATAATCTCAATAAAACAAAATAGGGTTTTTAGGGTTTTCAAGGTTTTTGGTTGAGCAGTTTGAAGACAAGAGGGCATACATTCATAAATCCAAATAAACACTAAATCATATGCATAGAAAGGCTGAGATGCATAACATAATAACCATAATCCAACATAAAACAATAATGAGATTCACCCACAGATGGCAAGCATTCAAAGTATACAAACTTTAAACAAGCAATGAAATTACCAGCTGAGTAACTAAAACAAGTTATAAATGAAGCCAGAGAATAAACTGAAGGGCATATAGAGCATATATTTCATAATTCAGTCTTTCCAATACACATAAGAGTCTTTACTTAGCTCATAAACAAGTCTGATGACCTCCTCTTGCCAGCCAAAAAAATCGAACCATTTGTCTTCTTTGAGACTTACATTAATACTATTCTCCAAAATTGGTTAAGTAACTGAAACCTAATTGTTTTTTTAGTCTACCCATCGAATAGTTTCATCTAAATAATATTTACAAAAATAAAGTAACTTTCAAACCTAACTAATAACTTATTATCTTAACAAACTTTACGGATCCTTAGCTGCTTCAGCTAATAAGGCCATCCCTTCCAAGGCTTGAGATTTTCTTCTTGCCTTCAATTGATTTGTCTCCATATCTGCAATCTTCCTCGTTAGATCTTCATTATGCTGTTGCAGGTCTTGGATGGTTTTCTTCAACATTGTGAATTGACCTTCTGTTTTCATTTTCCTTTTCAATGCTTCTCTTGAAATTGTGATCAACTCCTGATAATGGTTGTTTACCTCCTCCAAATCCTCTTTGAGCCTTCTGTTTGCAATGACTAAGCCATCATTAGTCTCCTGCATGTACTCAACCTGATACTTATATTGTTTTACAGTTTTTTGTAAATTCTCTTTTTCTGAATCAAGGGTTTTATTTCCTGCTATGGTTTGCATTTCATTTGGAAGCCATGGAATATTCAATCTCTTATAAATTTCTTCATCTTCTTGCAACAATTCTGTAGGTGTTCCAGGAAATCCTAGGTGTTCTTCACTCTCAGCTTTACATGGAACCTTTTCCTCAAACATTACCTTCTTCTCTGAGTAAGAACTCTTTATTTCACCTTCTTGCTGTTCCTGCAACATCTGACTTCGTACCTCCATAAATATATCAGATATTTTAGTATCAATCAGGACAGACTCTCTTTTTTATTCAATTTTCCTTTTACCCTTACTGTCATATTTATCATCATTCAATTTTTCCTCAGATGAAGAATCATCTATCACTGTCACTCTTTCTTCGTTCAATTTAGGATTCAACAACTTTTTCATATTTAGTCTGAGTTTATTTCTAGGTTTGGTTTTAGGTCTCCAAATAGTAGCAATCTCTCCCAACATTTTGATAGCCTTACCCTGATGAGTAACTGAGGCAAACTCAACAAATTTTATTTTCTTTCTTTTTGACAGTGCTACCTCATCACCATGGCTGTGAAATTCCTGCTCAGTACAAGCCCTAGTTGCATCAATGACAGGGACTTTATCATCATCAAATAGGCATTTCTCATCTTCTGATAGAACTATGATAGGACTTTGTCTTTGTACTTCAATATCCTCTTTTTCATCTGAAATTGTCTCTGCAGGTACAACATTTTCAATAGGCTCAGCTTCCTTAATATCTGACTATAAATTCTTACTCTCATTGTCATTAAGGTGTTGTTTAGATTCAAAGTCTTCATTTGCATGGTCTGAAACTTCCTCTAATTTAACCCTGTCTTCATCCTTGACCTTTACCTTTTGCCTGAGCTTTCTGTTAGAATAATCAACCCATAGTTTACTACCTTAGACATTAATTTAATTATTTTTGTCTTATTTGCCTAGTTCATGTGTCCCACCTTATGCAAGTTGTCAATTACCTATCCATAGTGGTCCAACTTGCCTAATTTGACCCATGTAGCGCTTGGGAAACCTCAAGGAATCAATTCTGCTTTATTCCTGGTCTCCTAGGCGCCCTTCTGCTTTTTCTGCTTTATTGCCTGCTTTTTCAGTGTTTTAAGGCAATAGGGAAAGTTTGACTAGGTGAGGTGAACTAGTTTTTTGTCCTCTTCATCCTCCACTCTTTTCTCCTTGGAAAAGCATGTATGAGTTGTCATTTCATCACTCTTTAGCTTGCCTAAGCCATTTTGCTAATTCGTGAGCTCCATGACAGATTTGGGATCAACTTTTTACACCTATGGGGGATTTGCTTAATTTTAGTAAGCCTGCTTTATGCTAGATTCGAATTGCTCCTCATGCATTCGAATCCCTGATGTAATTATTTAATACAGAAACCTATTATGTTACATGGTTGGCTATTGTACACTGAGTTAATACAGTTTAGTGTTCAGCTCCAATTTCAGTCTCTTTTGTGAGTGATTTTGCATGATCAATTGTTAATTGTTGTGAGTAAAATTAATCTATAATTGGGTTCTTTTCCACACTTTCTAATCAAAGTCTACCCTTTATCAGCTTTTCTTCTGTGAGATTGTCCCTCTTGATCATTTTGAAAACCTTACCAGAAAATGAAATACTCCCAAGTCTTTCCCCTATTCTGCAAAACAGTGTTTATGATAAGCTTGATGAGTCCATGATGGAAAATAGACTGCTTTGTATGATTTTGGTGCTCCTTAACTCTGCATGACATCTTTTGCAGACTCTTCAGAAAGAAGAAGGGTAAGTTCATCTTGGACTCATCACTAAGATGCTGAATAAATCTAAAGTGGTATTTGAAAACAAAAGCATTTCTACCCTCATAAGTAATATAACTCTGTAAGACTTTAATGGGCTCAATCCATTCAGGTTTGAAGTTATGAATTGGTACACCTTTACCCCAATCTGCAATCACACCAGGAAGCAAGTACTTTTGTGCATTGAAGGTGAATGGAACCTTCTTAAACCATAATTCTCCCTAGTTCAAGATGCTTGTTGCCTCAACTATCAACTCCTTAGTTATTTTGAATTGTAAAGTATCAAAAGACACAATGTATTTATCAAAGCACTGAGCAAATTTATGAGACACCTCTGCATGATATCCATCAACCTTTTTGAAAAATGTTAACCATCCTGCATTTGAAAATAACTCTGAACATTCTGGAAAATTGTCTACCCAGCTTAGGTCAGTGGGCTCTGCTCTATTTGTTTTTCCACTTTTCTTCATATTTACTATGGTTTAACAACACCTGTCGATATCCCACAGTCTAACTATCTTCAAATCATAACAGTCTGACCTATCACACAGTTCAGAAATCTTTTGTGCCAAATCACAACAGTCTGACCCAATCACATAGTTCAGGGAACTCCAACAAGTTCTGCTTTGAATTTTACTATTTTAAATGATGAATACTTTGAATATATTTGTTAATAATTCATCATTCACAGTGTATTAGGTGAAAAAATCATATTCTTCCTTCGAATTTTATCATTAAGGATTTCATCAGAAAAGCCCCAAATTAAGAAAACCCTAGCAATGACACGCGGGATACCTATTTAGAAGACCAATACAAGCGATGGAATGCAATCATTTCAATGGTTAAGTGTCGAATTTCATGTTCCACCTGTCTCTAACCATCCAGACCACTTCAAACAATCGCTGCTGAAAAGCCCTAATTCCTCATTCAGTTGAAAAATCATGATTTCTCAGCAGTGTCTTCTCACCACGACCTTCAATATCCTTCATGTCCTTCAGATAAGAAACATACTCTCGAAAAACTTTGTCTCGTTCTACTCACTGTCATCATTTATCCTGCTCTGCATGCAATCGCCACGATCTACCTCTTATGATGATCATCCACTTGTTTCAATGATAAAACTATGCAGGACAGGTATCAAATGCATCAAATGATATGATTAACACCTCAGAGATAAGACACTCGAAAAATCAGACTGAGAAAATGATAATTTTAGCATTCGCGATTTTCTTGTAGCGCTCTAGTGTATCTATTTTGCTCTTGCGCTACAAGAAAGTCCAATGAAATAATTTCACATTATTAGGCCACTAACAAGGATTAAAACTTGGTTTATGGGTTCAATCTTGACCTTAGTGTCATTTATAAACTATTTAATCCATATATGCCATGTAAAACCCCTCAAGAATGAAATCAAAGCAAAATTTATAAAAACAAGCTTAAAAATCAAAATCATGAAAATTCAAAGTTTGAAATCAAAATTATCTTTATAAACAAAATTTTCTAGAAACAAAAAATAATAGCAAAGTTCAAAAACATAAATAAAAGCATAAAACTAAGGAAGGCAAAATCATGACCTAACAGTGAGCACATTTTATTTCTTACCACAAAGATATGTGTCTATTGCATCTTTTCCTACACACTTTATTTAGCCATATAGTAGATAAAACTATTACGATAAACACAAAAATAAATCAAGAATGAACACATTAATCACAGGAATATCATGCATATCATGCAATCTACCTGCACGCCCAGGTAAATGCCAGACTCGTCCAACCACGTTGTTGCGTAAATTTCAATAGTTTTTATTTTGATGCCATATGTGTTACCACTCCATAAATGCTACCCTTCACAACACTGCTATTGTGTGGGCCAAAATGGCCCTGTCTAGTTGCCTGCCACAATAAATAATGCATAACAATTCATTATATCATGATTGAAAGAAAAACTATGTTATGCATTTCCAACCCAAATGGAAATTGTCCAAATTTGATTGACAGGGACTACGTCAATACGCTACCATGCCGTCCTTATTAAACTTCTTACACTGCATTTTATAACATGTCCACAAAAGTGTTTTAAAATCCCATTTTAAAAACACATCCATATGAAAGAGGGATATTTGTGCCAAGGTGGAAAATCCTTGTCCCCCACTCACCAATATGATGAATACATTTAAAATGGTCCACATGACCACCTACTCGACCTATTATTACAATGCCCCTCACTTTAACATATTATACCACATTAAAAAAACCCTATGAACAATTGCGCTAGGATAGTCTTAATATTGCCGTCGGAAAAGGTAAATTCATTACTAGTCCCTGCCTTAAGGCCGGCAGGACTCTATAAAAATGACCTTGTCTTTGTTTCATATTATTTGCATTATTACTAAGATAAGTTATAAAAATTTAACCTAAGTTCTTATTGTAACTTATTAAAACTCCTTTTAATAAACCAATCCATATACGAAGCTCTTTTTTCCCACCAATTACTAAGTTTGTCTTTTTATTTGGCCTCATCTTGAGGGAGAGTGCCATGTTAAAAGACTTAGGTTAGATGGGATATTGCTGTATACTTTTTTTTATGAAAACAGACAATGTTAGAAATCAATCTAGCATTACTTTTTCAATATTAAATGTTAAGGAGACAAATAATATCAAGGATTTCTTGTAGTATGTTGTGGATCCATCAATGCACCACCTTGCCACTGTTATGTGGAAGCCTTACAAGTCTTGCAGCTACTAAGTGGCATTATGTGTTTGTCCCAAGGTGCCACCATACCATACCTAACAGGATCAACTCATAGTAGGATTGATCTTTTGGATGTAGCACAGGTTGATGCATCTATGTTTCATTGCAGTCACATATCATCTTCTCTGTTAAGCCCTAAACCATCTATGATCTCAAGAAGCAGTTATTCCTTTCTTACTCGAACTAAGTATTCATGTGCTTCCTAAGAAACACCACCTTTATTTCGTGGGCAGGGAAATGACCCTCTCATTTAGGCTTACAATCTTCTTTCGGCACAACAACATCTTGTTGTGGAATATATTTTGTTATTTTGGTCAGTTGCTATTGGTGCTATAAAAGAGTCGGTTGGAATTGGTAAACAACTTGACCCTGCATCATATATTGCATTTCATGTTTTTATACATATATATTTATAAGAAAAAAAATTTAAGCATTGTAGCATCATCAGTAAGATCTACTTTTTTTTTAGCGTTTGAAACTTTGAATAGTCTAGAATTTATGAGTATGCTAACTCCCCAATCAAAACCCATGGAGACATACCCAACATCAAACACTACTGCATAAAATTAACATTTTGATCCGATTCACAAGATTTTTAAAGGAAAATTGAACCAGACTATGTTGACGGTTCGAGTCGACAAGAAGAAACACCCCAATCAACAACACTATCGTCTATGTAAATCACAATCAACTCTTGGAAACACAATAGGTATTATAAATTCATCCTTTCAACGATTGTTGTAGACATAATATAGAGAATTCTTTTGACACGATTTTTTCAGCAGCTGAGAGAGGTTCGTGTGTGCTGGGGTTCTGTGCTGCTGCACGTTTTGGCAGGCCTCTTCCCCCCTGCGCCTCTGGGAGGTGGCTGCGCTATCTGGGCTATCATGCCTGACAGCGGAGTTGGGTCCCCCAATGGGCCCATGTGATGAGCTTGAGGCATTCATATCTCTGATCTCTAGTAGAACCAAGACCGATCAGGCTCTTTCGATCCCCAAATTTGTGGAGAAAATTGACGAAGTCCCAATCATTGATCTTCCCCCACAACATCCCATGCATGTGGCCATTTCACTGGCAGATCGGGCTTTGGTTGGCCAGTTTACAGGGCTCTGGCCCTCACCTAAGACCACAGACAATTGGATTCAAAAAAACTGGAGACCCCTGATCTCCAATAGCATTACATGCTATGCTGTAGGCAAAGGTTTCTTCCTCTTTGAATTTATTACCAAAGAAGACTGAGATCTGATCTTTCAAAGTGGCCCGTACTTCATGGGGCCCCAAGGATTATATCTAAATATATGGAATCTTGACTTTGATCCTGCAGTAAATGTCCCCAAGGCCGTTCCGGTCTGGGTCCGTCTTCCCAGCCTTCCGATTCATTGTTGGACTTCCTCATCCTTGCAAGCCATTGGAAACAAGATCGACAAGTATATTGATAAAGTGCATCCAAAATAGAACTATTGTTGTGCCAGAATCTGTGTAGAAGTAGATCTAGAGGCAGGTCTTCCTGAAGAAGTCAAATTAGCAGTAGGAGACTGGAAAAACTACCAAAAACTTGACTACGAACAACTGTCGTTTAAATGCCATCACTGTCATGAGTATGGACATTTCCAAAAGAGCTGCCCTAAGAGGTTGATTGATCTAGAAAAAGAATAAGAAGAAGGATGGATCTAGGAAAAACGGACCAAATCCAGCTCAAGACAGGCTCATAAAAAAGACGAGAGGAAACCGGGCCCCTCCAGGACCGAAGAATCCCCCAATATCCCCACCATCAATCAAGGCACCATCTCGGAGACCCAGGCAATCGAAGCCCTAGACACTAGGAATGAGTAGGCTCTAGATCGGGAGGATGGAATTCCCCCCCAAGCTCGAATCCAGAAATTGTAAGCCCAACAAAAAAAGGAAAAATCCAGGAAGAAAACAACCTTTCTGAATCTAAGAACCAGTCTTCAGATGAAGAGGCCTCGAAGGAAGAAGAATTAGAAATAGGACAGTCGCAACCCTCCCCTATCAAAAGAAAATCCAAGCAAGGAAGGAAGACAGACAAGGAGCGAAGGGAAGAAGCCACATACAAAGATAGCTTATGGGAACGCAAGCCACTATTGAAGCCATGATAAACTCCAAATTCACAAGACAAAAATGGCAGCCCAAAGGGGTGTCCAAAACCCCAAAAATTAAGTAATGAAGATTGTCTCCTGGAACTGTAGAGGATTAGGAAGCAAAAAAAAAAAAGGATTCAATGAGGGATCTTATTTGCATTTCCAATCCCGATATCTTGCTGATCCAGGAGACAAAAATGGAGGAAGAAAGTTTCCTCCAATCAACTCACTTATTTTGGAAGAATGGTGACGGTCTTGCAAAAAGCGCTCAAGGTGCTTCTGGTGGTATAGGCACCTTATGGAAAAAAGAGGCCTTTGATCTAATCCAATCCTTTTCACATACTTATTGGATATTTTCCATTCTTCATCATAAAGAAACAGGCATCCAGGTAAGCATTCTCAATATCTATGTTCCCGTTTTGATGATGGAAAACAGAGACTGCTGGCAAAGTATTCAAGAGATCCTCTCTTCCCCAAAACCGGAAAACATCATTCTAGTAGGGGACCTTAATATCACTCTTAATGCCAAAGAAAAAAAGGAGGCTCATTAGTCAGAGATCCTCTAAGAGAAACAATGGAGGATGTCATGAGGGATTGGGATCTTGAGGACCTAAAGCTGAAACGGGGTAATTTCACTTGGACCAACAGAAGAATTGGACCAGGTCATATTGCGGCTAGGCTCGACAGATTTTTAGTCCAACAATCCATTGTCATTCTAGGGTTTAGATCGGATTCACTCATCTTACCTTTCAGCATGTTGGATCATAAGTCGATCTTGTTGGACCTGACTGCAGAAAATAATTTAGGGCCCATCCCCTTCAGATTCAACCCCTGCTAGATAAGCCAAGATGGTTTTATGGATCTTGTCAATTCAGTCTAGGATGTTCTAGTATCTGGATCCCCTTTGTTTATCTGGGAAGAGAAGCTTCGAAGACTAAAAAGAGCTCTCAAGGCTTGGGCTAAGACTTTAATGTCCCCTTTTTCCCATAGATTAGAAGCTCAGCAAAATTTGGAAAATCACCAAAGATGGCAAGAAGATCAGGCGATGATTACACTAGTCTTGAAAAAGAAGCCAATCTTCATCGTGTCCTTCAGGCTGCTTGTCGGAATGAGGAAGAAAATATCAGACAGAAAACTAGATGTCTTTGGCTCAAATCCAGAGATCAAAATTCCACCTCCTTCCACAAGCAAGTGGAAGGTTGGAAAAACTTTAAAGCTATAAAGGAGATCCAGATTCAAGGACATTCATTCCAGGAGTTCGAAGAAATTAAAAAGGAAGCACATGACCATTTCCAAAAGGTATTCTCCAAAGAGGACTCTCGTCCCCCCCTCCTTGGCTCTCCCATTCTTGATTCGGTTCCCCTTTTGATTTGTCGCTCCTCTAATAGAAAGCTTAGTGTCCTGGTCTCAAAGAAAGAAGTGAAGCAGACCCTTGCAGCTATGGAACCTGACAAGGCACCGGGCCCAGATGGATTCACAACCATATTTCTCAAAGTGTGCTGGAAAATTATCAAACACGATCTGGTTAAAATGGTCCGCAAGTCTCAGTCCTGTGCCAAAATTGGAGGGAGCACTAACTCAACCTTCCTTGCCCTCATCCCCAAAGAAAAAGGAACTACTTCTTTTGATAGGTTCAGGCCTATGTCGTTATGCAATATTAGATACAAAATCATCACCAAAGTAATCGCCAATAAGATCAAAGAGGTGCTTCCTTCCATCATCCCAGATAACCAAGGAGGTTTCATTAAAGGGAGGCAAATCACCGATAATATTATTCTTGTCCAGGAAGCAATTCACTCTAGCATCAAGCACCGGGAAAAATATATGGTTATAAAACTTGACTTGGCAAATGCCTTTGATAGAGTTATATATGACTTTCTCTTCCAGGTTATGCATTGGTTTGGCTTCGATCCAGATTTCATTAGATGGATCCAAGCCTGTGTCAAATCCCCTTGGATTTCCCCCTTGGTGAATGGGCATGCGGAAAACTTCTTTCAGGCTTCTAGGGGCCTTTGTCAAGGTTGCCCGCTTTCTCCCCTACTCTATGCTATTCAAGCCTCCGTTCTAAGTTTTCAGCTCAATCACTGTCAGCAAAATAATGAGCTGCTTGGGCTTCACATTTCCTGAGGTGTCAAAGATGTGAACCACGCCCAGTTTGCTGATGATACTATCCTCCTAGGGGGAGTGAGTGTGATCCCGACCAGGATTTTTAAAAGAGAACTAGACTTCTATCAAGAAGCTTTGGGTAGTCTCATCAACTACAATAAAAGTCAAATTATTAGCTAGAATTGCAACCCTAGAGAAATGGCGGACATTAGCAGAATCTTGGGCATCAATGGAAAAACACAGTGGGATGATTTCAAGTACCTTGGAGTCCCTATTTTCAAAGCTGCTCTGAAATCCTCCTCTTGGCTCCCTATAATTGATAAAATTAAAAATAGGATAAGTACTTGGGGAGCAAATTGGTTGAATCTAGACAGGAAGGTAGTCCTTATAAAAGCAGTGTTATCTAGTATTCCCATATATCAGTGTTCCATCTTGCTCGCTCCAAAAGGTGTTCTGGCTAGCATTGAATCTCTGCTCAAAAACTTCCTCTGGAAAGGTGGGAAGAAAAATTAGAAGAAACTCTCCCTAGTTAGTTGGGAAAAAGTGGTCAAGCCCTTGATGCAAGGCATATTGCAAATCAGGCAGTTGGCTTTGCAAAATGTAGCGCTCGAAGCCAAATTCTCTGGAATATTATCTCAGGTAAGCTGACGTGGTGCAAAACGGCCCTTTGGAAAAAATATTTTTCCAACAGTCACCTTAGATGCCTTGACAACTTCCCTAGGGTGAGAAAGGGCTCTCCCATCCTCCCTATCCTATTGAAATCTCTTCCCTTTTTCTCTGCTAAGATCACATGGATTCCTAGGAATGGAAAACAAATAGAGGTGTGGGAGGACTCGATCATGGGAAATCCCCCACTGGCCTAGCTTTAGGGTATGAGGAATCTCAAAGAAGACATGCAAAGAAGGAACTTGAGTACCATCTGGGACATTTCAGAATGGAATCCTGATGGCTCCTGGAAGAGATGGGATATTCCATGCCCAATTCAGTTGGAAAGTGTTAAGGAGCAGTTCCTTAGTAACTTAAAAGGGAAGTCCCCTAAATCTAGAGCAGCTAAAGATTCAATAGGTTGGGGGGACATTTCTGGTAGTTATTCTACCTCAGAAGGATACGAGCTACTTTCCAATACTGGAAATATCGAGAATCCCTCCATCTGGAAAAGTATCTGGGCTGTTAAAAGCCTCCCTAAAATTGACTTCTTCATGTGGACGGTTATCCACAACAAAATTCTTACCGGGGATAACCTAAAGAAAAAATTTTGGGAAGGCCCAACGAGATGTCCTTTCTGCCTCAACAATGAAGAAA
Organism: Pseudotsuga menziesii; assembly: GCA_001517045.1. NCBI lineage: Eukaryota > Viridiplantae > Streptophyta > Pinopsida > Pinales > Pinaceae > Pseudotsuga > Pseudotsuga menziesii. The sequence continues at coordinate 133,506 of LPNX010551103.1, read as the reverse complement.
ACGCTGAGCATATTCTCATCTCCTGTCAAATTGCTAGAGATGTTTGGAAATCATCCCTTCCAAAGGAGACTAAGCTCCTCTCAGGAAGCCTCCCGACTCTCTTTCTTTACTGGGCCTCCAAAGCTCCCTTCAGTCTCAAATCTAAGAGAACCAAATCGTGCTGGATGGCGTTGCCAAAGGTCATTATATGGAATATTTGGTTGGAAATAAATACTCGATTTTTCAGAGTAAAAGAGGGGAAATCTTCTCAGGTTGCTGCAAAAGTTCATGGACTATTGGGAAATTGCCTCTCCCATCTATGGAACGATCCCTGCTCCCTTCCCCCAGCCAATGAAGCTTGACCCCTAATCTCCCTTTGGCTGTCCCAAATCACAAGGCAGGGAACTCTTGGGAAATTAGGATGGAGGAAAAGGAACTCAACTCTTGGTTGATACTCTTGAAGATGAAGTTCCTGTTCATGGACAAAACCTCTAAAGGAAATCCTGGGGCGGCAGGGGGGCGGAGTTATTATCACTCTAGAAGGATTATTGGAAACCAATTTCGCATGGGGTCTAGGCTCGGAAACTAACAACATGGCTGAGGCCCTGGCTCTCTGGCAGGGACTCTGGATTGCCAAGAACCAAGGAATCATCGAGCTCATTGTTCTAGGAGTCTAGAGAATAATTATACAAGCAATGACCAAGAAATCTCTTCTGAATCAAATGCACCTCAAGCATCTAATCCAAAAAATCAAATTGTTATCTCTCTCCTTCCTTAAAATCGAGTTCTATCATGTATTGAGAAAAAATAATAAAGAAGCTAACCAAGCAGAGAATTTGGGTTCCTCTCTTAGTATTGGAGAGCTAAAAATCAATGGCACTAACTCTCTTTGTGTTCCCCCATAGGATCGGGGCTCTGTCCGTGAGGGCTCTCCCCCTGTGGGCCCTCCTTTCCAAGGCCCATGAATCGTGTTCACAAGCATCCAAGATAGGTGGAGTAGAGTGGGCACGTGGTCACTCGTTTGAAGAAAAGATAAGTTTAAATGTAAACTACGGTGAAGTCCCCTCATCTTGTGCGAAATCACTGGTTGTCTCGTCGAAGCAGGGGGAAAGGAGTGAGATATCGGCTGGCATAATGTATTGCACGAAGGGCGATATAGTGATCATAACGTCCCTGTGATGCAACAAATTTATTTAGGGGAGGGGCAAGGTAGGAGGCACCATCTGCTTTGAATGCGTGGTTAATAACCAGGAAGTGTAGGATCTTTGCTGCTGTATTGTGAACGGGAAGAAAATATTGATGCTCAGAATGGAATCCAGGTCTGCATCCTCTAGTGCGTCCTCACCTCCTAGTTCTGTTGGGGCGGTTATCAGGGACCTGAAGCATGGTGTCAAGGTGTTGCAGGATCAAGTTGAAGCAATTGATACTAAAGGAGGCAAGCGATTGGAAAACATGGATAAGGACTTGGTGTATCTGCGGAAGAAAATAAGTCGCGAAGTGAGGAAGGCTGAGAATGCGGCGGTTATTGGTTTGATAGCGGAATTGGAAATCAAGGTTGACAAGCTCACCTTGAAGCTCGTCAAGTATGAAGCTCCTCCCAACCCAGGTTCTTCGTCCAACTTTGATGTGAAATTCAATTGAGAGAATTGGATTTCTTTTTGTGTTGCAGTTAACTATGTGTGTTGAGTTCATCAGTGTTTATAAATATGTTTCTTTCTGGACACTTTGATATGATAGACTTGGTTAAAAATAGTTTTTTCCTTGGTTTACTGTATTACTGTTTCAATCCTTTCTGTTAAAAACTGAATATTACGGAGGGATCTTAAGACTTGTAAATTCCTCTTTTCCGCTTCCATAAGGGTGTATTTAGAATCTATAACCTTTTATTGCCACTTCCATAAGGGCGTATGTTGAGACTCTGAACTCCTATTGCCGCTACCTCAAGAGAATTTTGTAAACTGGTTCGGTTTCTATGGTTACACCACCTTCTTAATATATTATAACTGTTGCTGTCAATATAGATATATATAGAGATAATTGTTTTGATATTTCTTGTAACATTGTTATTGCAATGGATTCTAGTCAAATACAAAATATATAAGTGTAATGACATTTCTAGATAAAAGAACGAATCCTTAGAAAAAAATTCTTTAAAGAATTCGATGCATACCTTTCATACATCATATTTACAATTATGTGCACCCTCTTGACCAACCTAAACGCTAGCGATTGAATCTACTCATTCTTTCCCAACCTATTCGTTGTAGTATCAAATTAATAGATATATATACATCTATTAAGTTTATAAATATTCTAAAATTGCATACATGCTGAAATTTATAATAGGTTACCTGGAACACTAGATGAATAACAAGATAAGCTTCTATAGAGGAGAATAACATAAGGCTTTTGCTTACCGGCAAAAGCTTCCCGATGCTTATTTCACGACCTAGATCACCCTGCCATAGTCATGTCCCCTAATCTATATCTCCATGGGGGCAAAAAAATTGGTGACCTTCAGAGAAGGGATGCAACCTAACAAGAAGTATGAAATGTCATACTTGCCATTCCAGCCCTGTGCTTACAAATTCTTATTGGAAATATTAATTACTTGTTGATCCTCTTATCTTGTTTTCCGACTCTATCGAAGTCTATAGCTGGTCATGCTATGTTACTCACTCTGACAAGTTGAAGAGTTCAAACTAGTCGAATTAAATTTCTGAAGTTAAGTTTCTAAGTGGATAGTTATTACAGTCTTTAATGACTAAGTCGAAAGCTTCACAGAGAAGCCATTTTAGTATGTGTATATAAAGAAGAAGAAGATTGTAAATTCAGTAGACACAAGAGATAGTGAAAAAGAGAATTGAATAGTGGAGAAGATGGAGAAGAAGGAAAAACTATGTGTAGAGTTCAAGAGCTCAACCTCTGTAAAAGGTGAAACATCCTTGTAAATTTCTAAGTTTGCATTTACAACATTAGTCCTCTATTATGTCACGACAAGTTTTATAAATCCATTGTTATGGTTAAAAGCATGTTTTATTTATCCACACATTCTCCTCGGAATTACTTGAGTAAATGTTGTTTACATTTTCAGGTTAAGTGAAAGACAGATAGAATCCATAAACATTTCACCGAGTAAAAGTTAGTTTTTACGACAGGGTGGTCGACAAAAAGGTTCCTGAATATTTGGTTGTATGATTTTATAAATCTGTCGAATTATATTTGTGTCTAGATTTAATCCGAGTTACTGATCGTCGAAAAGTGGTTTTCATTTTATTATAAGTCTTTAGGCTAAGAAATCTCCTTTGTAAAACTTCGACTAAAAGTGGTTAAGTCAAGTGCCTGGATGTGGGTGATAACACCGGCGACACCCGTCCCGTTCTCTAGCCACCGGCGACACCCGTCCCGTTCTCTAGCCACCGGCTTAGGCACGTGTAACGCTGGATATATCCCACCACGCCAGCGTAGTTCGTCAACCTACTCAGGATTCTCTGTGCATGGGAGAAATTTCCCCGGTCACTTCGGCTCATGCGAATTGGGCTAGCGAAGGTACGTCCTCCTAGGTTCATTCATGGCTCGGCTGTGAGGTTTAATTTTGGCAGGTACGTGGAATGACAGGCGTTTAATTCAGCACCATGTCGAGTCTTATGTTATGGCTGGTCGTAGCGTTTGGTTTGCAGTCCGGTGGGAGGTTTGCAGAGTGTCTGTTGCTGTGTGTTCCAGGGTCCGTGCTGGTAAAATCACTCCACTGCGTATTGGTCTCAGGCTTAGGTCAGCAACAATGTCTCACCAGAGAGGAACCCCAAGACGTGCTAGTTCAGGAAGGGCCAAACCCCAGAGGGGTTGCAGTGCACCAGTTCTGGCAGATTATGAACCGCATATTTCTCCGCAAGTCCGTGTATTGGTGGAAGCCTGGGAGAACAAGGTTCTCAACCGCAAGCTCTCGATGGGCGAGGAAGGTGGTCGAATCAATCACTACTGGATGTTGAATAATATGCTCTGTGAATTGGCAGAGGACATGCTTAGTAATTGGGCTGAGGCGCGGATTGCAGTTCATTCCATGAAAGCAAAAATCACTGAGATGGATGCTCAACTCACGACCATTGACAACTCCTTTTCATGGAAAGGAACGGAAAGCATTTTGAGTCTGAATATTCACAAAATGGGGGGCGGTGCTCAAGGTGGCATAGAAAGTGGTATCGAATCTGGAGGTTGGGCTCTCACCAGTCTAGGTAGAAATGGTAGCGCCACGAGATGCTCTACTAAAATGCCACGTGCCAAACCTTTCCCGGTTCCATCAACCATGGAACCTCTCCTCAAGAGACTGAAGGACTCACCGGCCCAGCAACGTGAACAGCACTCACCCTCTCTGACTCCGAAACTAAATGCCGCCACCAATTCACCCACTTTGTCATAGGAAGAACGATGGGCTTGCCCCATCACTGAAGAAATTCCCTTGGTTTAATGTTCATTTTTAACAGGTTTTTTTTTTGGGTCTAGTCTCTAGAAGGTTTTCTGGTTTTAGTCTAAGCTTTTGTAGTTAATACTGTATATATTTTTTTCAGTTTGGATTCTCTCTTATATAGGATCATGATATGTCTTTTATGGATCTCTGTAACTCAGTATTTAAGTTTCTCTGTCATGAACATCTTTATCATGAATCTGGTTAGAAGGATGGTATTTTTTGAGAGGCTCTGAAGGAGGTTCTGACTCTTTCAACCTCAGGAAGCCAAGACATTTGTATGTAATTTTTTTTTGCCTCTGTAATATAATATATTGTGCAGATTACAAAAAAAAAATTGGTTAAGTCAAGTAAGTTGGTCGAAATCAAAAGTAATTTGAAGTAAAACTTGTCAAAGTATTTTGGTATATTTAATTTGTCGAAATTCGAATTGTCTAGTCGGAATTCGACTTCAACTTGTCTGGTCGGAGTTAGACAAGTTTTACCCGATCAGTAAAAATATGTTGAAGTTCAGAGAAGACATTTTATTTACTACACGGTAACTCAAGTTAATTGTCGGCCTTCGACATATCATTCCAAAGATCTGGTATCAAAGCCGGTTTTGGAAAGAAACCTTGTCTTAAAAAAAGGGGAAACGTAATTTCTCTAAAGGAAAATCAAAATTATGGATCTTACTTTTGGTGCACACATGTCGAGTTTGCAAACTCCAATTTTCATAGGAAATAATTATGAGTATTCGTCTCTAACAATGAAGGCTTTGTTTAGAAGACAGGATATATGGGAGATAGTCCAAAATGGCTATACAAAACCAACAGATCTAGAAGCATATAACAATCTCACACAAGCTGAGAAAGATGCCCGAAGGGAACATAGGAAGAAAGATGGAAAGGCTCTGTTCTACATACACCAAGCCATGCATGAAAGCATACTCCCAAGAGTAGCAGCAACAAATTCCTCTAAGACAGAATGGGATACATTGGAAACCACATATAAAGGCTTGGAAAAGGTAAATACTTCTAAGTTGCAGATTCTTAAAAGAGATTTTGAATCTCTGTCAATGAAAAACACAAAGTCAGTAGACTCATTCTACACTCGAGTTGTTGGTTTGATAAATCAACTGAAATCTCATGGAGATAATATAGAAGACAAAAGGGTCGTTGAAAAAGTTCTTAGAAGCCTTCCCCATAGATTTGAATCCTTGGTTGTGACCTTGGAAGAAAACAAAGACATGTCGGTGTTTACTATTGATGAGTTACAAGCCTCACTCATCAATCATGAACATAGAATCAGTAGATCAAATACATCATTAGAAGATGCATTTGTAGCACAATCATCTATAAGCCATGGAAGAGGCAGGGGGATATTTAATTTTAAAGGTAGAGGAAGAAGTTTCTAGAGGAGGACGCAACAACAGTCCTGTGAATGTCACTGTTAGAGGAAAAAATCAGTTTCCCAGTCAGCCAAGTGGTCACAGGTTTGATAAGTATAAAATCCAATGTCATTACTACAAGAAACTTGGTCATTAGGCATATCAATGCATGGATAAGGAGGATGAACAAGGAAGGAAAAGCCAAAACCAGTTGAACAACACCAACAATTTGTCGAGCACAATAATGTTGGCATGTGAATCCCCACTTCAGTGTAATTCTGTCAAATAAATCCATTCGACATATGGTATTTAGATTTAGGTTGTAGTAATCATATGACTAGTAATTCAAGTTTGTTTTCTAGTCTAGATAAATCAGTTCAAACTGATGTCACACTTGGAAATAATGTCCAAGTAACTGTTTTTGGGAAAAAGGTATTGATTATCTTCTATGTAGATTATATAGATTAATTACATAATCTACATAGAAGATAATCATTGTGTGATTAAAGACAAGCATCAAAGAACCAGCTGATAGCAAAAGTGCCAATGTCAAGCAATCACTTGTTTCCATCGAGGATAATTTGAGCCATGAAAGGAAAGACAAATACAGGAGCTGCATTCAAGGAAGAAAGCAAAGAAGTTGACAAGCACTTTGACAAGAAAGAAAATGACAATGCTGATTTTTAAGATGCATTTCAAATAGAAGTTCAGGATGAGTCCTGACTATGGCATTTCATATTTGGACATTTAAATTTTGGTGGGATGAAGCTACTGGCCACAAAGAATATGCTAAAAGGATTTCCATTGATCGACAAACCAGAGAGAGTTTGTGAAGGATGCATTTTTGGCAAGCAACATAGAGAGACTTTTCCAGTCGAAAAGTCATACAGAGATCGCACACCACTTGAGATTTTGCACTTTGATATTTGTGGGCCAATGCAGACATAATCCATGGGTGACTGCAATTATTTTCTTTCTTTTATTGACGACTACTCAAGAAAAACATTGGCATATTTTTTGAAACATAAATCTGATGCATTTAATTGTTTTTAGTAGTTTAGGGCACTCGTGGAGAACCAAAGTGGACACTGCATCAAAATATTAAGGACATATAGAGGTGGTGAATATGTTTCAAATGAATTCCTAAATTTCTGCAAGACCCATGGCATACAAAAGAAATTCACTACACAATATACACCTCAGCATAACGGTATTTTCGAAAGAAAAAACATAACAATTATGGAGATGGCGCGCAATATGATGGCAGCCAAGCATTTTCCAAATGAATATTAGGTTGAAGCAGTTGCAACTGTTGTATATATAATGAACTAGTGTCCGACAAAGAGTGTAAAGAACAAAGTTTCACAAGAAGCATGGACATGTATGATTCATAGTGTTTCTCATTTAAAAGTTTTTGGTTGTGTCACATATGCTCATGTTCTAGATGAGTCGAGAAAGAAACTAGACAACAAATGACATAAATGTATTTTTGTTGGTTACTCCGAAGAGACAAAATCATACAAGTTGTATGATCCTGTCGCAAGGAAAGTGATCATCAGTCGTGATGTTAAATTTGTTGAAAATGAATCATGGGATGGAACCGTCGAGAATAATGTCAATATTGTGTCGAATGTCGACCATGATGACATGGCGGAGGAAGTGGTTCAAACACCACATGTAAGTCAACCGGTCATAGCACCATAGACTCCCATGACACCACAACATGGTTCAACAAAAGGTACGTAGACACAAGTCAAAGCTCAAGCTATGTCGATAAGCACACCAAGAGGACAACCGACTCCATCAAGTAGCTCATCGAGGTCAAAATGGACAAATTCAATGAAGGCAAGAAGTATGCATGAAATATATGAAACTGGTACTCTAAATTAATTCTCTCTCTTTGCATTATTTTCTCAAATATATGATCCACCAACATTTGAATAAGTTGTCGAAGAACCAGTATGGGCATAAGCCATGGTTAGAGAAATAGAATGCAATTAAAAGAATCAAACATGGGAGTTGGTAGATGTACAAAAAGATAAGGATGTAATCAATGTCAAAAGGATTTACAAGACCAAGCAAGATGTTGATGGGAATGTGCAGAAGCACAACGCAAGAATGGTCACAAGAGGGTTCACACAGCATCCTAACATAGACTTCAATGAAACCTTCGCACCAGTCACACACATGGATAAAGTCAGAATAGTTATGGCCATTGCTACACAGAAAAAATGGCATGTTCATCAAATGGATGTTAAATCAACATTTCTGAATGGTTATCTGGAGGAGGAAGTGTATGTGGAACAACCACAAGGCTATAAAGTTCCTGGATAAGAACACAAAGTGTCCAGGCTGAAAAATGCAATCTATGGTTTGAATCAAGCTTCGAGAGCTTGGTATAGTCGCATTGATTCCTATCTCACTGAAAATGAATTTCACAGAAGTGAAAGTGAACCGACTTTGTACACCAAATTTAATGAGCAAGGTAACATGTTAATTGTATGCATGTATGTAGATGATTTAATATTTATTGGTGATTTTGGAATAAAGGATTTTAAGGAAGTCATGGAAAGTGAATTTGAAATGACTGATTTGGGGCTTATGAAATTTTTCCTGGCATTGAAGTCCTATCACCCAGAAAGTGGTATATTTATATCACAGTCAAAGTATGCAAGTGCAGTTTTAAAAACACTCAATATGTCTAATTGTAAGACAACCCCAACACTAGTAATAATAGGTTTAAAATTGAGCAAGGATGATGATGGGTCTATTGTAGATTCTACGATGTTTAAAAGGATTGTTGGTAGCCTTATGTATTTAACATCGACAGGACCAGACATTATGTATGGAGTAAGTCTAATCTCAAGATTCAAGGAGTCACAAAAATACTATCATTGACAAACATGTAAGATAATTTAGAGGAATGTAAGTGGCACAAAGGACCTTGGCATTATTTATTCAACCTCAAAATTTTTTAAACTCATTGGATACACTGACAGTGACAATGGAGGAAACACATATGAAGGAAAATCACATCTTGGTTCACATTTCATTTTGGTACAGATGTTGTGTCATGGGCTTCAAAGAAAAAACCCATTGTAACTTTGTCTTCAGCAGAAGCAGAGTATGTTGCAGCTACAGGCGTTGCATGTCAAGCCATATGGATGCAGAGAATTTTAAAAAACTTGTCAAAAAACCAACAAGAACCAACAACCATTTTCTGCGACAATAGTTCAACCATTGCATTGTCTAAGAACCATGTGTTTCATAAGAGAACCAAGCACATTGACACAATATTTCATTTCATAAGGAATATGTGAACAACAAAGAAATTTGTTTTGAATTTTGCAGGTCTGAAAATCAACTTGCAGACATCTTTACAAAACCATTGGAAAAAGGTACATTCCAGTATCTCCGAATTTATCTTGGAATAACAAGTTATGCATAGTGAAGTCTGTCATTAACAGAGCAAGGTTTAGCTCTAAAACATTTTGTAATATTTTGTTTTAAGATCCCCATCTGATCATAATTAAGAGGGAGTGTTGAAAATATTAATTACTCATTGATCCTCTTATCTTGTTAGCTGACTCTGTTGAAGTCTGTAGATGGTCATGCTATGTCACTCAATTTGACAGGTTGAAGAGTTCATGCATCCCTTATGTAAACCGGTCGAATTAAATTTCTGAAGTTAGGTTTCTAGGTGGATAGTTATTATAGTCTTTAATGATTAAGTCGGTAGCTTCACAAAGAAGATGTTTTAGTCTGTCTATATAAAAAAGAAGAAGATTGTACATTCAGTAGACACAAGAGATAGTGAAAAAGAGAATTGAATTGTGGAGAAGAAGGAAAAACTATCTGGAGAGTTCAAGAGCTCAAGCTCTCTATGATTTTGGAAAGTGATGAGAGCTGAAGCTTTGTAAAAGGTGAAACATCCTTGTAAATTTTTAAGTTTTTATTTAGGACATTATTCCTCTGTTATGTCTCGACAAGTTTTATAAATCCATTGTTATGGTTAAATGCATGTTTTATTTAGCTGCACTAGAATTACTTGAAAAAATGTTGTTTACATTTACAGGTTAAGTGAAAGACACATAGAATCCATAAACATTTCACCGAGTAAATATTTGGTTATATGATTTTGTAAATCTGTTGAATTATAGTTGTGTTGATATTTACTCGGATTTACCGTTGGTGAAAAGTGTTTTTCATTTTATTACAAGTCCTTAGACTAAGAAATATCCTTTGTAAAACTTCGACTAAAAGTGGTTAAGTCGAAATCAAAAGTCAGTCGAAGTAAAACTTGTCAAAGTATTTTGGTATGTCTAACTTGTCGAAATTCGATTTCGACTTGCCTCGTTGGAGCTAGACAAGTTTTACCCGACGAGTAAAAAGAGGTCGAAGTCCAGAGAAGACATTTTTTTTACTGCACGGTAACTCAAGTTAACTATCGGCCTTTGACATCTCATTTCAAAGATATGGTATCAGAGCGGGTTTTGGAAAGAAACCTTGTCTTAAAAAAAAGGGAAAAGTTTTCTCTAAAGGAAAATCAAAATTATGGATTTTACTTTTGGTGCACACATGTCGAGTTTGAAAACTCCAATTTTCATAGGAAAGAATTATGAGTATTCGTCTCTAACAATGAAGGCTTTGTTTAGAAGAAAATATGTATGGGAGATAGTCCAAAACGGCTATACAAAACCAACAGATCTAGAAGCATATAACAATATCAAACAAGCTAAGAAAGATGCCCTGAGGGAACATAGGAAGAAATATGGAAAGCCTATGTTCTACACACAGTAAGCCATGGATGAAAGCATACTCCCAAGAGTAGCAGCAACAAATTCCGCTAAGCAAGAATGGGATAGATTGGAAACCACATATCAAGGCTTGGAAAAGGTAAAGACTTCTAAGTTGCAGATTTTTAAAAGAGATTTTGAATCTCTGTCAATGAAAAAGACAAATTCAGTAGACTCATTCTACACTCGAGTTGTTGGTCTGATAAATCAACTGAAATCTCATGGAGATAATATAGAAGACAAAAGGGTTGTTGAAAAATTTCTTAGAAGCCTTCCGCATAGATTTTAATCCTTGGAAGAGAACAAAGACATGTCGGTGTTTACTATTGATGAGTTACAAGCCTCGGTCATCAATCATGAACATAGAATCAGTAGATCAAATACATCATTAGAAGATGCATTTGTAGCACAATCATCTATAAGCCGTGGAAGAGGTAGGGGGATATTTAATTTTAAAGGTAGCGGAATAATTTTCCAAAGGAGGATGCAACTGCAGTCCTGCGAATGTCACTATTAGAGGAAAAAATCAGTTTCTCAGTCAGCCAAGTGGTCACAGGTTTAATAAATCTAAAATCCAATGTCATTACTACAAGAAACTTGGTCATTAGGCATATGAATGCATGAAGGAGGATGAACAAGGAAGGAAAATCCAAAACTAGTTGACCAACACCAACAATTTGCCAAGCAAAATGTTGTTGGCATGTGAATCCCCACTTGAATGCAATTATGTCCAAGAAATTCCATTCGACATATGGTATTTAGATTAAGGTTGTAGTAATCATGTGACTAGTAATTCAGGTTTGTTTTCGAGTATAGATAAATCAGTTCAAACTAATGCCACACTTGGAAATAATGTCCAAGTAACTATTTTTGGAAAAGGTACTGTTGGTATTCTAACCAAACATGGGGAGAAAAAGAACATTCCTAATGTTTATCATGTCGAAGGACTGAAACACAATTTGTTGAGTATTGGATACCTGATACAGAAAGGTTACAAAGTCTACATAGAAGATAATCACTGTGTGATTAAAGACAAGCATCAAAGCAACCAACTGATAGAAAAAGTGCCAATGTCAAGCAATCACTTGTTTCCATAGAGGATAATTTGAGACATGAAAGGAAAGACAAATACAGGAGCTTCATTCAAGGAATAAAGCAAGGAAGTTGACAAGCACTTCGACATGAAAGAAAATGGCAATGCTGATTTTTAAGATGCATTTCAAATAGAAGTTCAGGATGAGTCCTGACTATGGCATTTCATATTTGGACATTTAAATTTTGGTGGGATGAAGCTACTGCACAAAGAATATGGTAAAAGGATTACCATTGATCGACGAACCAAAGAGAGTTTGTGAAGGATGCATTTTTGGCAAGAAACATAGGAAGACTTTTCCAGTCAGAAATTCATACGGAGATTGCACACCACTTGAGATTGTGCACTTTGATATTTGTGGCCCAATGCAGACATAATCCATGGGAGGCTGCAATTATTTTCTTGCTTTTATTGATGACTACTCAAGAAAAACATTGGCATATTTTATGAAACATAAATCTGATGCATTTAGTAGTTTTTAGTAGTTCAATGCACTCGTGTAGAACTAGAGTGGACACTGCATCAAAATCTTAAGGACATATAGAGGTGGTGAATATGTTTCAAATGAATTCCTAAATTTCTGCAAGACCGATGGCATACAAAAGCAATTCACTACACAATATACACCTCAGCAGAATGGTGTTGTCGAAAGAAAAAACATAACCATTATGGAGATGGCACGAAATATGATGGCAGCCAAGCACTTTCCAAATGAATATTGGGCTGAAGCAGTTGCAACTATTGTATATATAATGAACCGGTATCCAACAAAGAGTGTAAAGAACAAAGTTTCACATGAAGCATGGACATGTATGAATCACAGTGTTTCTCATTTAATTTTTTTTGGTTGTGTCACATATGCTCATGTTCTAGATGAGCCGAGAAAGAAACTAGACAACAAATGTAACTTTGTCTTCAGAAGAAGCAGAGTATGTTGCAGCTACAGGCGCTACAAGTCAAGCCATATGGATGTAGAGAATTTTTAAAAACTTGTCGCAAAACCAACAAGAACCAACAACCATTTTCTGCGACAACAGTTCAACCATTGCATTGTCTAAGAACCATGTGTTTCATAAGAGAACCAAGCACATTGACACAAGATTTCATTTCATAATGAATTGGTGAACAACAAAGAAATTTGTTTAGAATTTTGCAGGTCTGAAGATCAACTTGCAGACATCTTTACAAAACCATTAGCAAAAGATACATTCCAGTATATGCAAAGTTATCTTGGAATAACAAGTTATGCATAGTGAAGTATGTAATGAACAGAGCAAGGTTTATCTTTGAAACATTTTGTAATATTTTGTTTTAAGATCCCCGTCTGCGCATAATTAAGAGGGAGTGTCAAAGGACGACAGTCAACTTTTGGTGCACACATGTCGAGTTTGAAAACTCCAATTTTCACAGGAAATAATTATGAGTATTCGTCTCTAACATTGAAGGCTTTGTTTAGAAGAAAAGATGTATGGGAGATAGTCCAAAACGGCTATACAAAACCAACAGATCTAGAAGCATATAACAATATCAAACAAGCTAAGAAAGATGCCCTGAGGGAAAATAGGAAGAAATATGGAAAGGCTATGTTCTACATACAACAAGCCATGGATGAAAGCATACTCCCAAGAGTAGCAGCAACAAATTCCGCTAAACAAGAATGGGATAGATTGGAAACCACATATCAAGGCTTGGAAAGGGTAAAGACTTCTAAGTTGTAGATTTTTAAAAGAGATTTTGAATCTCTATCAATGAAAAACACAAATTCAGTAGACTCATTCTACACTCGAGTTGTTGGTCTGATAAATCAACTGAAATCTCATGGAGATAATATAGAAGACAAAAGGGTTGTTGAAAAATTTCATAGAAGCCTTCCGCATAGGTTTGAATCCTTGGTTGTGACCTTGGAAGAAAACAAAGACATGTCAATGTTTACTATTGATGAGTTAAAAGCCTTGGTCATCAATCATGAACATAGAATCAGTAGATCAATTACATCATTGGAAAATGCATTTGTAGCACAATCATCTATAATCCGTGGAAGAGGCAGGGGGATATTTAATTTTAAAGGTAGAGGAAGAAGTTTCTAGAGGAGGACACAACAACAGTCCCGCGAATGTCATTGTTAGAGGAAAAAATCAGTTTCTCAGTCACCCAAGTGGTCACATGTTTGATAAGTCTAAAATCCAATATCATTACTACAAGAAACTTGGTCATTAGGCATATCAATGCATGGAGGAGGGTGAAAACGGAAGGAAAATTCAAAACTAGTTGACCAACACCAACAATTTGTTGAGCAAAATGTTGTTGGCATGTGAAACCCCACTTGAATGCAATTTTGTCCAAGAAATTCCATTCGACATATGGTATTTAGATTCATGTTGTAGTAATGATATGACTAGTAATTCAAGTTTGTTTTCCACTCTAGATAAATCAGTGCAAATTGATGTCACACTTGGAAATAATGTCCAAGTAACTATTTTGGGAAAATGTATTGTTGGTATTCTAACCAAACAGGGGGAGAAAAAGAACATTCTTGATGTTTATCATGTCAAAAGACTGAAACACAATTTGTTGAGTATTGGACACCTGATACAGAAAGGTTACACAGTCTACATAGAAGATAATCACTTGTGTGATCAAAGACAAGCATCAAAGCAACCAACTGACAGCAAAAGTGCCAATGGCAAGCAATCACTTGTTTCCATAGAGGATAATTTGAGACATGAAAGGAAAGACAAATACATGAGCTGCATTCAAGGAAGAAAGCAAGGAAGTTGACAAGCACTTCGACAAGAAAGAAAATGACAACGCTGATTTTTAAGATGCATTTCAAATAGAAGTTCAGGATGAGTCCTGACTATGGCATTTCATATTTGGACATTTAAATTTTGGTGGGATGGAGCTACTGCACACAGAGAGAGTTTGTGAAGGATGCATTTTTGGAAAGCAACTTAGAGAGACTTTTCCAGTCGGAAATTCATACAGAGATCGCACACCACTTGAGATTGTGCACTTTGATATTTGTGTCCCAATGCAAACATAATCCATGGGTGGCTGCAATTATTTTCTTTCTTTTATTGATGACTACTCAAGAAAAAACATTGGCATATTTTCTGAAACATAAATATGATGCATTTAGTTGTTTTTAGTAGTTCAAGGCACTCGTGGAGAACCAGAGTAGACACTGCATCAAAATATTAAGGACATATAGAGGTGATGAATATGTTTCAAATGAATTCCTAAATTTCTGCAAGACCCATGGCATTCACTACACAATATACACCTTAGCAGAACGGTGTTGCCGAAACAAAAAAATTAACCATTATGGAGATGGCACGCAATATGATGGCAGCCAAGCATTTTCCAAATGAATATTGGGATGAAGCAGTTACAACTGTTGTATATATAATGAACCGGTGTTCGACAAAGAGTGTAAAGAAAAAAGTTTCACATGAAGCATGGACATGTATGAATCACAGTGTTTCTCATTTAAAAGTTTTTGGTTGTGTCACATATGCTCATGTTCTAGATGAGCTGAGAAAGAAACTAGAAAACAAATGACATAAATGTATTTTGTTGGTTACTCCGAAGAGACAAAAGCATACAAGTTGTATGATCCTGTCGCAAGGAAAGTGATCATCAGTGGTGATGTTAAATTTGTCTAAAATGAATCATGGGATGGAACCGTCGAGAATAATGTCAAGATTGTGTCGAACGTCGACTGTGATGACATGGTGGAGGAAGTGGTTCAAACACCAAATGTAAGTCAACCGGTCACAACACCATTGACTCCCATGACAACGTGACATGGTTCAACAAAAGGTACGTTGACACAAGTCAGAGCTCAAGCTATGTCGACAAGCGCACCAAGAGGACAACTGAATCCATCGAGCAGATCATCGAGGTCAAAATCGACAAATCCAGTGAAGACAAGAAGTATGCATGAAATATATGAAACTGGTACTCCAAATTAATTCTCTCTCTTTGCATTATTTTCTCAAATAGATGATCCACTAACATTTGAAGAAGCTATCGAAGAACCAGTATGGGCACAATCCATGGATAAATAAATAGAATGCATTGAAAAGAATCAAACATGGGAGTTGGTAGATGTACAAAAAGATAAGGATGTAATCAACGTCAAATGGATTTACAAGACTAAGCAAGATGTTAATGGGAATGTGCAGAAGCACAAGGAAAGAATGGTCACAAGAGGGTTCACACAACAAACTAACATAGGCTTCAATGAAACCTTTGCACCAGTCAGTCACACACATGGATACAGTCAGAACAGCTATGGCCATTGCTACACAAAACAAATGGCATGTTCATCAAATGGATGTTAAATCAACATTTCTAAATGGCTATCTGGAGGAGGAAGTGTATGTGGAACAACCATAAGGCTATAAAGTTACAGGACAAGAGCACTAAGTGCACAGGCTAAAAAATGCACTCTAGTGTTTGAATCAAGCTCCGAGAGCTTGGTATAGTCGCATTGATTCCTATCCCACTGAAAATGTTTCACAGAAGTGAAAGTGAACCGACTTTGTACACCAAATTTAATGAGCAAGGTAACATGTTAATTGTATGCATGTATGTAGACGATTTAATATTTATTGGTGATTTTGGCATAAAGGATTTTAAGGCAGTCATGGAAAGTGAATTTGAAATGATTGATTTGGGCTTCTGAAATTTTTCCTGGCATTGAAGTCTTATCAGTCTGAAAGTGGTATATTTATATCACAGTCAAAGTATGCAAGTGTAGTTTTAAAAACATTCAATATGTTTAATTGTATGACAGCCAAAATGCTAGTAATAACAAGTTTAAAATTGAGCAAGGATGATGATGGGTCTATTGTAGATCCTACGTTGTTTAAAAGGCTTGTTGGTAGCCTTATGTATTTAACATAGACAAGACCAGACATCATGTATGGAGTAAGTCTGATCTCAAGATTCATAGAGTCACAAAAAATACTATCATTAACAAACATGTAAGAGAATTCATAGGTATGTAAGTGGCGCACAGGACCTTGGCATAATGTATTCAACCTCATAAAATTTTAAACTCATTGGATACACTGATAGTGACAATGGAGGTAACACATATGAAAGGAAAATCACATCTTGGTACACATTTCATTTTGGTATAGGTGTTGTGTCATTGTAACTTTGTCTTCAGCAGAAGCATAGCATGTTGCAACTACAAGCGCTGCATGTCAAGTCGTATGGATGCAGAGAATTTTAAAAAACTTGTCACAAAACCAACAAGAACCAACAACCATTTTCTGTGACAACAGTTCAACCATTGCATTGTCTAAGAACCATGTGTTTCACAAGAGAACGAAGCACATTGACACAAGATTTCATTTCATAATGAATTGGTGAACAACAAAGAAATTTGTTTAGAATTTTGCAGGTCTGAAAATCAACTTGCAGAAATCTTTACAAAACCATTGGAAAAAGTTACATTCTAGTATCTGCAAAGTTATCTTGGAATAACAAGTTATGCATAGTGAAGTATGTCATGAGCAGAGCAAGGTTTAGCTCTGAAAATTTTTGTAATATTTTGTTTTAAGATCCCCATCTGCTCATAATTAAGAGGGAGTGTTGAAAATATTAATTACCCGTTGATCCTCTTATCTTTTTAGCCGACTTTGTCAAAGTTTGTAGCTGGTCATGCTTTGTCACTCACTTTGACAGGTTGAAGAGTTCACGTCTCCCTTATGTAAACCGGTCAAATTAAATTTATTAAGTTAGGTTTCTAGGTGGATAGTTATTACAATCTTTAATGATTAAGTTGGTAGCTTCATAGAGAAGTTGTTTTAGTCTGTCTATATAAAGAAGAAGAAGATTGTAAATTGAGTAGACACAAGAGATAGTGAAAAAGAGAATTGAATAGTGGAGAAGAAAAAAAAACTCTTTGGAGAGTTCAAGAGCTCAAGCTCTGTGTGACTTTGGAAAGTGATGAGAGCCAAAGCTCTGGAAAAGGTGAAACATCCTTGTAAATTTCTAAGTTTTTATTTAGGACATTATTCCTCTGTTATGTCTTGACAAGTTTTATAAATCCATTGTTATGGTTAAATGCATGTTTTATTTAGCTGCACTAGAATTACTTGAGTAAATGTTGTTTACATTTACAGGCCCAAGTGAAAGACACATAGAATCCATAAACATTTCACCGAGTAAATATTTGGTTATACGATTTTGTAAATCTGTCGAATTATAGTTGTGTCGATATTTGCTCGGATTTGCCATCGGTGAAAAGTGTTTTTCATTTTATTACAAGTCCTTAGACTAAGAAAGATCCCTTGTAAAAGTTCCACTAAAAGTGGTTAAGTCGAGTAAGTTGGTCGGAATCAAAAGTCGGTGGAAGTAAAACTTGTCGAAGTATTTTGGTATGTTTAACTTGTCGAAATTCCACTTGTCTAGTTGAAATTAGACAAATTTTACCCAACGAGTAAAAAGAGGTCGAAGAAATTAATCGTCGACGTTCTACATCTCATTCCCAAATTCCCATGAATTCTTGGCCTGACAAAGGGCATCTTGTACTTCTATTTTCTTAATTGTTGCGTTAACCATCGGCCTTCGACATCTCATTCCCAAAAACCCAAGAATTCTTAGCCTGACAAAGGGCATCTTGTACTTCTATTTTCTTGATCGACGCTGTCGGACGCATCTCCTTCTGTGCCTTGCACCAGGCATAAAAGAGAGATCCCCTCTCCTTCTATGCCTTGCATCGGGAATGAAAGAGAGATCCCATGACTATTGAACTTTTATTTACTAGAGAACAAATTTTGGAACTATCATTCTAAATATAGACTGATACAAATTTATGTATCAAAATCTTTCGATATAGATTTTTAAATTTACGCGAAGGATACAAATTCCCTACCACTATCATAGGCTTTGATACAACAACATGCGTTCGATAACAAACACTTTCCTAGATTATAGCTTAGAAAGGACTATACCTCTTAACAATGTACCAGAACTACCCAACCTGGATTCCTATTTCAGATGGGGGATCTTGCTATTATGCACCTCAACTCTTTATTGTTTGCTACCATAAAGTTAGAGACCATTAAGAGGATCACTCTTTCTTCTCGGTTGTTCCCTCAGCTTAGGGCAGCAAGTGACAGGGCAAAACCCATGCTACTTTGGACTTATAAATAAAACCAACCTCCTAGAGAACCTTGAGGAGTCGTCACTCCACATGTTTGAAACAACAATAAAAACATAATAAACCCAATAGAATTCAAAAGAGAGAGAAATAAATAAAGAAAAGTGTTCGCCATGGAGAAGTCAAATAGAGACGATAAACCTCGTTCATCATGAGCTGGTATAAATATGTATCCAGATGACGACAGTGAACAAGGTAAGGATACCAAAGTATGAAATGGAGTGCACCAGAATCGATATGTGCACTCATAGAATCTCTACAAACAAGGATGTGAGAAATTTGAGAATTGAGGAATTAATTTACGAGACTCGAACTCAAGTCACAAATCCACTGAAACTCTTCAATCATATCTATCGCCTCCTTGGCATGACTACCTTTCAAGGCCACTGTAACTCTCAATCGACGAGAAAACCGAACCAAATTTTTGTGTAAAGCAAACAAAATTACATGATCGTTATCGCTTCCATTGATCACAACTACTTGCATGCGGTTTGTGTGTATGGATTAAATCGTGGCGTGTTAGTATAAACGTGGCGTACTAGTTTGGGACTTTTATACACTCTTGTATATTAAACTAGCATAGATCCAAATCTTAAGCTTTATCAATGATCGAGAAGAATCAAATATTTGGAGTTGCAAACCTCTTCTTAAGTATTGTACTTAACTATAAGCTTTAGTGTGATTCAGACCAAAAGACGCATCTTTTTATTTAAGGTCTATATATAATAATACTATTATTATTATTTAATATTATTTATGGCTTACATATAATATTATATTATTTTTTATTTTGTTAGGAAAAAACATTACAACATTTCACCCATACATGGTTTTAAAACCATGTGCAAGGCCCTCCTAAACCCGCGGCTTGTTAAGGAGGCCTTGCACATGGTCTTAAGACCATTTGCAAGGACCTCCTAAACCATGTACAATAAAACCATGGGTTGTTTAGGAGGCCTTGCACATGGTTTTAAAACCATTTGCAAGGTTCTTCTAAATCATGTACAATAAAACCATGGGTTGTTTAGGAGGCCTTGCACATGGTTTTAGAGCAACATTTTTTTTTGCGGATAATTCAATTTTTTATTTTTTATTATTTTGTTAAGTAGGAACATTACAACATCTCCCCCATATTGTGTTGTTTTTCTGATGGACATTATTTTTGGACGATAATTAAATTTTGTAATTTTTATTGTTTTGTTAGGTAGGAACATTACAACATCTCCCCCATATTAAGTTGTTTTGTGGCTCACATTGATTTTGGAGGATAATTAAAATTTTTATTTTTTATGACTAACATTTACAAAAGGAACGTTACATGAGGAACGCTACAAGTTGTAAAGCGCCTTTCGACACAATTACATTGCGCATTCATTTGAATATTTGATCGTTGTCATCCCATGCATGGCCTCAACGTGGAAAATGCCACTAAGAACACCAATGGGTCTTAGTTCTTTATATGTATTGCAAATATATCGTACTTGAACGGGAAGCATGTGGTCTCCAGTGAGGTTGTGGAGGGCCTTTTCTATTTTCTTACCCCGCTAAATGTCATCTATATTTCCGTTGAGATTTTTCAATTGATGTAGCTCTCAAACAAAAAATTGTGTTCCGCCTTCTTTGATTGATATTTAAGTGGGGTTGTGTTCGTATTTTGTAAACAATGAGGTGTACTTATCGTAGGCGATTAAACCTCATGCGTAATGAAAAGATCAATATTCTTTGTCCAAACCTTATAACTATGTTATGTATCCACTTGTCATAAACTTTAAACTGATCACATAACATTAAAATTTGGACCTTCGATCTAATACCATAATTTCTTGCAATAGTGTGATGCATATTACATAGTTTTGAAACTTGGAATTCTAATGACATATTTGCAAGCTTAATTAAATGATAGTGGGGTGTTTTTTTCCAGAAGAAAAATAACAGTTCCTTGTTATTCATATGTGAATCAAAGGTAACCAGTTACATCTTCATGATATAAATATCATTCAGAATCAGATTAACAAGATATACATATACTAACATGAGCATACCAATCACAGTGTCATATGAGGAAAAAATGAGTTACTCTTCCATCTGGTATGCTCTAGAAGAGGGTTGACTTTCCAAAATTGTCCACAACGAAGATAGGGAGAGCCCAGAAATAATATCCAAGGAAGGCTCCGGGAAGTGACTAAATCACAACACACAAGGTGTAATCAGGGGCATCAAAGATACCCCAAACAGGGAATATCAATACCATACTCAAAAGAACCCATAGGTTGTGGAGTAGGCATATTAGAGCATATGCTCTTCAAAATAATTGCATAGATGCTTCCCCAATGACTATTCCTTCATAAAACTCTTTGAAGGATGGAAGGCCTAAAGCCAATTGGAGCGCCTCCTTGGATAAGATATCTGCCCTCTCATTATATTCTCTATAGACATGTTGGAAGTCAATAGATGTGAAGATTGCTGTAAGTTCTTTGATGTTTTCACACCAAGCCTCCATATCTAAATATGTGAGGGTAGATACCTTTTTCACAATTGATAATGAATAAAGAGTCCCCAAATATTTGTAGCATAGGAAGCCCGATAGCTTTAGAGAAGAACAAAAGAGCCCAGAGAGACAATAGCTCTGCTCTAGTATTGTTACTCTTACCACAACCCAACATAATATAGAAATAATGTATTTGACTGATCTGAAGGAAAATACCAGCACCCCCATTTTGGTTTGCAGCAGCACCATCAAAGAAACCCGTAGGGTAAGAATGTACAGGAGCACTGCCAATGTTCTTGATTCTGGATTTTCTAGTGTGTGAAACATGAAAGTCATTGACATGAAGCATAATATAATGACCCAATTTGTTCAGATCCAAATTTTTATCTTCAAAGATGGAGGAATTCCGAGTCTTCCACAGGTTCCAGATGAGAAAGAAGGGGAGATAGAGAAGATCATCCTTTATCTTGAGCCAATTTTCAAGATTTTCCAGTACTGAGATGTCAGACCATATCAAAGAGTAGTTAAAGTACCCGTGGAGGAATCTTATGATCTCACGCGTGAATAAGAAGTCAACAAAGAGGTGTTGAACTGATTATTCCTGACATTTACAGAGGCAACCTCTGCTAGGTCCAATCCAACCTTTTTTAATAAGATTATTCCAGGTATTGACTTTGTTTTCAATAAAAATCCATATAAAACTTTTGAACTTCCGTGGAATGATAAAATACCAAAGTTGTGTGTACAAACTGTGCTGAGTAGGAGGCAAGATGGATGATACAATGAGATCATAAGACAAATTTGCAGTCACCATACCATTTCTAGGATTGTGCATCTAGAGGAGTGTGTCATCTGATGTTTTAACTCTGATGCCTCCATGTGTTAATCTATTTACATATTTTGTCCATTGTTTCCTCCATATACCTCCCAAATGTAAATGATCAGCAGTTTACCAATACTTGTGGCTATCAATCCCATAATCTAAGTTTTGTGCCTGTGCAAGGTATGTGATTCGAAGATCCTTAAGGTAATATCTGAGGTCATTTGAGAGTAGAGAGGGTGCATTTGACCCGACAATGGGATCATTTCCCAACTTGATGTGAGAACCATTTCCAACCCTCCAGCCAAGTTGACAGGCGATCCAGGATAAAGTTCTTATAAACCTGTTCCATATAAATGAAGTTCCAGTAACAGGAAAGTGCTGTGAACGTAACCAGTCATCAACATAACGATTCTGAAGGTGTTTGAGTGTAATAATTTGACTTCATATTCCATTTCCATTTAGAATCGACCACAGGATTTTTAGCTTGAGAGCAATCCCAAACCATTCAAGATGTTTGATATTCCAACCACCAAATTGATATGGTGCATCCAAGATGTGCCAATCCACAAGATGCAATTTATGCTTACCATCAAAACTTCCCCACATGAAGGAATATATACAATGCCTCAGAGAATTCAATATAGATTTAGGAATACATTCCAGTGAAAACCAATATACAGCCAGACTAGTGAGTACTGATCTAATGAGGATCACTCTACCACCTAGTGATAGTAATCTATAGGTCCAATTACTGATTCTCTTTTCAAACATAGAGACTAACCAATTCCAATCAGAAGTTCTGTACCCCAGGAGTTTGAGATGGTAACCCAAATACTTGAAGCCAGTGGTAATTTGATCCATTTTGAAAGGAAGTATGGCAGAAATGAGCATTCTAGTTTCCTCATCAACATCGTTATATAAGAAAGATGACTATTCAAGATTGAAATTCATACCAGTAGCAGATCAAAAAAGATCAAGAGCCTCCTTGTAGGATTTCCATTCATCCACAAAACCAAGTCCAAATAAGATAACATCATCAACAAAAAAGAGGCGTGTAATAGCCAGGATGGGAGAGAGCTGGATCCCTTTGATCTTACCCTTTCTTTGAGCATCTGATATAATTAGGCTAAGGATTTCAATGACCAAGATGAATAGGAGGGGGGGACAAAGGGCATCCCTAACGTATTCCATGTGAAGCTGGAAAGAAATTAGGAGTCCCAATAACTAGTACAACAAAGTTGGATGAGCACACACATCCCATTATCCAATTTACACCATCCACGGGGATGCCAATCTGCAGTAGAACAAGTCTCAGGAAAGTCCAATTAATCCTATCAAAAGCTTTAACAAGGTCAAGTTTGAGTACCATAACCTTCAAATGTTTGGTCTTTATGGTATGGAGCAGCTCCTGGGTAATTCCCACAGGCTTAGTAATTAGTCTGTCTTTGGGAAAACCAAATTGTTGGGCTGATATTGCCTTATCTAAGAATGGTTTAAGACGTAAGGCATCAATTTTTGAAATAGTTTTATAGATTAAGTTACAGAGTGATATGGGGCGGAAGTCAGCAAAGGTGTGGGGCTTCCCACATTTTGGGATCAATGTAAGGAAAGTAGAGTTTATAGAATTTGTAACCAAACCTTCAAGTCTAGACTGTTCAGTTGCCTTGAGTAAGTCCTCACCCACCAGGTCAAAAAAGGTAAGGAAGAATTCAATAGGCTAGCCATCAGGGCCAAGGTTTTTATCTTTTCTAAAACCATTCAGTGTTGTTTCTACTTCAGTGATAGTGATAGGAGTGAGGAATCAATCCTTTTCAGTCTCCTGTACATAGGAAGGGAAGAGGCCAATAAACTTAAGTTGATCAACAATGTTGGTTTTTCCATCATCCTTGAAAAGATCAACAAAATGTCGTTCACCCAATTGTTTAAGAGCTACATCAGTAGTAATCAAATTCCACTCATTTTCATTTAGATCCCAAATAGTCATAGAATTTCTCTTGGTAGAGGCAAAGGAGTGAATTTTTTTTGTGTTGGAATCTCCTTCACATATCCATAATGCTCTACTTTTAAGTTTTATGGTCAACACCTCCTGTGAGAGAAAACTATCATTTTTTTATTTGAGGATAGCCAGTCTATGAGACTCAGAAACCAAAAGGATACCTGAAGACTTCTGAAGGAGAGACCTAATTTCAGAGTCAATGTCCATCATCTCAAGTTTCCTAGAGCGCTTCTTATGTATTTCCTAGGTTTCTACAGAACCTTTGAGCCGCTTGAGCTTGTGTGAAAGGATCTCTAAATGATCACATGGTTGAAGGTGGGAATCAACAGTCCATGAAGAGTTGACAATAAAGGAAAAGTCCTCTTCCAGGAGCCATTCCCTATTAAACTTGAATGGATAACAATGGTAAGTGTCCCGCGGACCCCACTCTAAGCATATAGGGAAGTGATATGAGATATCTAAAGGTGTAGTCTAGGAGCGGTAGAAAGAGAGGGTAGGGAGAATCGATTCAGATATGACAAAATGATCAAGTCTCTTATTGATACCATCTTCCCCAGTACGTCCATTTCTCTAGGTGGGGATAGGAGAGCACATATTAAGGTCAATAAAGTTGTTGCACGTACGGAGCTGAGAGAAAAAAAGAGACAGAGGACCAGGACAAGATTTTGTGCCCCAAATATCAGAAGAGGATAGAGTGAAATTTAAATCTCTAGTAAGGAGAAGATTAGGAAAATTAAAAAGGCCACCAATTCTGACCTTCTCCCAGAAATTAGTTCTATGTGAATATGGACCATAGCAGTTAATGATAGAGAAAGCTTCAGTGATGCCCTTGATGTTGGCTTTGAGAAGTATGCCATCAAAGGATGTGAAGGCTTCGCATCGGATCAGAAGTGGGTTCCAGCCCATAAGAAGGCCACCAGAGAGGCTAGTGGCATCAATTGCACAGAATTCCCATCTCGGTTTGAGCTTGGAAAACAAAGAGAGAGCATGTGAGAAACTGCACATAGTTTCTTGAATGAGTATCATGTCAGGTTTTAAGGAAGAAAAAAGAGATCCGAGGGATTTTTGTTTGGAGAGCCCCACAAATCCACAAATATTCATGGAAAGAATTTTAATTGGGAAACAGACTCTTCAGGTGTCATAGATATAAGTACCTAAGGGGTAGAGTGCCGAGTGGTCCAAGGAGATCTTGCAGCCGCCTTAAGCTGAATGAAGAGAGGAGTATAAAGACCTGAGGCTCCAGGGTCCGACGATGTAGTAGTGGGTATGGACTTTCGACATTTTCGAATGGTCACATTCTCGAAGTGTATGGAATCCAAAGGAAGAGTGGAAGGTGAAATAGGTGACTTATCAGTAAAGATGGAGAGTGATATAAGGAGAGAAGGATCCATGAAGGTAGGTGAATCCCTAGGGATGGAAGGGGGAGGAACAAAGTGTGGAGGCACATAGGAAGGAGAAGGTAAGGAGGTGATAGAGGAGGTGGTGGGAAGAGAGGGAAAATTTTCTAAGCTAAAGGGTGGAGGGACTTCAGAGGAAATTGGTGGAAACTAAGGAGGAGAGGGAAAAGGTAAGGGTGTTGGATCCCGTGGAGAAGGAGTCTCCAAAGTAGAATTAGGGATGGTTCAGAACCTCCAATATGTTTGATCGAGAGAGGTGGGAGAAAGTTTCCACATCTTGAATATACATTAATTCTCCTTTAAAGAGTCCATCATAGGGAGTGGGCGAGGAAGAAACATACAAGGCCTCCTAAGAAGGAGAAGGTTGTTCAGGAGAGAGAGAATGGTTATCAGAGGACAAAGGACATGGTATGGGACTCTGTTCAAAGACTCAAGGGATCGGTGTACCATGAAGGAGCAAGGTATAGGCACTGCGAAAGTGTCCAGTATTATGACAGTAGTTGCATCTAAAAGGCATATTAAGGTAGTCTAATCTCTGGCTATTGATAAGGTCACCACAAACAATGTAAATCTCACCTAACAATCCTTTGGAGACATCAAGTTCCACAAGGACCTTTTCCATGTGCTTTTCGAAAATAAAGTGGAAATCCAGTTCCAAGGCTACAAAGTGCCCAAGTGAGTTTGCGAGGCCAGTGAGAAACTCCTTGTTCCGGAGGGGGAAGGGTAGGGACAGAAAGAGGAGCCATAGATGCCACTTAATAAACCTCTCCTGGAGTGGGTCAAAACCAGAGTGCCAACGGCTTAAAATCACAGAGCCTTTTTGGATAGTCTAGAGAGTGTTCAGTATTCTAGAGGGATCCTTTTCCTCAATAAAGACAAAGACAAGCCATTTTTTTTCTAGAAGACTGATAGTAGGTATATAATTAATAATGGGATTCTAGTGAATGGTGGCCCAATCTACCCACTCATCCTTAGACATCGTATAATATTCAATTCTACTGATGACGGCTCTACAATAGAGCACCTCAACCTTATTGAGGAAAACATCACGGCCTAAGACATATTATCTCTTAAAGTCTAGGGCTTTGACAGATTTTGTTTTTAGGCGAGACTGATAAGTGGACTGGTTCTGTGGTGGAAGGACAGTTGCACCTTCATTCCCACCCACCGTAGACATGTTTAAAGTCTGCACATAATCAAAACAAGGGAGAGACCCAAGAGAACTAAGGGAAGATAGGTGCTTGGATGGATAGAGGCCAATACTTAAAAACAAAGGATGGTTAAAAGACCTTAAGGTCCAGATACCACGGCTACGGTAAAAACCAACAGGTAAAACACAAAACCATGTGAAGGGTCTACAAGGTGGAAAGTAAAATCTAAACAACAACCACCATGTCAAAACTACTAGACAAAAACCCTAGGAAACTGGACAACAGTGAAGACAGGATAAAAAAACCTAAATTCCCACTTACTTTTACATGGTTGGTACTAACCCTCTGGTTAAGAGGGTGAACTCCATGTGGGGTGGACTGCCATCCAAAAAATTGGAAAAACTACAATACAAAATCAAACCGCCCCAAATACCCAAAACAAGAAATAGTAAAAAACACTCAGAGAACATGTACCTTAAAATCTGGGTGAAACGGAAGTCGAGAAGGTATTCAAACAATGAAAAAATGGAACCACCCCGATGAAATCATGGGACTGCATGTGATGTACCAATTGACAATGAAATCAACGACGCCCAACAAAAGGTGATAGAGTGAAAAGAGCATCGAATCTCCGCAAAAGGTGGCAAGGAAATAGACATTTGACCTCACAGAGTGCCAGACCGCCGCAAGGGTGGCACAGTGAGCTAGATAAGCTATAACAAGGGGGGGATAGAAATAGCTGCTACATGACATAAGGAAAAAAACACCGAGTGATAACAAGGAGACAATGTTCAAGTCGATGCCTCCAGCGCCAACCATGGAGCCAAGAAGCCCATTACATGAGCTTGAAACCCTAGTTCCATAATTTCCCGATGAAAATGATACAAAAATACTCCCGTAACCATTCCTATTTTGAATGACAGTGAGGCGTTGATCACTAGTTGGGCATCAAGGAAGGTTGAAACTAATGTCTTGGAGCGCCATCTTGACTTAGCCACCATAAACTACAACTCTAAAGTTATTCCTACGCACATATTCAAGATTCATTGTTAATATCTATGTTGCTTAATGCTTTTTTTTAAATGGTTTAAGATTGATTTTTTTATGATACTTCATGAATGAACAAGAGCTACGAGGTGGCAATGTCCCCGTTATTTCTAATAGCTATTTCTATAAGACAAATCAACCTGTCAATGTCCTCGTCATTTCTAATAGCTATTGCTATAAGACAAATCAATCTAAAGATTAGAGTTAACTATAAACATAAAATGTATTTTCTATTGTAAGGTGCTTTATCTCATTTCTCATATGATCAACAAGAAGAGGTAAACACAAGTAATTCTCATTGAATTTTATAATCAATATTGAATTGACCAAGCTGGTACAAGAAGTAGCACTCTCCTTAAACCTCCCAATCCTAATCTTTTTTTTTAGGAATTGCTTCCTAAAAAATTTAAATATTTTAAGAACTTCGTAATGTACCAAAGAACAAGAACTACAACATCTCTAAGATATAACTCTAGTAACATAAAAATAATTTGGTTCAAAATACAACAACATAATTTATAACATTCGATTCAATATCCATCTTCTTATATAGGTCCGCTGAAGTGTTTGCTGAAAATCAAGCTATTATGTGTATGTCCTTTTTCAAAATAGAACAACATTCATCATATGTCATATGAAGAACCAGGCATATCTTTCAAACCTAAAAGTTTATTCAAAAAGTTCTTATTAAGAATATATCCATGCCTATTGTTATAGTAAGTTAACTGACTACACCAATTTCCTCGTTAAATCTTGCAATCTTTCTCTAAGTGGAAGGGTTACAGTAGCCATTGTTTCTTGTTCTTCCATGAAAATTTACCCGACCGTAAATTCTCTATAATTAAATTAAGATACTCAAATCTTAACTTAATAGGTAAAATCCACGTGTGTGTTTTTTTTATCGCTATAAAAATGTGAAATTAAAAGAATGAAATCTTAAAAATGTTCGACAGTTTCAGGAAAAATAAAAAGTTGAAACATGCAATAGAAACTAAGCTAACCCATTTCCAAAGCAATTTTGCTATCAAGATTCCATCCATTGTAAATTCCAACCTACAAACATTATGCTCCCATGAAAATCTGGCCAACCTCCCTCATACAAACACATGGAATTAATTAGTCCTTTTCTAGGAAGACTATGTCCCACTTAGTTTCAACTTCATCCCTACACTAATTATCAGTAATGACATGTGACCCAAGCCACTAGGCTCTAGACACATCAAAATAGAAAAGTCATTAATCAAACACTTTACATGGTTATAATCATAGCGTATGAGAAAGCAAGACTTATGTTATAGTAACTTTTCAAATTCAAGGGTGAGAAATTTCTATATTCATTTGAAGTATGATTGCTTGCAAGAAATTTGATTCATTTGATTTGGGAGGAAACATTTGGCATACACGGTAAATGGTTGGCTGAGAAACAAAAATTTACAAGCATCCAATCTGTGTGCTCGATGGCAGACCTCAATAGAATGGAACGGTATCTGGTACAAAGTACAAAGAACATGAGAAAAAATTAAGGGAAAATATATGTGTGAAAGGAGACGAGCGGGCGATAGAACTTGTACAGTATGATTAGACTGTACCACTGGTAAAACAAAAGCTTTAGAAAATACCTTGTTATCTGAGTACCTGAGTGGTGGGTTCGGTTGCTTGCCAAGCTCCCCAAGTCTCAACACTCCACCGGATTATTCATCTTACTAGTGACTTGTTCAAGGATTCTGACGCTAAAAAGTTATTAGTACCTGCCCACGTTGAAAACTTATTAGTGCCTGTGAATGACAACGTAGAGGATAAGCACCGTATCATATATAGTTACAGATGTTGGCATTTAATTCTAGATAATACTTACACTTCCTTTTGTTGTTCTATTTTATGGGATCTCTTCTGCTACAATCTTTCCACTTGCCAGAGGAAACAATTCAAATTTTCTTCAATTCACATTCCCAGTGTCGACACCATTTGTTTCTTGTAATGAAGGATTACTGTGTTCAACCTCATCGAAAAGTTCTGGAGACCAGTCGTAGAAGCCCTTCTCAATAAATATTTTACTAGCGTCGAAATCTTGCTTCGCATATCGAAACTCGATGGCGGAGTCGTATGAACGTTCCTCGGCGTAGAATCCAGACTTCAAATAGAAAAAAGTGGGCTCAGAAATCCACTCGGACTTGGAGCAAGAAAAGGTTTCTATGCCAGAGGTTGCGGATTCAAAGTCGAGAATGTCCCCAATTAGCAAGCTATCAAGGTCGAAGTCATTCTCGAGCTCTACACCGCTGAGAGGGTTGTTGAGGCTGAAGATGAGTAAAATGCCTCTCGACAGAAAAGGTTATGAGCATTGCTATCATTCTCAAAGCAGTTCAACTATTCAATAAGTTCAAGAACATTTTAGTGAAGATATAATCGCAAAATGACAGAACATCTTGCTGTCAAATTTCAGTACTGTGGTATGAATTGCAAAACGATTTAAAATATTGGGATTTCATTTAACTAAAATTACTCGAATCTAAGACCCGTCACAATTAATTACAGAATAACATGTACCGATTATACCATTCCAGCTATAAAAAATTATGTTATCAGCGTGACTTTGACAAAACTAAATTTTAATTCTGGCAGAACTCGCAATGCAAGTTGACATTGAATAGGGTTTGAAATCAGCTAGCAATAAAATTCCAAACATGAATAAAGCATACTTTAAATAGAACACAACGACATCTATTTTTAATAACCTTGCTTTACCAGATCAAGATACAAGGCATTCAGGAATCCACTATGAAACAAATCACTGAAAATAATGTGAAAACTCCCTACTGGCCACACAAATAGGAACTAAGATAGGCAGATATGTGAATTGGATGGATTTCTTGATACCAGAAAAACAAAAATAAATTAATATATGATAATATTTAAACAACAACATCCCAGATGTAACCCCTCCCAAGCCGCCTCTTTCATCTCTTTTGCTTCAACCATCTATCTGTACGCATGAAAATGGAGATCATTAGGAGTAAAAGAAAAGAATGAGAAACTTCAAATGAGTTTGTTTATAAAAGTATAATATAACATCTTGAAAACTCATTTTACCGAGGACGAAGTCTTGACACAACTGACGACGCTCTGTGACAGGACTATGCCCCAGAATTGGAAGAGGTAGAGGTGGTGAATTTGGAGTTGTCTCTGCATATGTAAGTGTGAATAACGGCATCAACTCTTTATGCGCATGGAAGTATTTCCGTGCATCTTACATGGGACTGCAACTTGGCACTCTTCAACGGAAGGAACTAGATTTGGTTATAAAAAGAAATGGGTAAAAATAAACCCCTACTTTTGCGGCCCTTATAGAGTATTACATAAGAGAGGAGTAATCACTTATGCTGGGTACTTATAGTATGTACTTATGTTAATAAGAAATGAATAAATCACCCTTATGATCATCTTTTGTGTGTTTAACTTTGTCTCTAGTCAGTTCTTGTCTTTGTTTCCCATTGTACCTTGGCACTGTAACAAAACAATAGTTTTAGTGGATTTTACTTACTTATTTCTTACTCTCCATGAGATGAGTCAGAAAGTGCTCATGCATGAATCCAACACTAGTTTCTCATTCCCTTGAATTGTTTGAATTCTTGAACCATTGATCTATAGGTGATGAGTGCAATTGAAAGGTATAGTTGTGCAGTGGAATGGAATGAACAATGTACACTAAACAAGACAATTTTCAGATAAAATTGATAATAGATGATCAGTAAATTTCAACATTAATCTTCATTGATTTGAATAGTATACAATGATGTTACATAAAGGAGAATTCAAATCATGTGGATAAGATTCAAATCTACCAACTCAATCCTGACTGACTGGCTAACTAGAAGTGTCTAAATCACTATCGGAGCTCACTAGTCTAACTCCACATGTCTAATTCAGTCTATCAATTAGTTAAACCAGTTAAACTGATGAGGTAGGTGAGAAATGGCGCCTACCCCCATGCAACCATGCAAGATTGAATTAATTTTCTGCAGTAGTGTTTTATGTTGGGTATGTCTCCATGGGTTTTGATTGGGAGTTAGTATACTCAGAAATTCCAGACTATTCAAGGTTTCAAACACTCGAGTAAAAGTAGATATTACTAATGATGATGCTGCTATATATATATATATATGATGCAGGGTCAAGTTGTTTACCAATTCCAATTGAATCTGTTATAGCACTGATAACAACTGACCAAAATAACAAAAGCTACTCCACAACAAGATGTTGTTGCTCCAAAACAAGTTTGTAATCCTAAATGAGAGTGTATGTCGCTCCAAAACACTACAAGAAAAATGGTAGTTTAGCCCCACATTAACACTACATTTTATGATCAGTAAATTACAACATTAATCTTCATTGATTCCAACAGTATACAATGATGTTACATAAAGGAGAATTCAAATCATGTGGATAAGATTCGAATCTACCAACTCAATCCTGACTTACTAGCTAACTAGAAGTGTCTAAATCACTATCAGAGCTCACTAGTCTAACTCCACATGTCTAATTCATTTTATCAATCAATTAAACCCGTTAAACTCATTAGGCAGGTGAGAAATGATGCCTACCCCCATGCAACCATGCAAGAATGGCGTAAACTGAATTGAAGGACATCAAACTGAATGTAACTAGATCTTAACTTAGCATAACTACCTACCAACTACAACCAACTGATGGAGGTTGATGGTGGCACTCAGAGTGGCTCCTAAAGTGTAGGGATTGGAACCGGTGGCACCAAATGGCACACTGGTGGCACCAAATGCAACACTGGTGGCACCAATGGCACTAGTGGCACCAATATCATGGTGGCACCAAACTCTAGCAATTGACTCCTAAGTTAGGAAAATGATATAATAGACTATATCTAGACAAGGGAGGATTA
>LPNX010551103.1:6906-100018 GCA_001517045.1 Pseudotsuga menziesii | reverse complement strand
ATATATATATATATATATATATATATATATATATTCATTTTCTTATCAACTGAAACTGAAACACAAAGTTCTC
This sequence comes from Pseudotsuga menziesii, assembly GCA_001517045.1. Lineage (NCBI taxonomy): Eukaryota > Viridiplantae > Streptophyta > Pinopsida > Pinales > Pinaceae > Pseudotsuga > Pseudotsuga menziesii. Next base: position 99,945 of record LPNX010551103.1, on the reverse strand, counting down.
AATCATTCATAACGAACCTTAATATCTAAGGTGAAAGTGATAGAAAAACACTCTATCACTTATTGAGGCCCAAAACGACCACAAAAGATTCAGTGAGTACTGAGACACTGTGCAACAACTATCACCTGCTTCAAAGATTGTTCTTGGATAAGATTCATTTTTTTTCTTAAAGTTATTGGTTGATCAATACTGAATGTTTTCTGAGAAGAGTGCCAAAATGGGATAGTCTTCTGGGTGGGTGCATTTGGAATTGGCATTTATTTCTTTTTTTATTTACCAATACTGAATTTATTCTGAGATATAGAGGCAAACCAAAAGCATGTATTCTTATAGGGGTGCACAAGTAGTAGCTGTCGGGCTTCTTGAGCTTGCTGGTTTGCTTTTTAGTTTACCTGGCTGGAGAGCTTGTTGGAGGATAAATAGGCAAATCACAGGTGGAGGAAGGAAATTAATGACGTTCCTTTTTTATACTTGCACCCGGCACCCCGGCGATTAGGATTCACCATACACCTAATGCAATTTTTTTCCTGGATAGACTTCACCGTTCACATGATGCAATAGTTTTCCTCGATAGGATTCAAACCATAAAAGATTCCAAATACCTGCACCATACAATATGGTACCATCTAATAATTAATGTGCTTGTCCTTGCAACATTCAAGAAATTTTGAAAGCCATAGCGTAGCGAAATGGTGACATTCCCACCCTGCCACCATTAATTATTAGTTGTTCAAATATGTACAATCCACGTAATGCATTTTTTTTAGTTAGAATTCAATCCGTAAGAGCAATAAAAGCTGCCAAATACTTGTGCATGCCAATTTAATGCCTAGAAATTCAAAGTGCAATGTACTAAACTTATATAACTTTCAAACCTTACCCACTTCCTGTTGTTAGAATCTTACATAATAGCAAGGAAAATGATGTGTTGAAAAGATAAAGTGTATATACCACATGAAGTGTACATATGTTAGATTATATATTTTCTCTATACATCATTGCAGACATTTCACTATTTTTCATTCAAATAATTGTGCAAAGAATCCAACGAAAATAAATGTTGTTTAATTGTAGGTAAAATTAATTTTAATTTATTGTAATGTAATAAATTAAAATGTATAGATTTATTGCATTTGTTCATGATATGTGATTGGAGAAAAGAATACTAAAACGATATGCAACGCCCTCATTTTTTAGTGGGATGTACAAAACTTTTATATATTTCAATGCTTACCGACACTTTGTTGTTGGAATTGAAGGATCATGTACAAAAATAGGCTTGACATGCATTTAAAAGAAGAATTGACATTCATTTAAATAATTGCTGACATCACTTAATCGCTGGGTCTTGGACACAAGAATCCAAGTAAACGTTACCTTGGCAAAACCAATAACAATTTTAAAAAATTAATAATTAAAAAAATCAATAGATAATAATTGCCTTGCATTATAGAAAAACCTTAGTCTAAACTCGAATTTTTTTTAAAATTACTCGAAATTAAATACACCTGACCAAATCATATATATCCTGTTATGACAGAGACATAATAATCTAAACAATGTTTTATTATTGCTTTAATGCCATAAAACTATTTTATTTTCTTTTACTCGTTGGTTGTTGGAAGGGACTTGCTGCTCAGCAAGATTTCTTGTTTGATTTGGGTATTGGTCCATTAAATTTCATATTATAACTGTGTGCTTTTAATCATGCCCCATATATTTAGCATAGTTTAGAGTTCTAATAAAAAACAATTATTTTGAGAATGTTATTCACGTGGCCACAAAAAGGTTATGCCCCACCCCTTTTGCTAATATAATTCCTTTAACAATTTATTTAAAAAAAACTTTATTAAGGCACATTCAGGTAGAGGAAGAGGCCATCCATTAAAACTTTATTGAATAAATATTTAATCCATTTCATAGCTTTGGTTTATCCCGTAAAAAGGAACCGTTGTTGTTGTTGCATCCATGCGTAGCTTTCCACGATTAACCTCGACATGTCGCTAGGATTTTTGAAATTTTGGGGACTTTGAACAATAAACAACGTATATAGATGGTTTGAGTTGAGAGAGAGTCTTAATACAAGGCAAAACCACTTACGACGACATGAAATACAAGGATAATGCCTATGGCTCACTCGACCCACCAAATGAGACCCGGATGAAGTTGCACCATGAATTGATTTGATCATGCAAGGATTCAATGATCAATGGAACAACATTTTCTATGATGTGATCAATAAAACTTTGTAACCATCGATTCATGACATAGACCAAAGCGTAGCAACTTGTTCTGGCTTGTCAACTTCTATCCAATTCTTAAACTTGAGAATGTAAGGTAAAAACCTGAATTGAAAGATGTGATTGGAAATCATTCTTAAGAGACTCGTTAGAAGCATAAATGACCTCAAAACTGACACTTAGAACACAGAATTGATTATCAAATCCCTAACATCAATCATGTGATCAGATTATTCAACGTTCACGTATAAATCTAGGTCACACTTAAAAACCAAAATTTTAGTATGGGATCCCTCGCTTTTCTCCTCTAAGCTGACAAAAGTATGAGAAGTTGTTGTTGGAAAGAGGGATCAAGCTAAACTAGCTTACCTATCTATGCAAAACAATAATATATCAACAATAAGTACAAAAGAGAACAAGAGAAAACAGAACACCAAATATATATGGTTCACCCAATTGGGCTACGCCCATAGGAAGGTAGTATTCTATTATCTCCAGAATATCTCCTCAAGCTTACAAGAGAGCAATGCCAAAAACCCCAATACAATACATAAAGATCAAGTCTGTTGTTGTGATGTGACTCCCTTGACCCTATTATATACCAAGAGATGAAGAGGAATTACCCTCACGTATTACATGTGGGATACCATAATTCTCCTAAATAACATCTCTTTATATAATGATGGATATCAAGAGTATACTTTACCATAATGAATATGGGATATAATGTATTATGCTTTTACATAAGATTGTGGATATATTCCGACATAATACAAAGGCATTATTACCTTCCAAGGAATATAAAATATTCCAACACTCCCCCTTAATAATGGCTTGGCGAAAATCCCAATAACAAAGGAAGGAAGGAGTCATTATTGCTCCCCCTTGAAGAAAAATTCCCTCATCCCAAGCAAAGAACGAAGATGCATATACTTCATTGATACTAAGGATTTGGTGAAGATATCGGCTACTTGTTGCTCAGTAGGACAATACTCAAGAGAAAGAATACAATCTGCAACGAGATCTCGAATGTAATGAGCATCAAGATCAAGATGTTTTGTCTTGGAGTGATATATCGGATTGTAAGCAAGTTGAATTGCACCCTGATTTGGCACATTTCAACACAATTGATGATTTCAGAACCAGACCAAGCTCAATAAGAACATGCCATAACCAAACTGCTTCTTTAGCTGCTTCTTCGACTACTCTATAATCTACTTCACATGATGATAAAGAAAGAGTCTTCACTTTTTTGTTGGACCAAGAAATCAGACCTGAACCAAGTTGAAATATATAACCAGCAGTTGACCGTCAATCAGACCTGTCACCTGCCCAATCTAAATATGTATAACCAGAAAGTAAAAATGTAGCACTGCTCGAATAAAAAACACCATAATACAATTTTCCCTGTAAATATCTCAGAATTCTTTGGGTTGCCTACCAATGACTTTCATGATCCAGGAGGATATTGGTGGCCACCCACCTATTTCTCCTGGACCCCCACCATTGTTTCTTTCAGTTTTCCAGTTTCCCTAATTGTAGCAGAATTTACTATTTTTGCCAGTTTTCGGGTCCTAAACTTCCGGAGCCATTTTGAGGCCCTAAACGATGTTTTTTCGGCATCGAATGGTCCGAAAAATATGAGTCCATTCCAGACTCAAGACTTGATGTTTGTCATTTATGGATGTAGTCCTTAAACAGATCTTTCTAATGATGTATCATGCGCGTCAAACAAAGGTAGTATGCTAAAGTTATGACCCCGGGAAATTGATGTACCAAGTTACCCAACGGGGCCCACATTAAGGCATTTCACCTCCTAGGGTTAGGTTTTTGGATGTGTAGGGTTTCCATTGTTTCTCAATAATATGTAGGCTTTTGAGCCTCATTGTAACACAGACTTCTAAAGCATGTAGCCGCCACATCTCTTCTCAGAGATAAGCTACCAGCACTCTAGCTAGTTTATTTCCATTTTGTATGTAAACCAGTTTCAGTTATTGATTAATGAAATGAAGTGTTATTTCCTCTGCATATTTGTTTCTATGGTTATTTGTGTATTCTATTGCGTTCCTGCATAAATCTGGATCAGTGGTATCAGAGCAATCTGCTCTTTCTCAATCCTTCTTTGCATGTCCCCAACGAGGGTGGGGTATAAAGAGTTAGGGCTTGATCTGGTTGAACCTTTGCAAGATCAACCTCGCAAATCCCAACGGCCACCCATGGGGGATGAAAAGAAAGACGAGGGCACAGAAGATCCTATCAAAATGTTGCTCGAGGAGGCCCTTGAAAAACAAAGGAACACGATGATGGATAACTTCGCCCAGATCCTTCAATGACTTCCCACTGGCGGCGCATCTGCATCTAGCAGCCACTCTGGAGGCGCAACCCCTTTTAAGGTACAAGTAAACTTCGAAATTCCCATATTTGATGGTCGAATAGATGCAGATGCCGTAGATAGATGATTGAATATATTAGAAGGGTATTTCTCGATTCATGACTTTTCTGACCGGGAAAAGATTACTTTTGCTCTACTCAAAGCTACCCCCCATGTCAAGGACTGGTGGGAAACCTACTGTGCGAGAAAGGACGAGGTGGAACCCTCTCTGTTCTCGGCAGTACCCACTTGGAATCCTTTTCAAGATGCCATAAAGGGACAATATTATCCGGTGGGGAGGTACGAGGACAAGTACATCCAATGGACTACGCTGCAGCAGCAAAGAGATCAAGATGTGCATGAGCTGACAAATCTATTCCATACCCTGCACACCAAGTTGGGTATCAAATATTCAGAGAAACATTTGGTGCTGAAGTACCACAGTTGTCTTCACAGATACATTCAGGAGGAAATGGAGTTCCTCGACATCTCCTCGCTTGGTACGACATATCGGTATGCTGCCAAAATTGAGCAAAAATTCAAATAGAAAAAGCGAGACTTTGGATCTGCGAATCAGAAGCAAGCGAAAGGTGCCCCCAAACCACAAAACCAAGGACACGGCCAAGGCATGGCGACTCAAGAAAACTTGCCAAACCCGCAAGCAAAGAGCAACACTGCAAAGCCGAAGAATGAAGCAGGAAAGTGGTATGAGTTCCATAAGATCCCCACTCACAACACAAGTGAGTGTCGAGCTAAGCAGTCACTAGTGGCCGAGATAAAGGCTTCTGAATCAGATGCATACTCCGACACTGAATCAAAACCCGAGAAGGGGAATGACAGAGTGAAGAAGGAAGATTATCAATGCAGAGCCCAACGCCACCATTGCCACCATGAAGATCCAAAAGGAAGAACTAGAAGATTCAGAGGAGGAGGAGCGCCTCTTCCACTCCCAGATGTGGGTAAAGGGTTCCCCACTACAGTTCATTGTATAGTGGGAGCCAAAAGAACCTGATTTCAGCAAAGGTCGTGAAGCGGTTGGGTTTGCCGACCATAGCACACCCTCAACCGTACACCATCGGGTGGCTTCACCAAGGACGAGATCTTCGCGTCAGCCAGCAGTGCCGCCTTCCCTACAGCATCAAGCCCTTCACCGATGAGGTATTATGTGATATTGCTCCTCTTGATGTTTGTGATGTATTATTAGGTAAACCATACTTATGGAAGCGACATGCTGTGTATGAGTCCCGGCCTCACACTATTATTATTATGTTGGGAAATAATTTGTACAGGATACCAGAGGTACCGCCCCCTGCTGCTATCTCTTTGGTTACTGGAAAACAATGAAGTAAGCTCATTTCCAAAACCGGGAAGTTTGTTTTCTTGATGATCCACCCTCAGGGAAAGAAGAAGATCGTGGCCACAACCTCCAGACAGGGCCCCTCCACACGACAACAACAAATGGACAAGGTTGTGTAGGAGTACCATGACATATTCACCTCACCCATTGGGGTGCCTCTCCACTGTCAGGTCAAGCACCCCATCGATCTAACCCCAGGTGCGCTGCTTCCCAATGGACCGATCTATCAACGCTATGTTCTGGAGAATGATGAAATCAAGAGGCAAATTCAGGAGCTGCTACAGAAGGGTCACATCCGGCCAAGTTCATCTCCCTGTGGGAGCCCGATCATGTTGGTACAGAAGAAGGATGGGACTTGGAGACTCTATATTGACTATTGGGCGCTAAACAAGATAACTGTCTGGAATAGGTACCCAATCCCACGGATTGGTGACCTCCTAGACTAGCGTAAAAGGGCGAAATATTTTAGCAAGATCGACTTAAAGTCCGGGTATCACTAGGTATCGATCGAACTGACTGATGTATGGAAGATTGCCTTCAAAGCCAAGGAGGGCCTTTTCGAATGGTTGGTCATGCCTTTCGGGCTGACGAATGCTCCTGCAACCTTCATGAGACTGATGGAAGACATCTTGCGGCCATTCACCAACTCATTTGTAGTAGTGTACTTGGATGACATCCTGATCTTCAGCCAGACTTGGGAAGAGCACCTCCACCACATCCGATAGGTCCTCCAAACATTGCGGTAGCACAAGTTGTGTGCCAATTTGGACAAGTGCACTTTTGGCATGACCCATATTCAGTATATGGGATACATTATTGATGAGTGTGGGGTACATGTGGATCCAACCAAGATCCAAGTCATTTGGGATTGGCCAGCCCCAACTACTCTAACAGAGCTTCACAGCTTTCTGGGCCTTGCTAATTTCTATCGTAGGTTCGTGTTGGGATTCTCTCATATCACTTGGCCCTTGAGTCAAGTCACCAAGGGAGGAGCGAAAGTAAAATTCTTTTGGTTGAAAACTCAGCAGAAGGCGTTTGCAGAATTGAAACATCGCCTCTGCTGTGTCCCAGTGCTCACATTACCAGACTTACAACAACCATTTGAGATCGAGACAGATGCTTCTGACTATGCTATTGGGGTAGTCCTTACTCAACAAGGGCATCAAGTGGCATATCACAGTGAGACACTGTGCGACACAGTCTGCAAATATCCCACTTATGACAAAGAAATGTATTCCATTGTACATGATTGCTGACAATGGAAGCATTACATTTTGGGGAAGGAAACGATCATCCACACAGACCACCAACCCCTGCAGTTCATGCAGACACAAGGGAAGTTACAGAACGATCGCCGTCAGAAGTGGTCCACATATCTACAACAGTTTCATTTGAACATCAAGTACAAGAAGGGAAGCACCAATAATGTTGCAGACTGCCTCAGCCAACCACCGATCGTGGCGATAATGACTGTGCTCAACTCTTGTGGGCACGAGACTTTTTATTGGCCACTTATGTACAGGAGCGATCTAGAATTCAGCCACACATACCAGATGCTCCTGGAGGGAAACCTAGTTCCAAAATTTCACCTCCAGGATGTACTACTATGTCACATGGGACACCTTTGTGTTCCTTTAAGCGAGTGTGCCAAGATGATTTGGGAAGCACACTACAGTCGGGTCGCTGGGCATTTCGGGGTCAAGAAAACAGTGGCAGTACTGTAGAAGTATTTCTATTGGCCGAACCTTCGACAGGACGTTGGGAAGTACATCCGATCCTGCACTGCCTGCGCCATTGCCAAACCATCCATCAAGAAGCAAGGCCTCTATACTCTGTTGCCTACCCCTAGCCGACCTTGGGAATCCATCTCCATGGATTACATGTTAGGCCTTCCTTCTACTAAGCACGACAACTACTGTGTGTTTGTGGTCATTGACAGATTCTCAAAGATGGCCATAATGGCGGCCTGCAAGAAGAATATCATAGCAGAAGCCACTGCTAAACTCTTCTTTGAATGAGTGTGGGAACACTTTGGGATCCCACAGTCTATAATCTCAGACCAGGACAGTAGGTTCCTTAGTACATTCTGGTCTAGCCTATGGTCAATGCTAGACACCAAGCTCACAAAGTCCACAGCTTTCCATCCCCAGACTGATGGCCAGACAGAGGTCCTCAAAAGGATGATCATACACATTTTGCGCATGTACAACTCAAAGCATCCACGCACATGGGATGAGAGCCTCCCCTATGTACAACACAGCTATAACCGGGCCCTCCATAGCTCAACCAACCATAGTCCCTTTCAGGTGGGCTTGGGATTCTAGCCACTATGTCCCATTGACGTAGCCATGCCATTTGCAGCTACTCAGGCTTATTCAGCTCATATCCAGTCTGAAGTTTCCAAGCCAAACAACTTCATTGAGCGCATTCAGTACATTCGCCAACAGGTTCATGACATATTGGACAGATCCAATGCTAAGTACAAGCAACGACATGATCAACATTGGGTGCAACACAACTTCCAGGTGGGCGACAAAGTGTGGCTACATCTGCAAAATGAGCGCCTCGCTGGACCCCACCGCAAGCTTCGCCCGCTCCAATATAGGCCATACACCATCACCAAGGCTGTCGGGGACAATGCTTTCGAGCTCAGTATTCCACCATTCCTTGGTCTGCACCCAGTGTTCAATGTGGACCACCTTTGGCCCTACTTTCCACCCCTACTGGACTCATCAGACGTGGTAGAACAACTCACACCAACAGAGTTAAACCCCGACTGCATAGAACAAGCCACAACAAATCAGATTATGGACACATAGGTCAAGAACACCCACTAGCAGAAGATCCAACTATATCGAGTTGTCAAAGCAGGCCAACTTCTTCACCAGGGAAAGTGGCTCACCAAGGACCAAGTTCAACAGAAGTTTCCTCATCTCATGGAGGAACTCAATGCAATGGGGACCATTGCTTCCTAAGGGGGCAGGAATGATCCAGGAGGATATTGGTGGCCACCCACCTATTTCTCCTGGACCCCCACCATTGTTTCTTTCAGTTTTCCAGTTTCCTTAATTGTAGCAGAATTTACTATTTTTTGCAATTTTCGGGTCCTAAACTTCCGGAGCCGTTTTGAGGCCCTAAACGATGTTTTTTCGGCATCGAATGGTCTAGCAAACATGAGTTTGTTTTGGACTAAATATTTGTTGTTTATGGATGTATTCCTTAAACAAATATTTCTAACAATGTATCATGCGCGTCAAACGGAGGTAGTATGCTAAAGTTACGACCCTGGGAAATTGATGTACCAAGTTACCCAACGGGGCCCACATTAAGGCATTTCACCTCCTAGGGTTAGGTTTTTGGATTTGTAGGGTTCCATTGTTTCTCAATAATATATAGGCCCTCGAGCCTCATTTTAACACAGAGTTCAGAGGCATGTAGCCGCCACATCTCTTCTCAGAGATAAGCTACCAGCACTCTAGCTAGTTTATTTCCATTTTGTATGTAAACCAGTTTCAGTTATTGATTAATGAAATGAAGTGTTATTTCTGCTGCATATTTGTTTCTATGGTTATTTGTGTATTCTGTTGTGTTCCTGCATAAATCTGGATCATTTCATGAGGCTCCTGCATGAACCGTGAAACCATACTGATGACAAAAGAGATATCTGGTCTATTGCGGGTTAAATATATCAATCTGCAGACAAGATGACAACAAAGAGTAGCATCAACAAGAGGAGTAGTACACACAGCAATTAACTTTACACAGGACTGAAAAGACGTAGGAGCAGGTTTACAATCACTCATGTGGAAATGAGCCAATAAATCTGTAGCATACTTCGGCTGAGAGAGAAGAATGCCATCTTCCATATGCCAAATTTGAAGACCCAAGAAGTAGTGCAATATACTGAGATCAGTCATTTCAAACTGCTTTTGAAGTTCACTTTTCAAATTTTGAATTAGAAGAAGTTGGCTGAAGACTATCTGCAATCGTTTGACCAATGAGCCCTCTTGCTTGATCACATTTGTCTTCTCATATAGCCATATCCTTAGCATCAACAGGTTTCTTGTGTTCATCAATAACAATCCTCCATAGATTCTTACTCCTAAGAACATCAATCATTTTTCTATTCCATGCAAGATAGTTAGGACCAACAAGTTCAGGAACAAAAGCTACTTCTGAAATCATAATGATAGAAAATGAAGAAAAACTCAAATGCTAGAAATGACAAGAAAATAATGAGTAAACTGAAAAGATCTTACAAATTTTTATTTTATTTTAATGTAGATCAAGGTTTTTGAGAAAAAAATGTGAAATGACCATAACACTATCAATATGACTCAAAATTGCTATTATACCTGTTTCTGGAAATGGCATGAGAATTCTGCATCCAACCACGCAAGCGGAATACAAATCTGGATATTCTGTTAAAAGATATTAGCTCTGTAATATTTTCGTCCGTACGAAAAAATTCTAAGAAATATCTGATTTTAAATCAGCGATATCTTCGCTTTTGGGACACGAATTCAGACGATTTTGTTTTTGAAATCAGGTATTTTTTCGAGAAGAACTTAGATATGTAACCATATTCTTTATATTTTTCACCTAAAGTTTCAGATCTGGATCTAAAAGTTGCGACCTCAATTTTTCGAAGAAAAAAAACTAGATCTAAATAATAGGAAGATAGTTCTCCTTGAGGACAATCCAAAAATCATATAGATCTACAAAAAAAACATCAAGAAACCCTTGAAATTTTTTGTTTTGCAAAAAAACTACAAAATAGGGTTAGGGTTAGACATAAAAAATTGCAAAAATATGCCTCGATCTGAAGAGAAGCCATTGGCTACCAGATAGAAAACAAATCTACAAAATAAACAATGCCCAGATGATAAAATTTTTAGAAATCTATAGAAGGGGCTAGATCATAGAACCAACTCTGATACCATGTTGGAAAGAGGGATCAAACTAAACTAGCTTACCTATCTATGCAAAACAATAATATATCAACAATAAGTACAAAAGAGAACAAGAGAAAAGAGAACACCAGATATACGTGGTTCACCCAATTGGGCTACATCCACGGGAAGGTAGACTTCTATTAGCTCCAGAATATCTCCTCAAGCTTACAAGAGAGCAATGCCAAAAACCACAATATAATATAGAAAGATCAAGTTTGTTGTTGTGATGTGACTCCCTTAACCCTATTATATACCAAGATATGGGGAGGAATTACTCTCACATATTACATGTGGGATAATATAATTCTCCTAAATAACATCTATTTATATAATGATGGATATCAAGAGTATACTTTACCATAATGAATATGGGATATAATGTATTAGCCTTTTACATAAGATTGTGAATATCTTTCGATATAATACAAAGACATTATTACCTTCCAAGGAATATAAAATATTCCAATAGTTGTGGCCACAACACTTAAACAGATCCTTTCAAAGTTTGGACTTGAGAAACATCATTTAAATACTCTTTGGTATGATAATCAGAGTGCCACCAATCTCTCCAAATATACAATTTAACATCAATGCAACAAACACAATGAGCTACATATGCACTTCATCATAAATATTTTTCACAATTGCATTCTCAAAGGGCTCTTTTTCCCTACAGGTGATCAAGTTGCATACATTTTCACAAAGTCTCTTAAAGAAGCAAAGTTTTATAAACTTCGATCTATGCTAGGAGTTTGGTAATTGGTCATTAAAGGGGGGTAAGCTCTAATGTCTCCTTCCTTCTCATATAGTGTCACTTATGTAAATCCCCAATCCTATCCCAAGTTGTTCTTAAGGGGGGATGTTAGGATATTTTAGACACTTTGGGGTTAGTTAAGATCAACTTTTTATAATGTATCTTTAGGAAAAGTGTGTTTCTTTAGTATGCATTTGTACATATGTAATCAGACGGTCAAGATATGTTTTAGACATAGAGTGATTCGATGGTTCATTCTGACCTCAAACTTAAAAACCATTTATCCATGGCTTAACACATGCTTTCTCCATGATATCTATTTAAAGAGAATGCAGGGTCATTTGCTCGATGTTCAACTGTGAGAAACTCATTGTAACATTATTTTTCCTTTGCATAATAATGTTGCCTCAAGTAGTTTTTTGGTTGGGGTCGTGGAATGTTTTTCTCTTCAAGGGTTTAAACCATGTAAATTACCAGCGTGTTGATCTGTAATTTGTTTGTGTGAGCAACTTCTCAAGACCTTCAGTCTTTTGGAAATATCATATGGTAGTCGAACAAAAAATGATTTAAATAATTAATCAATTGATTCAATCATTTAATAACCATGTTTGTAAACATTTTTAATCAACTTAACATATATAATGGTATTAAATGATTACAAGTTATTATAATCACTATCCAATTGAAATGATTTCATACAACGTTAAATGTTATATGACATCTCAAATTTAAACGAGTAAACCAACTCGAAATTATTTTTTTAAACAAATAAATAATTAGTGATGTTGGTCATCAACATACATATTACATTTTATAAATCAAACAACATTATCATGAACATGATATGTAAATGCACAATATATATGAACAATAATATCAAAATAAATATAGATTTCAAATACACATGTTGTGATCCTTAACCCAGAAATTGAATCACAACAAAGACATAAAACACTTATAATTCAGAAATAACCAAAATACAATCACCATAAGAATAACACCAAGATATATAGAAACCATTAATTTAGAGTAACACCATCAAATAATCCTTAAGGAAATAATCACTCCACAAGACATGCTTGTACACTAATAAGCCTCAACATCCCATTAATACAATGATGCTCATGCGTATATATACTTTCTCATGAGTATTCCTTACGTGGCTTATGCCATATTATTATATTATTTTCTTTAACTAACCCCGGCCACCTAATGGACCATATTCCATTAAGTGTGGTCACATTACATTAATTATACCCATTGGGTACACATAATATACATTATTCCCATTTGGGTATCCATTATATCATTTATTTCTCTTGGATACCTCCTTAGGTACGAAATATTATTCTCCCCTAAGTATATAACATCGCATCCCCCTTAAAAATGTCTTGTCCACGTACATGAGAGGAATACATATAATAATACTAACTAAGAAAATTAGTCAACTTATACCAAGAACGAGCATCCATCCATCCAAGTGGAATGCAGACACATGGTCTATTTGCTTCCTAGTTTTCTTGATCTTGATTCTTGCTCTTATGGTTCTAAGATGTCATTGCACTTCTTTGGTATCTCCCTATATTGCTCATAGTGCTCCATGCATCTCCATATTGTTTTCTTTATTGGTTCCATCATGGTCCATAATAGGTTTTTTGGTTCTCCCAACTTGTCCTTGATGACGATTTCTTCTCAAAGTAGTGTGGATGGCGATATGTCATGATTTGAACTATGGGAACCACTTTCTCTGACTTCATAACATGTGATTCATGGGAATCATTTAGATCCTCGGGTTCTTCTTCTTGTAGATGCCTTTCTTGGGAATGTTCTTCATGGGATTCTATAGTGGCTTCTTCCGATTACACCACAGACTCTTCACTAGGTGTGCCATTCACTACTACAACTAGTTCCCCTGCAGAGACTTCATCTTTTGCCTTCTTAATATCTTTTTTGTTGTGTAAGAAACATATCTTGGAGCACAATTTTGTTTTTCTTGTACTGAAGCTTAAAAAAAATTGCATTAATATTACTATACCCACTGATTGCATCCAAGGATATCCTAAAACAACATCCACACCTTCCATATCTAAAGAATAAAAATCTAAATACAACACATATTTATCAATAGCAATCTTCAAATACTTAAAAATATGAGAATTTTCACCATCAACATGTGTGCTTTGAATATGCTTGGTAGGAACTTGCAATTTTTTAGCCAAATTATCATGGATGAAATTATGCTTGCAACTAGGGTTAGTGGAAATAAGAATATTCTCATTTTGAATACATCCATGAACCTTCAATATAGAAAACAAACCCTTATGTCCCACTTGACATTTGTTCTTAGCATGATACCACTTATCTAAAAATAATTGTTCAAAGTCTTCATCAAAAAGTGCTTTCATCTTGCTATAGTCAAGTGAGCGTCGCCATACCTTAACATCACCTTTGAAATGAGAGTCTATCCAAAGACTCCATGATTTTTTTCCATCTTAACTTGCAGTCCTTGTTACATTCTTCAATAATAGAACCATCATTATTTCTTATAGAAAAACAATTTCCAATTTTCTTGCAAAACCCGTAAATATAGCTAGGGTTTCAAAGAATCACTTACTTCTCCTCCTTGTAGTTAGGGTTTTAAACTGAAAACTTTAAAATGACCATAACTTGGTCAGTATCACCCAGGATCTCTATTATATCCTATTTCTAGAACTAAAACAACCACTTTGCATCTACCAATTTCATCATGATAGAAATATAGGCAACCTATCCAAATATATTCGCTCTGTAATTCTCGCGGCTATCACCAAAATTATGAAAATAGGTGATTCCTCAACCATAATAAAAACACTCGAGTCATAGTAAATTTCTTGAACACTTGTTGTATTTTCCTTAATCACATTTTAAATTATAACAATTGCATGTAATTTGGTCTTCTTATTTAAAATACTAATGGATCACTTCATTACTCATTTTTTTGTTTTTTCTAAGATTGCTCCTCACATTTCCTAAACTAATGTTTTCTCTAATATCCCTATGTATTTTGATTTATTTTGAAATATCTATGATTTGAGTTGTACTTAGTTGAAACTCTACATTTCTCCTGTGTCAACAAGATGACTTTTAACAAGTATTAGAGTGAGTGATTGATGTGCCATATTGATCCTAGGATGACAAATGATTAATTTTGAACCATTAATACTTAGTGCAATAAGTTATTTTCCCCCACCCTCATCTCCTTCAACTACCATTTGATCTTAAACATCATGTGCATCAAATGGAATTTGTGGAAATTTCACCTTCATCTTTAGTGCACAAATTTGGTTCCTAACGAAGATGATCCTTCCGAGGTTGGTGATCTTGTATAAATTCTATAGAGTGACCCTTTTTTTTTACTTCTGCACTCCTTACTCGTAGTATTGTGTATACAAGATTACAACATATACTATATTGTGTCTTCACATCTAGATTTCTACTTATCTAACTTTTATTTATCATTTAGTGTTATTTATAGACCTTCAACCAAATTGAAATATTTTTCTTCATGATAAAATTGTGGAAGCTAAAGTTTTATACCTCATATTTATTTTCATCTAACTTTATTTCCAATTTAAAAAAATAAAAATAAATTAATTAATAAATTTCCAACTTCAACTTCTCAAATTAATAAATTTCCAAAATTCATTATTGAGTGTTGATACTAAGATCTAAACAATGTCATTTCTCTTATACTATCAGGTTAGAATATCTATCTATTCATTGTATGAACAAAGAAAGTTGTTTTTCTTTTTAACACTTTAGCAAAAACCTTAAAGCTTAAGATCAACAACATTCTTCACCTTCATTTATCACAACCACAAAATAGGAGATTTTCTCGCATCACTATTCTAATTTTCTTCCCAAGGAAAATATCCTAACTTTATTTTAAGAAACAATTAGTTACATTTTGTATTTGGAACCACAAAAATGCCATATATTGTTCATAGAAAGTTCAAAAGAGATTACTGGTAAAATATCACAAAACACACTTCACTACTCTACTATGTTGCACTACTTTGATATGTTACAATAGCAATAGATCTTGTTATATGATACACAAGTATTCCAATACACAACCACTCTACTTAGATTTTTGTTATTATGAAACAACAATTGGAATTGAAGTGAAATAGTCTAATTCTTCCCTTAAACAAAAAGGATCATCATTAAATACTAAACTTTAACATTTGCACAATTGTTTCTCAATAAATTTGTAGAAAAGCTTACATATTTCATTAGTTCAAAAATTGCAAATGCAATACATATGTTACAACCACTTCTTTGTTTTCTATAGCATGTAGGGATCCATTGGCAATTGATTACACTGATAGGTGTTTATATTTAGAATTTGGGGTGGAGTAGCAGGTATGATTTTCCTGGATTGTAGAAGGATGAGACAAATGTATTATGTACATATTGATCTCATGGGTGTCATTCCAAATTCGAAATAAACAATTATAAAAAAAATATAAAAAATAACTGGTATTTGATGCGTGGATAACAGACAGTAGCAGGCATCCTGTTTAACTGGAAGAAGGTGGGTGATAACAAGTAGATGAAGCATAGACAACAAATGATTACAACTACACATGGAGAACAAGTAACATATAACTTGTTCATGGCACTTAACTTGTGGCTTATTGGTGTTCATCGACCACAAGTTAAGTGGTTATTCTAGTATACAACTTAATGGCCATTATACAAATATGCAATCTACGATTCACTTAAAAAAATAGCACTTATTTCTTTATGGCTATGCTATCCCATTCATACAATCCTTTTAAGCTCACCATCTCAATACACATACCATGCAGGTAAATTTTATTTCTTACTATTCGATCCCTCGAGCCACATGAATGATTCATTATAGTTAAATGTGATTAAGGTCTATACAAGTTTTTCCCCTTCACATTTATGGATATAAATTGATGAATGATCAAGTTGGACTTGGTATTCATGTGATCAATTTCTTGTACTTAGAAGTTGTATTAAGGGAAACTCATCCTAGTTTTTCTAGATGATAACTTCTCATATGGTGTTCAAAGTTGCATGTGTCAACTTGATACCTCACTTACATCATGCCAACAAATACTTTCCGACATAGGAATCTATCTTGTCGTATGTCTATTAAGTTATAATTGTGTTAACACATAACTTAGTTGTTCCTTGCTTGTGAAATCTTGGATGGTATATTTCATTACTTTGGACACTTCCCCTCAATGAAAAATTGTTTTGTTCCATTCCTCACAATAATCTAAAATTTGGGAACTTCTTCTTGCTCAATGATTTAGTAAATATATATACGATGTGCTATGGGTTTTACATAGTTACAAATTGATGTAGTACTCTTCTACCTATAATTGTCTAAGATAATTAAAAACACTTACTATTTGGACTTGGAATGGGATACACTATCCTTTTCTGGTTGAATTTCATTGTGACTATCATAGTTATAGATGTTGGTCTACCTTGAACTGTACTAATACCTATCAATATACTTATCAACCAAATTACTTCATATGTTGCTATCAAATCTCCCTTATACATTGTTTTAGTGGAAAATACGAATCGTATGTGCACTTCTAGGAACTCCATGATATTATTGTTGATCCTAAAATAAATGCATAACCAAGCGTATTCTTATGATTGTCTACACATCTATTCCAACGAAAGTTTGTGTATCCAACTAATTCAAAAAAGTTGTCTCGTGGTTTATTTTAGGCCCCAAATAACTATACCTTCAATGTAACACATAATTATCTTTGCAAGATTAGAAGGAGTTATTAGGTTCTATCATGTGCCTTAACATTGTATCTAGAACATAACAATTGCTTATTAAGTGATGGAAAAAGAAGAAAGTCTCCAATAAGTTCTTTATATTGGGTACTATTTATCATTTTTCTTGCATATTTTCGACTAAACTTTACTCTAGTTTCCATGGGTTTGTCCATAGTTTTGCACTCTTCCATCCTAAATTTATTATAAAAAAAATTGCATCGTACTTACTACAAGAAATAAATATTCCTTCAAATTTCTTCCACACTTTCATGCCTAAATATTGGTGTAGCACTCCTAGGTCTAACATCTCATGTGCCTGCTTCAATTTCCATAAGGTCCACAATTCATCTCTCACAAACATATGGTATAATAAGGTCATCAACGTACAAAATTAGAAGTAAAAAATCATCTTTTGTGTCTCTTCTATATATATATATATATATATATATATATATATATATATATATATTCCGGGAGGACATAATTTTACTCCACCCTTAAACACTTAGCAAAAACTATGAAACCGATCCTCATGGAGCTCTCCCCTCCTTCATTGGAGTTTCTGGATAAAACATGGATAAAATTCCAACCACATAAGAAAACAAATAACCCCGGATAATTTGATGATATTTCATCTTGATACCTTTTCAAAATTAACACAAGTGTATATACCAATTGAACTAACCCTTGGTGTGAGGGTTCTTTTTCCCTACTTTAAAATTTCATATTTAATTTATATATCATAAAAAACACATTCTAATTTTAATTTATTTTTCAATATAAATGTGTATATTCATATCCATGTATTGTTCAATAAATTCAATATATTACAAAGTTACCATTCTATATTAAATTAATTCAAAATAACCAACAATAGGAAAATATTATTGTATTTATTTTATTTTAAAAAGTTAATATATGTATTAGGGACTTAAGCTTTTTCATGGCTTGTTTGAGACCCAAAAATATCACTACAAAAGGACCTTAATGAAATTCCTTGATATATGAATGACTATACTGAGTCCGAATCACCATCATTGAGAGACCACCCAGATATAGCCCTGACTAGGCTTCCCTCTTATCCTTGGCTGACCTTATGATATCCTTTTCCTCAACATGCCCAAGAAACTAACCTTCTTTCCACTAAATACATAATGAAATATTTCAAAGTTAAAAGTAATGTCCCTTTATGTTTTTAGATTGCAACTCTTCATTATTACATAACCACAAAATAACTAATTACTTTTAACTCTTTACATTTTGTGCTTATTTCCAAGAACTCTTATTTTATTATAACATCGGGAAATTCGTACATGCCATTATCCCCTCCTTGAATTTATGATGTCCTCATCATCCTTGAACCCATCTACTTCGAAAATTCAATATGAGATCTCTTTTAAAAAAAAAAATATCTTATAAAAATATTCAACCTCTTAGTTTTATTTTTCGAGCATCGTCATGAAACTCATAGATCCACAAACATCCATAAATTAGTAGGAGATCAAACAAAAACAATATTTTAACAATTTATATTCCAAAAGTGAATGCTAGTGGTATCAATTACTATATGTCTTTTATATTGAAATTCACTAACTTGAAATTACTAAAAAATCTTCAATATAATTTATACACTTGACATAAATTTCATAAGACTTCACTTCATATCACACACCATTTATTAAGCAAAAAAAACATGCCTTAGTGAATTTTATAGGTCATAGAACTTAAAATAATTATCGATAATTATTTGTATACTTTAAATAAAGCAATCACATATAATGTATTATTAAAATCACATAAAAATTTCAAAAAAAGAGCAACCCACCCTTTACCATAGTATCATACTACCTTAACCACATTATTATTTAGTGTAGCATGACTAGAATAGAATATTCTATCATCTACCTAGATCTATTTTCTTTTAGGATCTATGCATAACGACAACAAATATGTTGTTCACGTGGGCTCAACAAATTATAACAACTTAATCATGTTATTAATTCATTGATTAAAATGTGTCTATCATCGCACAATTATCTTAATCAAATGCACCAAACCATATATAAAAAGAGTCAATAAGTAATTGGAAAACATCTGCTTAAGAATTGAACATCAAGTACTAAGATGAAACCCACTTTTAAATGGAAATTGCAATTAAATTTCCAATGTATCCATCACTCATTCCATTATTAAAAACACCTCTCTCTAAGCTATTCTTTCAGTCAAGCTAAGATAAACCCTTATACTATTATGCTCCCTCATGAAATTATTTTCTATTCATAGCCAGGAGGATCATGGACATGGTATGACTAGCAGACGATTGAGTAGTGGTGCAACTATTATGATTTTCTCAATCTGGAAAGGTGTGGCATAATCTTACAATAATCCTTATAGATTATCATGACTTTCACATAACACTACATATTATATTTTTTTCAACGTTATATTCACACAAATATCAACCCTTCTACCTCATGCAAAGGTGAGAGTACTATGCTCTTTTATATAAAAAAAATGATGAGTAGAGGATAATAATTGGAGACTAATTGAACTCAGAGAAATACACAAATTGATAAATAAATTAAATCTTGATTGGAAAATAATTAGTTCATAGTTGGAAACTAAGAACTTATGGCTAAACCATATATTTATGTCGTGACTAAATTCTAAATGGTATAATTGGATATTAATACAATTTTATTGTATCTTCAAGCACAAATTAAGGACCAATGTGTCACAACTAAATACCTACATGTTAGAATTATAGGTATACTTGGTATAATTAAGAATGTACATAGATTAATAATGTGTATTAACCGTATTATTAATTATATGTATTTAGAGAGATCAATCATTGTTTCTTTATTGATAAGTTGATGTCTCTTCCCTTGTAGCGACTTCTTATCATTCATTAACTTCTTGATGTGGGTAAGTAAACTCTGATTATGAATCCTTAAACATGAATTTTCTTCAGTTTTATCTAGCTTTTCAACTTTTTCCTTAAGGTTGTGGTTTTCTAACTACGTCTTTCTTAATTTTTTTATTTTCTTAAGCAACATCTTATTAAGATTCCTTAAGATAAAAGCTTCTTGATATTGTTCTAGCAACTTCTTGTTGGATTCCTTCACGAGATCATGATTCTATTGTTCTAAATTTTGAAAACAATGCTTCTTCTCCTTGGAATTCATCATTTTACAAGTAGTTTAAAATTATGATTTCTTAATAGAAAGATCTCTTCGTCTTTTTCAGTGATGACCTTGTCATATTTTTTTGTTGATCCTACAACCTTTGTATTGATTCCTGACTCTCATGAAATATTACTTCCAATACATCCTTAGGGTATTTTGATGAGGGTTCCATTGAGAACAACTTGATAGTAACATATTGCAATGCCATTTTCTTCTAGCGGTCTTTCGATTTTCTTTGAATTGACTTTGATTTTGATTTTTAATGGCCAAGGGCCATATTTTGGTCAAAGATGTAAGATCAAAGAAACTTTGAAATTGGGATGGCAAAAATCCAAATCAATTAAATCTAAGTAGGTGCACCCAAAGGGAGAGAGAGAGATAATAAGATCGCCCCAAATATTATGCTTCTTGTGTTCCTTACTTGTCCTCCTAGAGAAGCATGCAAAAGTTGAGAGAGAGAGAGATGTGCTTGCTTGATGATAAAATGAAGTGTAGAAACACTTTATTTATTTATTTTCACTAGAATTTTCCATAGTTAGGTCGGCTTGATTTTTATTTATTCTTTAATATATTTTTTATTTATCTTTTTCAAGATGACTTGTCATTTTTCCTTCTAAGGTTGATTTACCCATTCATTGGGTAAGTCGTGCTCTTCATTTCTTTCCACTTTCTATGATACTTCTTAATAATATATTCTAATGCTACATAAACATCAACACTCCCTCTTAACGAGGAATGTATTCTTCTCACACGATCTTCAACATTGCTGGTCTTCTAGAAGTTCTTCAATGTTCTTTGGGACTGTTATTATTCTTTCTTTTATTCTTTTATTTTAGTTGACTTCTAGAATCTTCTACGGTCTAGAGAAGTTTTCTGTGAGCTTGCCATTTTCGTGATGTTCTCCAAGGCCTAACCACTTTCAAGTGGCTTCTTTCTTCTTCTTCATCTCATTGTACCCCACTAACCAAGTATATGGCTATATGACCCCTCCAAGAGGCTTGACTGCTCCCCAATAGTCTTGAATGTAACTCAATCAAGTATATCATAGTCAATGATAGTCTTGGAGACCTTAAATATTGTATGATAGTCATATGAGGTATTGAACATGTATCTACTCATGTGGATTCACTCCATAAGAGATATCACAACCCATGGCTAGTTGAGTCATGTACCATGACTTACCAATATCTGAGTTAGGTATTAATGCATGACTTATGTAAGAAATGTACCACTACATGGCTTATCTGAGCCATGTACCACTGCATGGCTTATCGGTCTATGAGCCATGTACCATTGCATGACTTATCGGTGGGGAAAATGCTTGAGTCATGTCCCACATGACTAACTGGTGGGAGGGAAATGACTACTTGTTGTTGCCCATGGAGAAACATCAACAAAAGGAGGTTATGGAAATTTTTTCTCAAACACTATATCAACTAACAAATTCCTTTAGGAAATAAATTGGCAATACAACTATTTTTAGTGATTTGTTGCTACCTCTACTTAGGTTCAAATTATTGGCACATTAGTAATTAAGAGTTTTTGGATGCCAAAGGAGGTTGTCACACTTTTTATCTTGGAGAGATATTTTGTGGTCCCACTTGATGCTATTGGCATCTGTGTCCAGCGCTTCTTGTGAGTTTCACAACATCGGTTAACCCCCTGTTGTGGTTCTTAACTTTGGTGATTGTAGCATAGATTAATTCCTATAGGTTTTGGTCTAAAAACAATCATGCTCCAACAAATGGTATCAAAGTGACAAGTCTTGAGTTCAAAACTCACCCACGTAACCCCAAGGGGGATCTTGTTGGCATTTGTGTCCGATGCTCCCCATGAGTTTCACAACATGGGTTAACCCCCTCTCATGTATCTTAACTTTGGTGATTGTAGTAGAGATTAATGCCTCAGAGTTTTGGTCTAACGACAATCGTTCTCCAACAGATGCATATTAAGGAGAATTGTATCCAAAACTCTTTGAAGACTCAACCTTATAGCTTTGGAAGGAGCATCCAAAAGATGAACAATTTGCTTGATAAAGAGGTAAGAGATTGGCACACATGGTGAATATTAAACTTCACACTGACCAAATATTATAGGATTAATCTAGAACAAGTTCAAACGTTGGTTTTGGATGATATTTTTCTCAAGTTAAGTCTATAAGAATATAATGCTTGACAATCAAACCAAAAATGGGGTTGCTCCACAATGTTCAAGAAGCATAACACTCCTTTTGGCTACCAATGGCTCTATGTTAAGCCTCTCCTAAAGGGATGTTTGAATCAATTTTGGCATGACAAGTCCAAGAAGAAAACACATCTCTCCAAGTGTATGCCCTTGGAACCCAAGGATATCACCCAAGATATATTTTTCCATTTGGAATTTAATGAAGGGGGTTGTTCCATGTACATTAATGAATATACGTACTTGGAAGTTAAAAACCCAAGTTTCCCCTATTGCAAATGAATGGAAACCTTGATAAATGTTTTTCTAGTTTTTTCCCTTATCCAAGAAAGCTAGACCAACCTTATGTTGATGTGGTAGCTACATGAGGCATCCTCACAAATTCGACTGCATAAGAAACATCCAAAAGACAAGTCGTCCCAACAAAGAAGACAATACGGCCCCACTTGGAAAATAAATGGTATCCATGATGAAGTATAAATAGAAGGTGCCCTCTCTCATTTTGATCATCAAGCAAGCAAGCAAGTTTTCTCCAAGAAAGGACAAGTTCGCTCAAGCTACTAGAAGACATTTTTTGGGGTTCTCTATCATTGGAGAAGTTTCCCTTATATTCTTGGGGTTCATATTTTTTCTATTTGGATGTACATTGATCTCTAAACTGATTATCTCTATTAAAAGGTTGTTAGGTTTTCTCCCTTTGTGGTTTCCCAAGTCAAATATTTGTGTCTATTGTTTATGTGCTTGGTTATTCTTTTAGTGAGCTTGGTTATTAGATGCAATTGAATTATATTGCTATATAAACTTTAAGTGACTTTATATTGCTTTATAAACTTTAAGTGACTTTATGTTGTGGGACCCAAAAAGTGCATTTAATGTATTTAATAAAGTGAATATGTGCATTAAATGAGAGCCCTCAGATAAAGCTAATCTCATCCTTTGATTATGTTGGTTGAGTTAGTTAGGGTTAGTTTGGGTGAGATAAAGTATAAAAGAATGTATAGGGAAAAGAGAGACATCACATCAAAAGGAGAAGAAGACAAGAGGGAGAGAGAGAGATAAATTTATTGAGAGGAAATTTCTGATTTGTGAGAGAGAGATCGATCATCAAACTAAAGGCACAATTCCCAATACAACTATAGAATCATTGGACCGTACATCCAGAATCCGTACAATCATTATTGCAGACCGTACATGCACATAAATCGAGGCAAATTGCAGGCACGAATTTTGAGACAAATTTTCTACATTTAATGTTGAGCAGAATCTATACAGTCCGTACTTGGCATGAATCTCGAGAAAGATGATGTGTACAATTCGTACATGTGGGTTTACCGTGAGTATTTTTTTAGCACGTTCTTCAATGCATATTTACATAAGAGGGTTTCTGAAATTATTTTGATGTTGAAGGAATTCCAAGTTGTTGAATTTATGATTTCTCTCAAATAAAATTCTTTCTTTTGGTTTTCCTCTGGTGAGGTTTTTCCCTCTGATTTCATTTTTTGGTGACCTCCTAGATAATATTTGTGTTGTCACATTTTTCTTCAGATTGAAGCTGAGTACATTGGTTGTAACACCCCGATTTTGACCCTGTTTGCATTAAAAATGTATATTATGTATATATTGTAAATAATTGTGGTGTGGAGCTAAAGGCAAAAGCCCCACTATCGATTTAACATTTTATGTTTCGGCTATTAAAATCGTTGCCGATGGTATTTCGTGCTAGCCGACACATTATAATTGTGGCATCATTTAAATATGCAATTTAATTAAAAACCCCAACCAGCTATGTCTATGCAACATTAAAAGATATGGGGGCATGATTTCCTAAGGATAAGGGGGGGAAATATTTAACCTTTGGCGCCAATGGGGAAAATCCAAATGTCAATGGGAGAACCCATCAAACAGTCAACTACCTTTCTTGTCTCATTCACCTAATCATTTATTTCTGCCAGAAATTGGTTGAAGTAGTTATTGCATGGGGGATGGGAAGAGTATGGGCAGGAAATTCAAATTTGGGAAAAACATTTTTTACTTTTGGTGCAAGTTAACACCCAAAATGCATGCCCATTTGGCCATACACCCACATTCTTCATTTTCCTCATGTAGGGAAGCTTGGGAGCTATTTTACATTCATGATTTTACCTGTTGTGGTTCTCATTCACGGTTTTGGAGCTCTTGGGCATTTTTCTCATCATCAGTCATCCATGTTGGGGCTCTCTCAAATGGCTGGAAGTTTCCTGTGTGTGTCATTCACATTTTTGGGTTTGTTCTGTGTGTTTTACCTCACGTGGGAAATCGTTTCTTCATTCTCCTCAGGATGAGAATTTCATTTTTGTGATGATCTATGGTTGGGTTTCTTCCCCAACATTTTTGTTGTATTTTCTCCCCTGTTCTCCACGCTGAAAATCATTTTTGTGTTTCCTAGAGATTTGGAGGAGAGACCACGTTCTCTTAGGTGTTGATGAATTCGTTTTTGGCCACGTTAGGGCCAAAATGTCCCGGAATACGAATTGATGTTAGTGGGTTGTTTTCACCCACCTTGGCAATTCATTTTGTTGCCAAACTGTTTTTCCTCAACCCAGAAATTGTGTATATTGTTGTGTATGCATTTGTGCTTTGGTCTGTATTGAATTGGGAGTGGAAATGGGACTTGACCAGCTTGATAAACCTAGTGTGTGAAGTAACCTCAGAGAGAGATCTAGGGGGCTGGTTTTCTTCTTTGCACACCCTTAATAGCACTGGAAGGGAAGGCATAGCCCGAGGGACTGTGTAGCAGAGAAGGAAATGTTGGGTGGGTAGATGTTTAGAAGCCAGGATAGATTTGGTTCAAGTGTCCATAGCTCTATTGAGGAGCTCACTAGCTTAGCAGTCAGCATATCCATCTCACTTGCAGCCAGATAAACCCAACTGTGTTGGTTTGGCTGAATTTTGTGGTATCCTTGGCTATGTGTGAGCCTGCTATTGTTCCTTAT
The DNA here is from genome assembly GCA_001517045.1 of Pseudotsuga menziesii. NCBI lineage: Eukaryota > Viridiplantae > Streptophyta > Pinopsida > Pinales > Pinaceae > Pseudotsuga > Pseudotsuga menziesii. The sequence continues at coordinate 74,110 of LPNX010551103.1, read as the reverse complement.
TCCTTGTGGAATCATGCCTAGCTTGGGGGTGGCGGTGTTTCTAAGAGATTGATGAGCACACTGGCCTATGGTTGGGTGGAACGTTGCAGTGACATAGATGGTGGTGGGAGGAGATTCTTCATAAGATAAGTATTCTTGTCTATTTCATCTCTGCAATTGTATTTGTTGTTTAATGAAAATGATGAACATGCTAAAAGCTTGAATGGAATGTAGTTTGCTTCTTTTGTATGTTAAATACTTATGCATCTATGCATGTATTAGTTCAATGCATTTCATTTTATCATGTGTATGTTCATGGGATTTAAATTTCCCGGATTAGATAGCAGTAACGTCGCGTCCTCTCCATCCATTAGAGGGGCAGAGATGTGACATTGGTGTTTATACTTAAAACTATCATATAAATTCATCTTATGAATTGTTAGTTCAGACAAGTTATAAATCATATTTGCAGTCAAGTGTTTAATAAAAGTCCGATATAAGTTTTTATGATTGTTTATCAAATTTCTTCATGGTATCAGAGTGTGATTTCTAAAGAAGGTGTGTTAAGTTGTGTGATACGAAACAAAAGAGATTCAAGTCAGGGTCAGTTAAAGTTTATCAGTTGAAGTCATGACCTCAACATGATTGCGATATGAAGACAGACTGGATGGGTCAGATAATTTCAGCCGTTGGAAAGAGAGCATAACCATATTCTTTAAAGAGTTGGAGCTATGGGATATTGTTGGTGCTTCTGACACCATCACAGTTCCCACATATGTTGATTTGAAGACTTCTTTTGAAAATAAATACATCAAGACACAGAGAATGTTTTTGGACTCTATAAATGATGATGTGATAACTCACGTCACAGGTAATTCACATGATTTTGGTATTTGGAAAGCTTTATGTACTCTTTATCAAAGTAAGAATCAGAATATAAATATGGTTCTCAGAGAAAAACTAAGGAATACCAAGATGACTGATGCTGATACAGTAACAACTTATCTCACAAACATTTCTCAAGTTAGAGATGAACTGGGTGCTACTGGTGAGAAAGTGGAAGATGAAGAGCTTGTGAGATATGCTCTTAATGGGTTGACTGCAAAATGGCAAACATTTGTGCAAGGAGTAGTTTCTAGAGAAAAAAATTCTGATTGGAGAAGGTTGTGGGATGACTTTGTTCAAGAAGAGACTCGGGAGGGGACTTTCCAGAATGACACTCAGAGCAGTGAAGAAAATGCAGCCCTTCTTACCAAAGGAAAAGGTAAATGGGGGAAGAAAAGGAAGAAAGACCTTAGTAAGGTTTGTTGTTATAACTGCAATAAGTTTGGCCACTATGCTAGTCAATTTCCTAAGAAGAAGGATGAAGACAAAGAGGGAGCAGCATCAACATAAGTACTAGATTTTGCTGCCAAATTTGAAAAGGATTTTTCTTTGGCATCAGTTGAGACTAGTATAGATAGTTCAGTGGATTACCATGACACATGGATAGTTGACAGTGGGTCAACTAGCCATATGACCAAAGAGTATGGAGTTTTTCAGAGGATAGAAGAAATTGCTCCAGGACACTTTGTTGAAAAAAATATTGGAAATCCTCAGGAAGAGATAAGAGGAGTTGGAACTGTGAAATTCCAACTAGATCTGGGAGAAATTCTTGAAGTAAACAGGGTATTGTTTGTTCCATGCATGAAAGTTAGTAGAATTTCTATGTCATCATTGGAGGGTGATGGGTATGGACTCTTTTTCAATACATGAAAAATGTTTCTATATCAGGTAGAGAACCCAGTTGGTACCACAATTTTACTTGGGAATAGAAGAGATAGACTTTATTTTCGGCAAGGAAAGTGATGTTTCTAAGGTCAGGTGGATGGTTATTTGAGACTGAATCTAAAGATGAGGCAGGTGCACAGATGATACCTTTAGATGAGGATAGCTATGCTGGCAGGAGACTCAGCCAATATAAATATTGTGAGAAAATGTAGGGGTTTAAAGAGGATTCCCCTCACAACTCTTAGTTTAGAGTTTTTTTCGACATGGATCTCTAGGTCACATTTTAGAGCAATAGGGATCTTCTTCAGAGGGCAGAGACCCAGGGGGTGGAGATACAGACATTCTCGGAAGGACCTACCTCGTTAAGAAGGAGTGTTAGTTTTGATAACTCAGTTGTTCCTTCCCCATGATTTTGATGTCACCTGGGGGGGGGGCATAAGTTGTATTTTTCCTAGTGAACTTTTTTAATGTAAAGTGTGTTTTTTATATTATTAAAGTGACTTTGTACTTTATAAAATTAAAGTGACTTTAAGTTGTGGGACCCAAAAAGTGCATGTATGTATTTAACAAAGTGAATATGTGCATTAAATGAGAGCCCTCAGATAAATCTAATCTCATCCTTCGATTAAGTTGGTTGAGTTAGTTAGGGTGAGATAAAGTATTAAGGAATGTCTAGGGAAAAGAGAGACATCACATCAGAATAAGAAGACAAGAGAGAGAGAGAGAGAGAAATAAATTTCTTAAGAGCAAATTTATGATTTATGAGAGAGAGACTAATCATCAAACTGAAGGCATGATTCCCAAGACATGTGTAGAATCATTGGACCGTACAGTAATTATTGTAGACCGTACATGCATAGAAATCGAGGCAAATTGCAGGCATGAATTTTGGGATAGAATCTCTGCATTTAATGTTGGGAAAAATACATACAGTCTATACTTGGCACGAATCTCGAGAAATTTGATGTGTATAGTTTGCATGTGTGGGTTGACTGTGAGTATTTTTTTGGCACGTTCTTCAATGCAGATTTTACAGAAGAGGGTTTCTGAAATTATTTTGATGCTGAAGAAACTATGAGTTGTTGAATGTCCGATTTTTCTCATAAATAAAATTCTTTCTCTAGGTTTTCCTCTGGTAAGGTTTTTCCCTGGGCTTGGCCCTAATTTTTTTTGTTTTCACATTTTTTGTCAGATTGAAGTTGAGTGCATTAGCATGTATACTTAAAACTATCAGATAAATTCATCTTATGAATTGTTAGTTTAGACAAGTTATAAATTATATTTGCGGTCAACTGTTTGATAAAAGTCCTATATAAGTTTTTATGATTGTTTATCAAATCTCGTCAATATGGTCACACTATAAACAACAAGGGACTAGAATTATAGTTAGAGGCAGATTGCATGGCACTCAACATGAATAAATTCAAGCCCTTACATCTCATGCCAAGAAAGGAAAAGGCAAGGGAATAATTTTTCATGACAGAAAAGACAAAGGTGGAAGATCAAGCCCTATTCCAAAACAAAAGAAGAACGATATTTTACACATTTAGTGCTTCAAATTTCATAAGCACGGACACTATGCTAGACAATGTCATGATTCAAAGAGAGGAAACTGTTAAATTTTCATATGCTAAGCTAATACATCAATATTTCATTTCATTTCCATAACAAAAGCATATAAACAGGATCACTGAAAGAAATAATATCACAAGAACAACACAGATTTATCCTGGGAAAACCCTAAAGGGAAAAACCCATCAAAAGCTTCCTCAATATAAATGCCCCAAAAGATAAAAGATAAAACCAACAAGGAGATCAAAGCCTGATCCTCCTCCTTCTCCAGCTACTCTTCTCTTCTCCACCAATGCGCTACACAAGTGAGAGCGTGTGCTCCAAATGAGGAGCGCTACACCTCTATTTATATTCATCCGTTCACTTAAGTTAACTCATCTGACATGTAGGCTCGAGTTACACATATAGGCTCAAGTAACCACACTGGGGTGCTAATGACCCACCTTTACAATTAGAGGGGACTACCTCATGACTCTTATTAGTTCTTCCTATTAGGAGCATCAAGGTACAAATTAATACAAGTGGTTCTCACGATAGGACCATCGGGGACCACAAAAATACACATATAGAATATTCTTCGAAGTTACAATATTTCAACACTCCCCCTTAACGAGAAGGGTATTTTACAACAACATCAACAACAACAATAGTAGGAGAGAGATAGTGGACATCATCAACATCATTAGGGTAACACATCTATAAATCATCGGAATCTTTTCAACATCATACAGTCTTCATCTTCAATCTTCATCGACAACAACTCTTTGATCAGCATCAACATCTTTTGATTTTTCGATCAGTAACATCATCGTCAACACTTTGACCTTTCGATCAGCAACATCTTCAGCACTTTGACCTTTCGATCAGCAACATATTCACCACTTTGACCTTTCGATCAGCAACATCTTCACCACTTTGACCTTTCGATCAGCAAAATCTTCAGCAACATCTTCAGTACTTTGACCTTTCGATCAGCAACATCTTCAGCAACTTTGATGTTTTGATCATCAACAACTTCAGCATTTTGAATTTTCAATCAGCAACATCTTCAACATCATACTTTGATCTTTCGATCAGAAATAGCATCATCATCAATATGTCATCATCATCATACTTTGATCTTTTGATCAGAAACAGCATCATCATCAAAATTTCATCATCATCATACTTTGATCTTTCGATCAGAAACATCATCATCAAATTCTGATCTTTTGATCAGAAAACATCATCATCATCATACTCTGATCTTTCAATTAGAGACATCATCATCATCAAAGCATCATCATCACATTCTGATCTTTCGATTAGAAAACATCATCATCATCATACTCTGATATTTCGATCAGAAACATCATCATCATCAAACTCTAATCCTTTGATAAGAAAACATCATCATCATCATACTTTGATCTTTCGATCAGAAAACATCATCAACAGCAGCAACAACCTGCAAGACATAGTACAAAGACTAAGAAGTCTTTGGATCTCTTTTGGACTTAAAGTCTAGGGATGATGCAATCCTACCACATTCTCGACAACCAAGGTCACCGGATCCATTCTGAACCGAGGTTCAAGGATGATACAATCCTACTACGTTCTCGAGTACCGAAGTCACCGAATCCGTTCTGAACTGAGGTTCAAGGATGATACAGTCCTACTACGTTCTCGAGTACCGAAGTCATCGGATCCGTTCTGAACCGAGGTTCAAGGATGATACAATCCTACTACGTTCTCGAGTACCGAAGTCACCGGATCCGTTCTGAACTAAGGTTCAAGGATGATACAATCCTACTACGTTCTCGAGTATCAAAGTCACCGGATCCATTCTAAACCGAAGTTCAAGGATGATACAATCCTACTACGTTCTCAAGTATCGAAATCACCGAATCCATTCTGAACCGAAGTTCAAGGATGATACAATCCTACTACGTTCTCGAGTATCAAAGTCACCGGATCCATTCTAAACCAAAGTTCAAGGATGATACAATCCCTCTTCATTCTCGAGGACCGAGGTCACCGGATCACTTTAGAGCAGATGCCCAAGGATGATACAATCCCACTACCTTCTCGAGGACCGAGGTCATCGGATCACTTTAGATTAGATGCCCAGGGATGATACAATCCCACTGCATTCTCGAGGACTGAAGTCACCGGATCACTTTAGAGCATATGCCCAGGGATGATACAATCCCACTGCATTCTCGAGGACCGAAGTCACCAAATCACTTTAGAGCAGATGCCCAGGGATGATACAATCCCACTGCATTCTCGAGGACCGAAGTCACTGGATCCATTATGGACATATGTCCCGGGATGATACAATCCCTCTTCATTCTCGAGGATCGAGGTCACCGGATCACTTTAGAGAAAATGCCCAGGGATGATACAATCCCACTGCAACACCACTATTCCCCCTTTCGGGGAACATCTTTCTGAACGACACCAAGCTTGTCTCGAAAGTGTTCAAACTTTACCCGAGACAAAGGCTTCGTCAATACATCAGCAACTTGTTCATCAGTACTCACATACTGGAGTTTTATGGCTCCCTTCTGCATCATATCTCGAATGTAGAAATACTTGATTTCTATGTGCTTTGATCTATCGTGGAACACTGGATTCTCTGTCATCTTTATACAACTTTGATTGTCACATAGAATCATGGTGGTATCCAACCTCAGGTTGAATAATCCTGACATCAGCTTCCGAAGCCATATGGCTTCACAACTAGCAGAGCAAGCTGCTATATATTCTGCTTCAGATGTGCTTAAAGCAATACTGGACTGCTTTCTGCTAAACCATGAAATCATAGCAGATCCCAGACTATAACATCCACCTGATGTGCATTTTCTGTCTGAGGTACTTTCGGCCCAATATACATCCGTATATCCATACAATCTATACTCATGGCTACCATCATAGTATAGACCAAAGTCTATAGTTCCTTTCAAATATCTCATCACATGTTTTGCAGCTACAAAGTGAACCCGTCTAGGTTGAACTAGATATTGACTTAGAGTGTTCACATCAAAACAAATGTCAGGTCTGGTGTTTGTTAAGTACATCAATGACCCAATGATTTTTCTGTATTGAGTCACATCCACTAACTCTGATGAGTCATCAGCTAACAGCTTCAGGTTGGAATCCATGGGTGTGGCCATGGCTTTGCATTCCAACATATTGAATCTTTTCAATATCTCTACTATATACTTTCCCTGATTGAGAAAGATTCCTTCTGAATTTTTCCATACTTCCAAACCTAGGAAATAATGCATTAACCCAAGGTCTTTCATCTCAAATTCTTCTACTAGTTTCTTCTTGCTTTCAATAATCTGTTTCTCATTCCCTGTCAAGAATAAGTCATCCACATATAGTAGTAATATGAAAGGTTCATTTTCTACAACTTTGAGATAAAGGTTAGGATCAGCTTTACTCTTGGTAAAACCCATGCTCGACAGGAAACTATCTATCCTTTCATACCAAGCTCGAGGAGCTTGTTTAAGGCCATACAATGCTTTATTCAACTTGCATACGTGAGTATGTCTATCTTCAACTTAAAACCCTTGTGGCTGTTCTATGTATACTTCTTCTTCGATCACACCATTCAGAAAAGCTATTTTCACATCCATCTGGTGTAAGCTCCACTTCATCATGGATGCAAGTGCCATGATAGCTCTAATCGAAGTATACCGGGATACTAGAGCAAATGTCTCTTCATAATCAATTCCCTCTTTCTGAGAGAAACCTCTGGCCACAAATCTTGTTTTATACTTCTCGATACTTTCGTCAGCTGCATGATTTATTTTGTATATCCATTTGGAGGATACTATACTCTTTCCTTCTGGTTTGGGAACTATATCCCAGACATCATTCTTCATTATTGACTGATATTCTTCAGTCATTGCTTCTTCCCATTCTTTCTTCTGGACTGCTTCCTCATAGCTTGTAGGTTCTTGATATACAAGATCACACATCAAGGCTACATAGTTGGGAAAGGTCTTAGGTTTTTTTCTTTCCCTTGTGGATCCTTCAGGAGCTCCATATATTTCTGCCTCTCGTATAATTTCTCTTATCCAAGCAGGCTTTCTCTTTCTTGATATCTCCATCATAGGAGGTTCTTGTGGTTCTGACATGTCATGTTCTTCAAGAGCTTCATCTTCAGGGAGACATGTAGTTTCTTCATTTCTGGGAGGTGTCTCTTCTTCATACACTTCTTCATGTTGGCACTTCCTAGATCTCTTGAGGGCTGCCTCTTCATCGAATGTTACATCTTGACTGATTTCCATGTGATGGTATCCAGGAATGTAAATTCTGAAAGATTTGGATACTTCACAATATCCAACAAATATCCCCTTCTTTCTGGAAGGATCTAGCTTGGTTCTTTTCTCTTTTGGTATATGAATATATACTGGACACCCAAATATTTTGAGGTGACTTACCTCAGGCTTCTTTCCTGTGAATATCTATTTTGGAGTCTTAAACCCAAGAGCACTGTGAGATATTATATTATGTACATACACAACAGTTCTTGCAGCTTCTGCCCATAGGTGCATGGGAAGATCTTGATCATATATCATTGTCTTCACTGCCTCCATGATGGTTCTGTTCTTTCTTTCCGCAACCCCATTCTGTTGAGGATTGTAGGGAGTAGTTAGTTCCCTCCTAACTCCAGCATCTTTGCAAAAGGCCTCAAACTCTTTTGAGGTATATTCTCCTCCATTGTTTGATTGGAGTGTCTTTATTTTCTTGTCTGAAATATTCTCTATCAAGGCTTTGAATTCCTTGAATTTCTCAAACACTTCACTCTTTGCTTTCGGGAAGTATATCCAAGTCTTTTTTGAAAAATAATCAATAAATGTGATATAATAATCAAATCCACTTAAGGATGTAGAAGACATTGGACCACATACATCTGATTGAATCAATTCCAACGTACCTTTTGTTTTGGTTTCACTCTTCGGAAATGGATTCTTGATGTTCTTTCCCTTCGCACATCCTTTGCAAATTCCTTCATGCTTGATCTTCATATCTGGTAATTCCATCACTACTTTATTCACGTGAGGTAGAGCTTTGTAATTAATGTGGGCAAGCCTTCTGTGCCATAGTTCACTAGGGTCAGTGGACTCATGAACAAAGGTTGTTTTTGAGTGCCCCTTGAGTTTATATAAGCCTCCTTCTTCTTCACCAATGATGATTGCATCTTCAATATTATTTCCTTGGGCCACATGAGTACTTGGCCATCTATGAAAGCAACTATGAATCCTTTCTTATCTAAAGATGAGATAGAAAGTAATTTATTCTTTAAACTAGGTACATACAATACATCTTTCATCTTTAGAGGATTACCTAAATCAAGTTTGTAGCTTGCTTCTCCCACTCCTTTGATCAGATATTGAAAGTCATCTCCTAGAGATACTTTCTGAGGAGAGCTCTTTTCTTCAAGTTTGGACAGAGTTTTCTTTTGTCCCATCATGTGCTTTGAAGCACCACTATCAATAATCCAAGTATCTTCTCTAGGTGTTACAAACCCGGAGAGTACAGAGAATAGTACATACTCTTCTACATCTTCTTCTCTTGCTTGCTTTCATGGAGGTCCTTCTTCTTCTTCTTCTTCATCTTCATCTTCCGCTAGATGAGCATGATATCTTTTGTTGTTGTTGATCCTCTTCTTATATTCTTGTCTCTTCATAGGACAATTTCGTGCAATGTGTCCTATCTTATCACAATTAAAAAATTGAAAACTAGAGTAGTCTCTATTAGGAGGATTCTCTCTTACCTTTTGGATTCTTTTGGGAGGTTGAGACTCCTTGAAATTTCTTCTTTTGAAATTATATTGACCTCTTCTTCTTTTGGTGTGAGTGGCTAGGGCTTGATCATCTTCTTTTAATAATGCTTCCCTATTTATCACTATAGTCTCTTCTTGAATGCAGTCTTCCCATACTACATCAAACTTCATGCTTTCTTTTCTGGCACACATCATTTGAATGAAGGATTCCCAGGGTCTTGTGAGACCATTGAGAGTAGTCATAACCATTTCATCTTCATCAAGATTATCTCCAATAGCTTCTAGTTGCTCTTTGATCTGAGAAACCCTTGAGAAGTAATCTTGGATGGATTGTCCATGACTCATCTTGGTGCTCTTCAGTTGAGCTCTTAGATTCATATTTCTATTAATGTTCCTTCCCTCATAAATTTTGGATAGGGCATCAAACATTTCTTTTGGAGTCTTCTTGGATGACACTTGAGGAATCAAGTGATCCTTGATGGAGTCAGCAATAATCCTTTGTGCCCTAATCATATCCTTTCTATGCTTCTCTGTGGCTTCAGCTTCTTCAGGTTCTGCAACTTCCTCTTTGACATACTTATCAAGATCATTCTCTTGGAGAATGACACCAATCCTGTATTTCCATACTCAGAAATTCTCTATGCCTTCTAGCTTGTCTTCAAGCTTAGTGCTTGAGGTCATCTTGTCAGAAAATCACAAAAAAATGAAATTTTGCGAAATGAGAAACTGACCTTACCAGGAGATGCGCTTGAATGAGGAGAGATGGCTGGTGTGCTTGGATTCTGGAGATCCCAATTCTTTACCTTCCAAATCAGACTTGCAAGATTCATCTTCTGCAGCTTTCTGGTTCACCAGTTTTCTGGTGCAGCTGTCAAACTAGGGTTTGACTTTTCTGGAGACTCACACATCCAAAAGGCTCAAAAGATGCGCTCTAGAAGGGCACAACTTTCTATGCAAGCAGTTTTTCGAAACTCAAAAAAGATTCCTGAAACCCTAATTTCTTCCAGGGAGAGAGAGAGAGCTATTTCACCTTGTGAAAGCTGTCCTAGTCAGGCTAGCTCTGATATCATGTTAAATTTTCATATGCTAAGCTAATACATCAGTATTTCATTTCATTTCCATAACAAAAGCATATAAACAGGATCACTGAAAGAAACAGTATCACAAGAACAACACAGATTTATCCTGGGAAAACCCTAAAGGGAAAAACCCAGCAAAAGCTTCCTCAATATAGATGCCCCAAATGATAAAAGATAAAACCAACAAGGAGATCAAAGCCTGATCCTCCTCCTTCTCCAGCTACTCTTCTCTTTTCCACCAATGTGCTACACAAGTGAGAGTGTGTGCTCCAAATGAGGAGCGCTACACCTCTATTTATATTCATCCGTTCACTTAAGTTAACTCATCCGACATGTAGGCTCGAGTTACACATGTAGGCTCAAGTAACCACACTGGGGTGATAATGACCCACCTTTACAATTAGAGGGGACTACCTCATGTCTCTTATTAGTTCTTCTGATTAGGAGCATCGGGGTACAAAGTAATACAAGTGGTTCTCACAATAGGACCATTGGGGACCACAAAAAGACACATACAGAATATTCTTCGAAGTTACAATATTTCAACAGAAACATCAAGCCTCAACTGCTGATATCAGTGAAGACACCTCTCACAAGAAGTCAAGGAATGATGATCGTATAGAGTTCTTATTCCTCTCCTCTCTCTTGGGTACAATTCCTACCACTAGTGATACTTGTTTATAGATAGTGGTGCATGCATATGACAGGTTACAAATATAATCTCTCTGACTTGATTGAGAAAGAGTCCAATCTATGTTGAAATATTGTGACTTCAAAGAATATTCTATTGTATTTGGTCATCATAGAGTCATGAGGTAAAGCCTCCTTTGTAATTCGGGTCAATAGAACCCTCCATAAAGTAATATTATATTTTTTTGAGTCTTCCTAAGTAATTCAGCCCAGTTAATTTTGTTGGGGCCAACCTAGTTAGTGAAAAAGTCAAGTGGAAGACAAAGTATAAATAGGAGTGATGTGCTCCTCATTTGGACACACACACTCACTTGTGTAATTCGTATATATATATATATATATATATATGCAAGGAGAAGGAGAACTTGTTTGGGTTTTTGCCTTTGTACTTTTGATCATCTATATTGAGGAAGTTTTTCTAGGTTTTCTTCCCCTAGAGGGTTTCCTAGGATAAATATGTGTCTATCTTGTGATTGTGTTTCTTTTAGTGATCTTGTATATGCTATTGTTGTGAAATTGAATTGAATACTAATTTTATCTATATTATCATATTGAATTTTAACATGCTATCAAATCTATCATGAATAAGACAACTTTCACAAGGTAAAACTCTCCCTCCGACAAGAAATTAGGGTTTATTTCAAATTTGGAATTTTGGAAATCTGGTAACATAGAAAGTTGCACCTCCCTAGGCAGTGTCTATTAAGCCCTAGATCAAAAATTTTGAGAGGGTAGATCTCTGGTAAATTCAAACCCTAGTTTGAATTTGGACCAGAAAAATGCAGAAAACCAGAAAACTACAGAAACTTCATATCAGTATTCTGTAAGCCAATTTTGAGAGGTGAAAATTTGGAATCTCCAGAAACCAAGTGTACCATTCAATCCACTTTAGTCAAGCGCATCTCCTTTTAAGGTCAGTTTTTCATTTTGATAAATTTCATTTTTTGGTGACCTCCTAGATAAGATGGCCCCAAACACTAAGCTTGAGGATAAGCTAGAAGGCATAGAGAATTTTCGAGCATGGAAATATAGGATTGGCCTCATTCTTGTAGAGCATGATCTTACAAAATACATCAAGGAATAATTTGCATAATTGGAAGAGGATGAAGATAAGGAGAAGCACAAGAAGGACCTTATTAGGGCACAAAGGATCATTGTTGATTCTATCAAATACCACTTGTTTCCTCAAGTGTCATCCAAGAAGACCTTGAAGAAGATTTATGATGCCATAGCCAGAATGTATGAAGGAAGGAACATCAATAGAAAGATGAATTTGAGAACTCAATTGAAGAGTACCAAGATGTGTCAAGGAGAGTCCATCCAACACTACTTCACAAGGGTATCCCAGTTCAAGGAGAAACTAGAAGCCATTGGAAACTCCCTTGGTCAAGATGAGCTAGTCATGGCTACTCTCAATGGTCTCACTAGACCATGGGATTCATTCATCCAGACCATGTGTAATAGAAAGGAAAGCATGAAATTCGACATTGTATGGGAAGATTGCATCCAAGAGGAGGCTAGAGTAGCCAATGAGAATCTCTACTTAAAGAACATGATAAAACCTTAGACACCCATACTAAGAGAAGAAGAATTCAATCTAAATTCCAGAAGGAAAGCCACAAGGAGTCTCAACCTCCCAAGAAGTTCCAAATGGAAAGAGGAAACAATTTAAGAAGAAACTACTCCAACTTTCAATGTTTCAATTGTGACAAGTTAGGACACATTTCCAGAAATTGTCCATTGAAGAAAGAAGAATGCAAGAAGAGGAACAACAAAAAAAGACATCATGCACACATAGCTAAAGATGAAGATGAAGAATAAGAGGAAGAAGGGCCTCAACGAAAACAAGAAAACAAGAATATGGAGAAGAGTATTTATTATTCTCTGCACTCTTTGGGTCTATGACACCGGGAGAAGATACATGGCTTATTGATAGTGGTGCTTCAAAGCACATGACGGGACAAAAGAAAAATCTATCAAAACTTGAAGAGAATAACTCTCCTCAGAAGGTATCATTAAGATATGGCTATCAATATCCTATTAAAGGAATTGGTGAAGAAAGCTACAAGCTTGATTCTAGAACCCCCATGAAGATGGAAGAAGTCTTATATGTACCAGGTTTGAAGAAGAAATTACTTTCTAAATCAGCATTAGATAAGGAAGGATATAGGGTTGCATTCATAGATGGATAGGTACTTATTTGACCCAAAGGAAAATCAATTGAAGATGAAATTGTCATTGGAGAAGAAGGAGGAGGCTTATATAAACTCAAGGGACATTCAGAAACAACCATTGTTGATGAGACCACTAGCCCAAGTGAATTATGGCATATGAGGCATTCTCACATCAACTACAAAGCATTACCCCATGTGCGCAAAGTAGTGACGATATTACCATATTTGAAGATCTATCATGAAGGCATTTTCAAAGGATGTGCAAAAGGACAGAAGAATTAAGACACTCAGAACAAACAATGGTGGAGAATATACTTCAAAATATTTTGAATCCTTTTGTAAATAAGTTGGAATCCAGAGATAACTAACTACTCCCTACAATCCTCAACATAATGGTGTTGTGGAATGAAAGAATATGACCATTATGGAAGCAGTGAAGACAATGATACATGATCAATGTATATATGGGATGAAGTAGCAAGGATAGAAATTTATGTACATCATAGATTATCCCATAATGTCCTTGGATTCAATACTACAGAAGAAATGTTCACAGGAAAGAATCATGAAGTGAGCCACCTCAAGATATTTGGTTTCCTAGTATATGTTCACATAACAAAAGAAAAGAGAACCAATTTGGACCCTTCCAGAAAGAAGGGAATATTTGTTGGATATTGTGAAGTCTCCAAAGCCTTTAGAATATACATTCTAGGATTCTATCAAATGGAGAATAGTAGATATGTAACATTTGACGAAGAAGCAGCTATCAAGAGATCCAGAAAGTGCCAGCATGAAGAAGTATATGAAGAATATGTACCTCCCATAAATGTAGAAGTTGCACCCTCCCTCGAAGATGAACCACTAGAAGACCATGATATGCTAGAACCTCAAGAACCTCCTATTAGCACAGTGTAAAACTAGTGCTTAAGGTGAAATTAAAAAAATAGGCTTAAGGAGAATGCGTTTTGCTTAGCAAAGGTTGTATCCAGCTAGCAAGGCATTCGACGAGGAAGTATGCCTTGGATAATTTGGTATCCCGACATCTCTTCAGTTAAATATGCCACAGACAAGGGGTTGTGGACCCAAAACACCACCACGATAAACACGGGTAAGATCGACGGCCTTCATCCATTCACGCACCTCCGATGAGATCCGACAGTGCACATGCAAATTGCGGTGGAAACTTGCACATGAAAAGTCAAAGAGGGCCAACATGATGGGGAACGTGCCCAAATGATGTGTCCCCACCCCATTGGATATTGCACCCGGGTATTGAAGGTAAAAAATTGCGTTTGTGAGGGCACGATGGTCTAAAAGGGCAGATCCAACATGATGTTAATCGTGTGACTTAATATTTTGAAATCAAACGGTCTGTTGCTGCTCCCTCCACCCTGCAACTTTGGCGCCTACCTGAGCACAAGTCCATTGGAAACCTCCAGATGTATCAACCATCACTACCAGGTACACGTTTGTTGCTTCTCAACCCTTTGAAACTTAACTAACCCAATTCACAACTTCCACCGTGGTCTCATCTGTGAAAATCCTTGATCCGTCCGAGGAAAGCATCTGCGATTGGCTTTACGATGCTTATGATCCCCATTTGAAATTTTTCGACGTTAGTGATGCCCAAAGTGCCTTAGTGTCACCATCTGAGAGTCCTTCAGAATTATTGGAAAATTTGAAGTCATCCCTGGTGGATTTCACCTTAGAACAGTTGTGCCATTTCCCAGATATTGTCCAAAGGGTCTCCTCTAACTACTTGACCACTAGAAGGGCCATCCTAGACGATACCCACTCCCATGTCCTCTGCAAAATCACACCATAAAATATCAAGGTTTGTTTGTGTCTCTCTAAAACGCAAAGCCAATCCCTAATCCCCTTTACTAAATCAAAAATTTTGCAATTCTTCGAGAAGGTAGACCTAGAGTCCAAAGATAAGTTGTTTCGGGACATTTTGAAAACCCCAAATTCCCTAGAGACCCTTACCATCCCAATTCCATCAACATTGTTCATAAAACCTATCAGATCGTTTGTCTCCCTCCTGAGTCAAATTCTAGGTCTCAAGAACGATAGCATGGTCACTAAAGTGATGCTAGGAACCTTCCTTTACCTGAGTCAGTATGAAGTAGGAATTAAGTTTAATGAATTCTTGGACGGGAAAATAAATACCCAACTCAAGAAATTCCATTTGGATAAACATTTCATATATCAAGTGTACCTCTTTTCCATCATAGTCAGCTCCAACAGGAAATCCCTAGAGGGCATAGACCCAGAATTCTTCAAGGAACGTCCCCAGTCCCTTCAGAAAATCCAAGACTAGACTTACACCCTTTTTATTGACAGGAGTGTCCTCAACATCTCTAGGTTGTTCAACCCTAAGGAGAAGAGGTTATCAAAAACCATGAAGGCTTCCTTACAGTAGGAAGATATAGGGGATTGGTTCCTGAAGGAAAATTTTATTTGATGATCAGGGTGTATGGATATTTAGCATCCCCTTTCTTGCTTCCAATTTTCCTAACCCCCACCGTATTTGCACTTGAGCTGATTAGGTAGAGGTTTGTAGCCAATGAGGAGCATTTAACTTTTCATAGGAAACATTCCTGGATCAAGTACCCTATCAACTGTGGACCCTTCATTGTGAAGAAGCCAACAACATGACCAATAATGGAACAAGTCTTGAGGGCCATGAACTTTCAGGTGGGTCATGCACAGAATTATGATCCTAAAGGGGTAATTTCCCATAGGAGGGTCCAGGTACAGAGGTCAGATTTTGTACACTCCATGATACCTGATTTGTCCAAGGACGCAAATCCTCTTGCCCATGATTTTGATTGGATTCCTGTAGAGAAGAGTCAACCAACTCAATAAGAGAAGGATACAGTCCCAACTATTCTTGTGCCCTCAAATGTTAATAGTAGAAACATAAGGTCTTTGTCATACATTGCAGACATGGAATGTGATGAACAAGATCCTAGCAAAAATCCAAGGATAGACACAAAGAGCGAGGTAATTAACCTGGAGCAGGAGGTTGATTTTGATTTTGATGCCTTCAAGGAAATGATAGAGGAAGAACCTATTAAAAAAGAGCCTTCTATAGGGGAGACTACAAACCAGTCACTACACAATCAGAAATAAATCCCTCAGGATCTACACAGTCAAAGAAGAAAGGATTTAAGGAGCCTTTACTCAAATATCAGAAGTACTCCTTTGCCTTTGCTGCTGAAGGACAATTCGAGACTGGGAAGTAGATGTTGAAAAAATATGGGAAACTCAATGAGCAATCCATGACTAAGAATCAGAAACAATCCGAAGAGCTAAGGAATTTTTCAGGAACCAAGGTCTCCTTTGCTATTGTAAGGAATCTTACAACAAGCTCTCTGAATCTAGCCATCGCTAATGAGGAAGGAGTGTCAGAAGTCAAGTTCAAGATGGACTACATCTCAATCCAAGACAAGATAGTGTTTCATAAGGGACTTAGTGATCTCATTTATGCTGATCTAACTAAGGAGGAATTGGACCATCTCAAGTCTCAGTAAAGGGTGGCAAAGTTGGAGACCCAACTAAACCAAGAGAAGGAAACAAACAAGGCTTGGAATCTGAAGGAAAAGCTTCTGCAGGACTAGGTGATAGACTTGACAGCACAAACCACTTTACAATAGCCCCTTACAACTGAGCAACATATTTCTACAGAGATACCTATTTCACTAGCTAAGACTCTAGCCAAGATCTAGGCTTACAAAAAGAGGAGCAATATACCTATTAAAGACATCCAGCTCCCTCCTCGGACTATGCAATTGCAAGGGGAGATTGAGACATTGCAGCATGAGCTCTTGGATATGAAAGGTTGCCTTGCTATGCTGGAAGTTGATAAGCGCACATGTAAATAAGAGAAGCAATGAATGCAGGAAAGGATTAATGAATTGAATGACTGCAACACCCCCGAAGACAGGTCACCCATTTCTCTGGTGGTCAAGAATATGTCTGACATGTCCCTGAAGGACCTAGAAATCACTCAATTGAAAGAGGAAAATCATGATCTTAAGGATAGGATCATTGCAAAGGAAAGTGAAGGCTCTATTGAGGAGATTAGGAAACTAAGAGAGAAAGTGGCCAGGCTTGAGGAAAGGGTCACAAGTCGAATTCCCCTGCATGGGGATAAGCATATGCTCTGATATGTATTGATAAAATAGATGGCCTCATTAGGGAAGCATACGATTATGTTGGATGAGCAAAAGCATGCCTCTATGGAATCAAGCAGAAGATGTAAGAACCTACAAGAAAATCAGGAAAAAAGGCTTAGGGAGGAGGCCCAGAATGAAATTACTATTCTAAGCATAGCATCAAGGGAGGAACTAATTGGCCTGGGGGTTACTGATAGGATCACAATCTTGGTGGAAGCAAGAAGAATGAATCTGAAGAACAACCTATTGCAGAATACGCTTGCAAGGGTTGATATTATTCAACAAGGGTTAGAAAAGTTCAACAAAATGTTCCATCCCTTATTCCAGAAAGGATTTCCTGAGTTTTGGGGTCCTGATGGAAATTTGATCCCTTAGAAAAGTATGTTGAGCTGCTAAATCAAGCAAGACTGAACCATGCAAAGTTTTAAGGTATGAACGGTGGGATGAAGGGAGAGGTAATCGTCATTAAACTCAACGATGACTTTGAGTTGCTGACTCAATTCAGGATGATCAAGTCTAGTCTTCCTGCTATAGGTCATAGTCCCCTGATTGACTTGGATGTTTCCCTAAAGGAGTTGTTTGAGATGAAAATAAATCCAGATCAGCTATGGATGTACATAAATAATCTAGGAAGTCAATAGCTTGCAAGGGTCTCCAGCAGCTGAGTCAACAGAAGGTTGTTCAAAGATGCTTTGAACAATCATTTTCATCATGCGAGCTTGAGGCCCCAGATGTCAAGGTTTTTCATTTTGACCGATCACGTGCATCACAATGTGCTTTCCTAGTTTTTTTGTGATCATGAAAAATATGCCACCTCAGAGTTTGTTGGGTTTTGGAATGTATGCTCGGGTTTGATTCCCAAGATTTAACTAATTTTGGCGCTCTGTTTCGCGACTTGTCTCGGGAGCGAATCAAACTATAAATGTAACCTCAATAGAGGAGAAAGGGGTTCGACATTCATTTTGAAATCCTTTGTGCTTGGTTTTGTAGCTATGAAACTTTTCTTGGAAGTAATTAATGAAAAACTATTTTCTGAATTCCTGAGATTCTTCAAAGCGTTCTTTTGTTTAGTTTGTGTTTCTTGTATGCTCCATTTTCATGCATGTGTAAATTTCTTCTAATACATTTCTAGATTGTATGCAAGGAATTCATTCTCTGTTAAGCGCTCCTTTCATCAGAAATCGTATTTGTAATGTGTTTATAATGACTGTTATGGAATTCATCCTCTGTTAGGTGATCTATTTCAGTTACTAGACTTATTTTTGCTTCTGCTAAAGGTGTTTCAAGAGATTCATCCATAGATAGGGGCCTCTTGTTTCATTGGGATTCTTCTCATTTTCACCTGCCATCACTTGATTTTATTTGACTGAATGTTAACACTTGCGTTACCTCAGATTATGAAGGATAATCACTAATAATTATGTTGTAAGCCCTTGCTGTTTCGTACTTCGACTCCATTGCCCAATGATGTTTTTTTGTTGTCTATCCTACGCTCTTTAAAGTATAAAAAATATGTTCCTAACAGAATTCTAGCCTTCTGAGCACTTGCTACAATATATATGTGTATGTGAATGGTCTTTGCGACCCTGAGAGAGCCCTCTCTGGTTGTATAGGCTAGAATACATCCTAAATATTGGTTTGAAATGGTTACCCCAGTGATTTCCTAATCACAACCATAGGAAAATTACTGGGTAATAACATCTTGGTGTTGTTGTCGAGGACTAATTGCTATTATCTCCTCGGAGGAATGACATTGTCCTAGTTCTACGACTTGGTTGAGCAGTCGGTCATGCACATAATTATGATCCTCTCAATGAGCAATCCATGACTAAGACTCAGAAGCAATCCAAAGAGCTAAGGAATTTTTCAGAAACCAAGGTCTCCTTCGCTATTGTAAGGAATCTTACAACAAGCTCTCTGAATCTAGCCATCGCTAATGAGGAAGGAGTGTCAGAAGTCAAGTTCAAGATGGACTAGATCTCAATCCAAGACAAGATAGTGTTTCATAAGGGACTTAGTGATATCATTTATGGTGATCTAACTAAGGAGGAATTGGACCATTTCAAGTCTCAGTAAAGGGTGGCAAAGTTGGAGACCCAACTAAACCAAGAGAAGGAAACAAACAAGGCTTGGAATCTGAAGGAAAAGCTTCTGCAGGACTAGGTGATAGACTTGACAACACAAACCGCTTTACAATAGCCCCTTACAACTGAGCAACATATTTCTACAGAGATACCTATTTCACTAGCTAAGACTCTAGCCAAGATCCAGGCTTACAAAAAGAGGAGCAATATACCTATTAAAGACATCCAGCTCCCTCCTCGGATTGTGCAATTGCAAGGGGAGATTGAGACATTGCAGCATGAGCTCTTGGATATGAAAGGTTGCCTTGTTGTGCTGGAAGTTGATAAGCGCACATGGAAATAAGAGAAGCAATGAATGTAGGAAAGGATTAATGAATTGAATGACTGCAACACCCCCGAAGACAGGTCACCCATTTCTCTGGTGGTCAAGAATATGTCTAACATGTCCCTGAAGGACTTAGAAATCACTCAATTGAAAGAGGAAAATCATGATCTTAAGGATATGATCATTGCAAAGGAAAGTGAAGGCTCTACTGAGGAGATTAGGACACTAAGAGAGAAAGTAGCCAGGCTTGAGGAAAGGGTCACAAGTCGAATTCCCCTGCATGGGGATAAGCATATGCTCTGATATGTATTGATAAAATAGATGGCCTCATTAGGGAAGCATACGATTATGTTGGATGAGCAAAAGCATGCCTCTATGGAATCAAGCAGAAGATGTAAGAGCCTGCAAGAAAATCAGGAAAAAAGGCTTAGGGAGGAGGCCCAGAATGAAATTACTATTCTAAGCGTAGCATCAAGGGAGGAACTAATTGGCCTGGGGGTTACTGATAGGATCACAGTCTTGGTGGAAGCAAGAAGAATGACTCTGAAGAACAACCTGTTGCAGAATACGATTGCAAGGGTTGATCTTATTCAACAAGGGTTAGAAAAGTTGAACGAAATGTTCCATCCCTTATTCCAGAAAGGATTTCCTGAGTTTTGGGGTCCTGATGGAAATTTGATCCCTTAGAAAAGTATGTTGAGCTGCTAAATCAAGCAATACTAAACCATACAAAGTTTTAAGGTATGAACGGTGGGATGAAGGGAGAGGTAATTGTCATTAAACTTAATGATGAATTTGAGTTGCTGACTCAATTCAGGACGATCAAGTCTAGTCTTCCTGCTATAGGTCATAGTCCCCTAATTGACTTGGATGTTTCCCTAAAGGAGTTGTTTGAGATGAAAATAAATCCAGATCAGCTATGGATGTACATAAATAATCTAGGAAGTCAATAGCTTGCAAGGGTCTCCAGCAGCTGAGTCAACAGAAGGTTGTTCAAAGATGCTCTGAACAATCATTTTCATCATGCGAGCTTGAGGCCCCAGATGTCAAGGTTTTTCATTTTGATCGATCACGTGCATCACAATGTGCTTTCCTAGTTTTTTTGTGATCATGAAAAATATGCCACCTCAGAGTTTGTTGGGTTTTGGAATGTATGCTCGGGTTTGATTCCCAGGATTTAACTAATTTTGGCACTCTGTTTCGCGACTCATCTCGGGAGCGAATCAAACTATAAATGTAACCTCAATAGAGGAGAAAGGGGTTCGACATTCATTTTGAAATCCTTTGTGCTTGGTTTTGTAGCTATGAAACTTTTCTTGGAAGTAATTAATGCAAAACTATTTTCTGAATTCCTAAGATTCTTCAAAGCATTCTTTTGTTTAGTTTGTGTTTCTTGTATGCTTCATTTTCATGCGTGTAAATTTCTTCTAATACATTTCTAGATTGTATGCAAGGAATTCATTCTCTGTTAAGCGCTCCTTTCATCAGAAATCGTATTTGTAATGTGTTTATAATGACTGTTATGGAATTCACCCTCTGTTAGGTGATCTATTTCAGTTACTAGACTTATTGTTGCTTCTGCTAAAGGTGTTTCAAGAGATTCATCCATAGATAGGGACCTCTTGTTTCATTGGGTTTCTTCTCATTTTCACCTGCCATCACTTGATTTTATTTGACTGAATGTTAACACTCACGTTACCTCAGATTATGAAGGATAATCACTAATCATTATGTTGTAAGCCCTTGATGTTTCGTACTTCGAATCCATTGCCCAATGATGTTTTTTTGTTGTCTGTCCTACGCTCTTTAAAGTATAAAAAATATGTTCCTAATAGAAGTCTAGCCTTCTGATCACTTGCTACAATATATATGTGTATGTGAATGGTCTTTGCGACCCTGAGAGATCCCTCTCTGGTTGTATAGGCTAGAATACATCCTAAATATTGGTTTGAAATGGTTACCCCAGTGATTTCCTAATCACAACCATAGGAAAATTACTGGGTAATAACATCTTGGTGTTGTTGTCGAGGACTAATTGCTATTATCTCCTCGGAGGAATGACATTGTCCTAGTTCTACGAATTGGTTGAGCAGTCAGTCATAGACACATGTTGGTTGTATATTCTCTGGAAACTCCACTCAAATATTTTGGAAGGTGACTTCATTGGAAACACTGACGCCTAGAAGGACCAATATGAGGAGCAATCCTAATCCAGAACCTTTTCAAGAAATTTTTGACCCAGAGAGATTGACCCGAAAGGCCAGGAAGCTGTAAAGGTCAGTTATACCTCAATTGGACAGAACTCTTTCTTTACCTGCTGAAGGTTTTTTTTCTATTAATGATATATCTGAGCACTATGATGAAGAGTTTGAGCTAGTTTTCCCTAGGACTAAGTCTAAGTCCAGCCTCTCTGAAGTTGTTTTAGACCCCTCTACATTCGATTTCTCATGTACTTCCTGGTTACCTGAGATCTCAGAGTCTCTAAGTAGGGATCTTCAACCCTTGTCTAATCGAGAGTGCCCCCCATTTTCCTCTGAATTAGCCTCATTAAACTCCATTTCCATAGATCAGTTTGCTACCATACCCTTATTTCCCACCACTTCAAATATTAAGCAACCTTCATCACCCAGTTTCATAGCTCTGCAGTTCCTCACAACATAGTGATTTCGTCTATCACACCTGCTTTAATTCCTATTGGAAACCATGCTATAACCCCAGGAATGGCTAACAGGTTTTCTCCTATACTTCTCCTTGTTGCTCTTCTTGACCTTCCCCAGGGATACTCCCAAAGGATCAAACAATTTAATGGGGAGAGAGGGTATTCACTTGAGGAACACTTGGGATGGTTTTCAGACTGGATAGATTTGGAGGAAGCAGACCATGATGATGTTAAAATCATACTATTTTCCCAAAGTCTTGCCGAAGAACCAAGGAAATGGTTCAAAAATCTTCCGTATAACTCCATTCTGAACTATCAAGATTTTGAATATTCTTTCAAGGATAAATGGGTAGACAAGAAAACCCCAAGAAATATTTGTCCCAATATCATTCCATGAGGAGGAGGGAGTGTGAATATGTCCAAGAGTTTTCTGACAGATTTATGAAGATATATAATGTCATCCCTACGCAGTTCAAGCCTCCCCCTAGTTCTTCCCAACTCCAATATGTTGAAGCATTCGATAGTGAATTTAACTTGTTGTCGAGTAAAAGAAGATCAACCTCCCTAGTTGATATGATGAAAGATGCCATAGAGGTAGAGGTAAACGTAAATGCTTCTAGAAAGAAGAAGAGGGATAAGGGAGAATGGAGGAGAGAAGAGGGATATAAAAGGAAGGATAAAGAACCTGAAAAACCTTCTTTCTCTAACTCGAAAGAGGCGAGGATGGATATGATGATGAAAACCATGGAAAGGTTCATGGAGAGACTCACTGTAGAAAATAGACCACCTCCTAGGGAAAATCAAGAGCGACAAAATAGAAACCAGAATGTTAGAAGGCCCCAATCCCTCCAAAAAAGGAAGAGATATCAGAGAAACCCCCCTGATCAACCTATCAGGCCCTCGTTTCAGGAGAATTATGTGGAGAAAGATTATGGAAATCAAGCTAAGGATGAAATTCACTAGCAGGACACCAACTCATCCTCTCCCTTTTTTACCAAAGAAGAGCATGATAATTCCTGTTATGAGATAAACGAGTTTCCTGTTGAGGAAACATAGGATTTTAAGAAGGGGTATCAACTTGCTTTCATGGATCTGCAAAGGAATATTGGTCTGAGGAACAGAGATGTTCCCATTATGAGGAATAAAGATGCAATAAACAAAACCTCTACAAGTAAGCCAAAGAATGATATACCCCCTAAGGATACCTACAAGAATGTAGCAGAGCCCAAAGGGAAAGAAAAGAAAGAATATAATCCAAGTAGCTCAGATCGGGGACAAACCTCTTTCAATTTAGAGACTGAAATTGAAAAAATCAAAATTTTTGTCCCTTTAACTGAATTGCTAAAAAATTATGAGTATAAGTCCCACTATGTTGAGGCCTCCAAAAATAAATCTCTACAATATCAGATTCCCTAAAACTTAAAGATGATAGTCCCACCATCCTATTTGGCCGCCATGCAGATAAGCCTTCCGAGGAATATGTCCCTCCCTTCTATGTTAGTCTAAACATTCATGATGCCATCCTACACAATGCCATGCTTGATTCAGGAGCTTCACACAATCTGATGCTCAGGAAGATCATGAATAAAATGGGTTTGGAGGTGACCAGGCCTTATAAAGACATTTTCTCTTTTGATTCCAGTAAAGTTAGGTGCCTAGGATTGATCAAATATTTGGTCATCTCTTTGGCTCAGATCCCTACTAAAATCCTAGCCATGGGCGTAGTTGTGGCTGACATTCCTCTAAAGTTTGGAATGCTGCTGTCAAGATCCTAGGAGGCCAAAATCAAGGGTGCATTCCAAATGGATATGTCGTATTCCACCATCCCTGTTTTCGGGGAACAAAGGAGACTTTTTAGAGAGAAAAAGTTGGCATAAATGGTGAGAAGTGTTAGAAATAAAAATAACCACCCCATCTATTCTTTGGACACTCAGATGGGATCAGCCATTTTCTTTACAAAGGAAGGAAAAGACAGTTTTAGTTCACAGAATGCTTCCTTTGTGCCCACTTAGGAAGATCTAGAAGGATTGTGTGGAATGTGATTTTTGATGGGGCAATATGCAGAGAAGGGGCAGGAGTTGGAGTTTGGGTGAAACCCCTAGAAGGAAGAGCCTTAAATTATTCCTATAAATTTTCCTTGGATTGCACAAATAATGAGGCATAATATGAAGCTATGATGTTAGTAATTCAGAACCTGAAATATTTCCAAGTCAGGAGGGTGGTCATACATGGGGACTCCAGGTTCGTGATTAAACAAATGTAAGGCGAGTATCAGGTCAGACACCCTAGGATGAGAATCTACAGAAATGATGCCCTAGATTTGATATAATGTTTTAAAGAATGCAAGTTTAATATAATTCCCAGATTGCATAATTGTATAGATGATTCTTTGGCCACTTCTACTGTTGTTTTCAAAATTCCCTTATACCCCAATAGGAAATATGAGATTGAATTTAAGCATAGACGCTGTGTCCCATACAATGTTAAGAATTGGAAAGTCTTTGAGGATAAAAAAAAAATTAAGAATTTCCATAATATTACTGGGGAGTTTGATGTATTGATTGATGAAGGTAACATGCTCCTGGAAGGGTCTACTCTCACCCAAGAGTGCCTGCAAATTCAAACTGATGTTCCCAAAGAAATGCCACAAGTTGATATTGTTGACCCTGCTGAGGATGTTGTTGGCAGTAAAACTGAAGAAGTGGTTGGGTCAAAATTGCAAGGGATTGATGGACAAAAAAAATATCTAAACAATCTCTGTGGAGAAGAAATCTTGTAGCTTAAAAGTAACTCTAGCCACATGGGTTTAGCTCCTTTAGAAAATCTCTTTGACCCAAATGATGTTGCTAAGCTGACTTAGCTTGTCCCAAGTTATGAGGATCTGGAAGATGTGAATACTGGAATGGAAGCTCATCCTAAAATCATCAAGCTCTCAAGAAAATTCTCACCGATGGAGGAATACACGGATGTGTTTGCTTGGAGCTATAGTGATATTAAGGCTTATGATACAACTATAATTCAACACACTATACCAATAAAAAAGGATGAGATTCCTTTCAAGCAAAAGCTAAGGAGAATTAACCCAATCTGCTACCTCTGATTGAAAAATAAATAAATAAGTTGTTTGAGGAAAAAATTAGTCACGGCTCTTAGATTCTCAAGGTAGGTGGCCAACTTAGTTCTGATGAGGAAGAAGAATGGAGAAATAAGGTTATGCATTGACTTCAGAAATATGAGCATAGCCTCTTTAAAGAACCATTATCCTCTTCCCAAGACGGGCCACATTCTGTGGAGGGTAGTGGTCTCTCAAAGGATCTCCATCTAGGACGGTTTCTCAGGATACAATCAAATCATGGTGCACCTAGAATACCAAGAGAATATTTCTTTCACCACACACTGGGGTACCTTTATGTATGCAAAATCGCCATTTGGACTCATGAATGCAGGGGAAACCTTTCAATGGGCCATGGACATAGAATTTGTTGATGAGAAGGACAAGATTTTGGTATTTAGATGACATCTTTGTCTTTTCAAAGTCTAATTAGGAACACGGCACACACTTGCTGAGAGTTTTTAGAAAGTGTAGAAAGTTTGGCATCTATTTGAATCTGAAGAAGTCCCACTTTGCTATGAAAGAGAGGAAGCTACTTGGGCACATAATTTCCCAGGAAGGCATCAAAATAGACCCAAAAAGAGTTGAATCCATATAGAAAATTGAACTCCCTCGGAACAAGGCTGAGGTCCAATCTTTTTTGGGAAAGGTAAATTTTCTGAGGTTTATTGATGCTTTTGTTGATATTGTGAGGTGGATAACTAGTATGCTGAGAAAGGATAATGAGATCAAGTGGAAACCTGAGGAAAAGAAGTCTTTTGAGGACATAAAGAAGGTTATTTCAAAAGCACCTATCCTTATAAGCCTTTATTTCTCCAAATATTTCCTCATTTTCTCATTTGCTTCAGAGCACACAGTGGAAGGAGTATTGTTACAAAGGAATCATGAGGGGAATGAGCATCCCATTTCTTTCTACAAGAAAACATTGAGAGAATCCCCACTAAAATACAACATTCTAGAGAGGCAGGATTATGCTTTGGTATAGGCCTTGAAGGAGTTCCAGATTTACATCCTGCATTCTCACATCATTGCTCATGTTCCCACTAGTGTAATGAAGGATATTCTAACTCAACCAGATCCTGAGGGTAGAAGGGGAAAATGGATAGTAGTCTTACTTGAATATGAGTTGGATATTAAGCCCACAAAGATGATTAAAGGAGAGGGACTATCCAAACTCATGTTACAATCTAATTCTGATTTACTCAGCCTGCACATAGTTGTCAAATTATCAGTAGAAGATAAAAACCTTGAGGGACGACCAGAGCCACAAGTGTCTGAATATTTCCTATCATCCCCATGGTATACTGACATCATCTCCGTGTTGCAGCATCTACAAGCTCCATAGGATATGGAAAGAACAAGGTTCAGATTCCTCAAGCAGAAAGCAACAAAGTTTTGCATCTTAAATGGGAACCTGTATTATAAAGATCCAGGAGGGGTTTTGCTGAAATGTGTAAATGAACAGGAGGCAAAGAAGCTCATGGAATAGTTTCATGCAGGGGAATGTGGAGTTCATCATTACCATAAAACCACTGTATAATATTCCGAGAGAAGGATTTTATTGGCCCACTATATTTTCTCATTACCACAAGAAGATTGATTCCTTCCATAAGTGTCAGATCTTTGAAGGGAGGAGGAAGCTATTTCTATTGCCTCTGAAGCCAATACATGTAGAGGCCCCTTTCCAACAATGGGGATTGGATTTCTATGGAGAAATAAACCCATATTCCTCATGGCATCACAAGTGGATTCTCACTGCCACTGACTATTTCACCAAATGGATTGAATCCATCCTAACAAGACAGGAAACTAAGACGATAATTATTCAGTTTTTGGAGAAGAACATCCTGTCAAGGTTTGGAGTTCCTAGGAAGTTTATCACTGATAATGCTGCTGCATTCAAATCAAAGAATATGGTTGAGTTTTTTTTCAAATATCACATACAATTGGGGCATTCCACGGCCTATTACCCACAAGGAAATGGGTTGGCAGAATCTTCAAATAAAAGTTTGATGAGGATTATCAAAAAGATGTTGCAAGACAACAAGAAATCCTGGCACACAAAATTGACTTATGCTTTGTGGGTTGACATAATCAGTGTAAAGAAATCCATTGGCACCTCACCATTCTAGCTAGTTTATGGTTCTGAGGTAACTTTTCCTAGTTCCCTAATTTTTCCAATGATGAGGTTGTTACAGGAGGAAGATGTTGAAACCCACCCAACTCAAAGAAGGATGTATCAGTTGGGGGAACTACCTAAGCAAAGAAATTTCGATCACCTGTAGAAGAAACCTTACAAAATTGCAGCTTTAAAAGGGAAGAATGCCTACATACTAGAGGAAATAGAAGGTGGTCTTGTGTCAGGAAACCTGTAAATGGGTGGCTCCTCAAGCACTACTTTCTTTGAAGTAAGGTCAGTCTTCCATGTCTTTGTATATATACCATTTTATTTTAACATTGCATGTGTGGATGGCTCTCTGGAAGAATTAAAGCATGAGGTGAAGGCGGTAAGGTCTCTAGGAAGAGCTATCATTTGGCTTTCCTTTCTGTTAGAATTTGAGATTAAAGGCACTAGAATGAATTTTGAGGCAAATGTGCCTTTGGGATGAAGCAAAGTGTGTAGTTAACTGGTTTTTTTTCAAGCACAGTAGGGCCCAATGGATAGGCACTTGGTATATTGTTCATTAATGCCTCACAGGGAGGACAGTATCCCCAATTGGAGCTAGTTGTTAGCACTGTGTAAAACTGAGGCTTAAGGTGAAATTGACAAAAGAGGCTTAAGGAGAATGTGTTTGTCTTAGCAAAGTATTTATCCAGCTAGCAAGGAATTTGGCGGGGAAGTCTGCCTTGCCTAATTTGGTATCCCGACATCTCTTCAGCTAAATGTGGCACGGATAAGGGATTGTGGGCCCAAAACACTTCCATGATAAACATGGGTAATATCGAAATACTTCATCCATTCATGCACCTTCGATTGGATCCAATGATGCACACGGACATTGTAATGGAAACTTGCACACGAAAAGTTGGAGAGGGCCAACGTGATGCGGAACATGCACAAATGAAGTGTCCCCACCCCATTGGATATCGCGGCCATGTATTGAAGGTACACAAGTGCATTTGTGAGGGTGTGATGGACTACAAGGGCAGATCCAACATGATGTTAACCATGTGACTTAGAATTTTAAAATAAAAAAGTTTTTTGCCACTCCCGTCACCCTGCAACTTCAATGTCCACCAGAGCATGAGTCCACTGGATCCAATTTCAACCTCCAGAGGTGTCGACCTCACTAGAAAGTACCCATCTGTTTCTTCTCAACCCTTTGAAACTTTTAATTCACCCAATTCATAGTTTTCACCATGGTCTTGTCTGTGAAAATCCTTGAACCATCCAAGGAAAGCATCTACGATCGGATTTACGATGCTTATGATCCCCATTTCCAATTTGTCAGTGTCAGTGATGCCCAAGGTTCCTTCTTGTCACCATCTAAGGGTTAGTCAGAGTTATTGGGAAATTTGAATTCATCCCTGGTAGGGTTCACCTTAGAATAGTTTCCCCATTTCCCATATATTGTCCAAAGGTAAGCCTCTAACTACTCGACACTGGAAGGGCCATCCTAGACGATACCCACTCCCATGTCCTCTGCAAAATCACACTAGAAACTATCAGGGCTACTTTGCGTCTCTTTGAAACTCAAAGCCAAGACCTGATCCCCTTTACTGAATCAGAATTTTTACAGGTCTTTGGTAAGGTAGACCTAGAGTCCAGAGATATTTTGTTTCAGGTCATTTTGAAAACCCCAACTTCCTTAAAAACCATTACCATCCCAATTCCCTCATACTTTTTCATAAACCCTATCAGATCGGTCGTCTCCCTCTTGAGTCAAATTCTAGGTCTCGATAACGATAGCATGGTCACTAAAGTGATGCTAGGAACCTTCCTTTACCTGATTAAGTCTAAAGCAAGAATTAAGTTCGATAAATTCTTGGCCAAGGAAATCAACTCCCAGCTCAAGAAATTCCATTTGGATAAACACTTCAGATATTAGGTGTACCTCTTTTCCATCATAGTCAGCTCCAACAGGAAATCTATAAAGGGCATGGACCTAGAAGTCTTCAAGGAGTGGCCCCAATCCCTTCAGAAAATCTAGGACTGGCCTTACACACATTTTATTGACAGGATTGTCCTCAGCATCTCTAGGTTGTTCAACCCTAAAGAGAAGAGGATATCAGAAAGCAAGAAGGCTTCATTGCAACAAGAGAATATAGGGGATTGGTTCATAAAGGAAAAATATTAGATGATCAGGATATTCAGCTGCCCCTTTCTTGCTGCCAATTTTCTTGACCCCGCCGTATTTGCAATGGAGATGATCAGGCAGAGGATTGCAGCCGATGAGGAGCATTTTACTGCTCATGGGAAGGATTCCTAGATCAAGTAACCTATCAATTGTGGACCCTTGATTGTGAAGAAGAAAACAACATTACCAATGGTGGAACAAGTCTTGAGGGCCATGAACTTTTAGGTGGCTCATGCATAGAATTATCATCCTAAAAGGGTCATTTCCCAAAGGAGGGTCTAGGTACCGAGGTCATATTTTGTACACTCCATGATCCCTGATTTGTCCAAGGAGGAAAATTCTCTTGCCCATGATTTTGATTGGAGTCCTGTAATGAATATTCAAGCACCTCAAGAAGAGCAGGGTACAGTCTCAGTCACTCTCGTTCCCTCAAATGTTGAAAGTAGAATCAGAAGGTCTATGTTAGAGGTTGCAGACATGGAATGTGATGAACATCCTCCTAGAAAAAAGATGAGGATAGACACAAAGAGAGAGGTTATTAACATGGAGCAGGAGGTTGCTTTCTATTTTGATGCCTTCAAGGAAATAATAGAGGAAGAACCTGCTATAGAAGAGCCTACTGAAGGGGAGACTATAAAGAAGATGGTGTTTGCACAACCACTAGTGGTTGTGCAACTAGGCCCTACACAATCAGAGAGAAATACCTTAGGAGATACACAGTTAGATAAGAAAGGAGTTAAGGAGCCTTTACTCAGATATTAGAAGTACTCCTTTGCCTCTGCTGCTGAAGGACAATTCAAGACTAGGAAGGAGATGTTGACCAACTATGAGAAACTAAACGAGCAGTCCATAATTGAGTCTCAGTAGCAATATGAAGAGATGAGGAAGTTGTTAGGAATCAAGGTCTCCTTCGCTACTGTAAGGAATCTTACAACAAGCTTTCTGAATCTAGCCATCACTAATGAGGAAGGATTGTCAGAAGCCAAGTTCAAGATGGAACAAATATCAACACTAGACAAGATAG
The DNA here is from genome assembly GCA_001517045.1 of Pseudotsuga menziesii. Lineage (NCBI taxonomy): Eukaryota > Viridiplantae > Streptophyta > Pinopsida > Pinales > Pinaceae > Pseudotsuga > Pseudotsuga menziesii. The sequence continues at coordinate 43,381 of LPNX010551103.1, read as the reverse complement.
TGTTTCATAAGGGAGTTAGTGATCTCATTTACGTTGATCTGACTAAGCAGGCATTGGCCCATCTCAAGTCTCAGCAAAGGGTGGAAAAGTTGGAGACCCAACTAAAGCAGGAGAAGGAAACAAACAAGGCTTGGAATCTGAAGGAAAAGCTTCTAGAGGACCAGGTGGAAAACCTGACAACACAGAACGCTTTACAACGGCCCCTCACAACTGAGCAACCTATTTATACAGAGAGACCTATTTCACTAGCTAAGTCTCTATCCAAGATCAAGGCTTACAAAAAGAGGAGCAAGATACCTGTTAAATACATCCAACTCCCTCCTTGGACTATGCAATTGCAAGGGGAGGTTGAGACATTGCAGCATGCGGTATTGGATCTGAAAGACCGCCTTGTTGTGCTGGAAGTTGACAAGCGCACATGGGAAGAATAGAACCAAAGAATGCAGGAAAGGATTGATGAATTGAATGACTACAACACCCCTCAAGATAGGTCACCCACTTCTCTGGTGGTCAATAATTCTTCTGACATGTCCCTAGAGGGCCTAGAAATCACTCAATTGAAGGAGTAAAACCAAGAGCTTAAGGATAGGATCATTGCAAAGGAAAGCGAAGACTCTGCTGAGGAGATTAGGACACTAAGAGAGAAAGTTTCCAATCTTAAGGAAAGATTCATAGGCCAAATTCCCCTACAAGGGGCTAAGCATATGCTCTGGGATGTATTGATAAAAGAGATGGCCTCATTAGGAAATAATTTGGTTATGTTGGATGAACAGAAGAAGGCCTCTATGGAAGCAAGCAGAAGATGTAAGAGTCTGCAAGAAAATCTAGAAAAAAGGCCTAGGGAGGAGGCCCAAAATGCAATTATTGTTTTGAGCGCAGCATTAGGGGAGGAACTAATTGCCCTGGGGGTTACTGACAATGTCGTAGTCCTGGTGGAAGCAAGGAAAATGACTATGAAGCACAACATGTTGCATAATACTCTTACAAGGGTTGATCTTATTCAGCAAGGGTTAGAGAAGTTCAACAAAATGTTCTAGCCCTTATTCAAGAAAGGATTGCCTGATTTTTTATGTCTTGATGAAAAGTTGTTCCCTTAGGGAAAGTACGTTGAGTTGCTAAATCAAGAAAGACTGAACCTTGCAAAGTTTGAAGGTACGAACGACGGGCTCAAGGGAGAGGTAATCGTCAGTAAACTTAGTGATGACTTTGAGTTGTTGACTCAATTCCAGATGATCAAGTCCAGTCTTCCTGCTATAGGTCATAGTCTTCTCATTGACTTGAATGTTTCCCTAAAGGAGTTTTGTGAGATGAAAATACCTTCAGATCAGCTGTGGACGGACATACATAAGCTTGGAAGTCAACAACTTACAAGGGTCACTAGCAGCTGAGTCAGTAGAAGGTCGTTCAAAGATGCTCTGAACAGTCGTTTTCATCAAGCGAGCATGAGGCCCCAGATGTCAAGGTTTTTTGTTTTGATTGGTCACACGCATCATAGTGTGCTTTCCCAGTTTGTTTTGTGATCATGGCAGACCTTCCACCTCAGATTTTGTTGGGTTTTAGAATGTACGTTCAAGTATGATTCCCAAGATGTAACTAATTTTGGCGCTCTGTTTCAAGATTCATCTCGAGAGCGAATTGAACTATAAATGTAACCTCAACAGTGGAGAAATGGGTTCGACATTCATTTTGAAAGCCTCTCTGCTTGGTTTTGTAGCTCTGAAGTTTTTTTTGGAAGTAATTAATGCAGAAGTATTTTCCGAATTCCTGAGATTCATCAAAGCGTTCAATGTTCAGTCTGTGTTTCTTGTATGCTCCATTTTCATGCATGTGCAAATTTATTCTAATACATTTCTAGATTGTATGCAAGGAATTTGTTCTCTGTTAAGCACTCCTTTCATCGGAAATCATATTTGTAATGTGTTTATAATAACTGTTATGGAATTCACCCTCGATTAGGTGCTCTATTTCAGTTATTAGACTTATTTTTGCTTCTGCCAAAGGTGTTTCAAGAGATTCATCCACAAATAGGTGCCTCTTGTTTCACTGGGATTCTTCTCATTTTCACTTGCCATCAATTGAGTTTATTTGATTGAATATTAACACTCATGTTGCCTCATATTACGAAGGATAATCACTAATCATCCTTTTAGACTTTGACTCCATCCCAATGATGTTTTTTTTTGTTGTTTGTCCTACACTCTTTAAAGTATAAACAATATGTTCCTAACATAAATATATTCTTCTGAGCACTTGCTGCAAGTTATATGTTTATGTGAATGGTATTTGCGACCCTGAGAGAGCCCTATCTGGTTCTATAGGCTAGAATACAGCCTAAAGATTGGTTTAAATGGTTACCCCAATGATTTCCTACTCACAACCATAGCGAAATCACCGGGTGATAATACCTCCCACTATTTAGAATATGTCATGAAAGATAAAGCCTACTTGGGCAAGAGAAATTATACACAAAGCAGAGAAGTATGGAGCTCCAGAAGACTCCACAAGAGTAAGCAATAAGCCAAATCCATTTTCCAGTTATGTGCTTTGATGTGTGATCTTGTAGATCAAGAACCTACCAGTTATGAATAAGCTATACAAAAGAAATAATGGGTAGAAGAAATGACGGAATAATACCAATCAATAACGAAGAATGATGTTTGGGATATAATTCCCAAACTAGAAGGAAAAAGTGTGGTATCTTCCAAGTGGATCTACAAGATAAACCATGCAGCTGATGAAAGTATTGAGAAAAACAAGGCAAGGTTTGTGGCTAGAGAATTATCTCAGAAAGAGGGAATTGATTATGAAGAGACATGTGCATCAGTAGCAAGGTGCACTTCCATTAAAACCATCATGGCACTTGCATCCATGATGAATATGGATGTGAAGACAGCTTTCCTTAATGGTGTTGATGAGGAAGAAGTTGTTGAATTTTTAGCATTAGCATGAATACTTTAAAATTTACAGACTAACATATAACAAATGACAAGTGCAGTAAATAACATCAACACACTGGACACAAGAGTTTTCCACTGGGGAAAGCTTTAAAGAACAAAAACCCCAAAAGTATCAGTAATTCATCTTGTAAATAAGATGACTGACTTATTCAATGAATTCACAAACCCTAATGGATTTGTACCTCAGATCCACAAATTACAGAAGATAATTTATACAAGAAAATCCAAATTAGGTCTTTCACTAAATCAGGGCTTTTTCCCTAATTTTCTCTCTCCTGCCCAGAAAACTCAGACTACCCAAAATATTGTTTTGCATGCCTGGATTAATTTTTTGCATGCTTGTGACCTATTTGATCATACTCGGGTTTATTTTTCCCTTCCTGAATCATCCTACTACTTCTCGGATCCATGGTGGCCTGCTCGAGGCCTTTTCTGTTCTACCTGAGCTCTGTCGGGCTGATCTGTGGGTTGCCCGAGCCCTACTGGGGTAGTTTGTGGACTTCTCGAGGGTCTGGTATAGACCCAACACCCTCTAGGATAGTATGTATGATTCCCGAGGGTGGTTGGCAGCCCTGTCGGGATAGCCTAAAGGCTGCTCGAGGGTCTGTGCAGACCTCGAACCCTCCCGGGTTGGCCCATTGGCAGCCCAAGGTTTCTGTGTGAACCCAGCAACCCTTACAAGTTTCTTGTTGGCTGCTCGAGGTTCTAGAAGAAGGCATCAAACCCTAAAGGAGGATGCTCGGAGGACTGGAAGCTTCCCGGTGAGGAAGGAGGATTCCTAGTGAAGGAAGAATCCTTCCCAACCCAATCTGGATATGCCTGTGATCAATCCATGAAGGTGGGAGAAGGATGCTGCTACAAAAATGATAGAACTCTAGTTTAGGGTTTGATCAAAAGATGAGTGTGGATGCCCTAGCTAGACTCATCCATGTTAGGGAATCAACACAAAACCTCCTTCTCTTCAATAACCAACGAATTCTTTTGTTGGAGTAGATGCAAGTGTGTGTGTAATAATGAAATGGATTGATCTTCTTTTATAGCCTTTGAGTCATATGTAAGTGGACCAAAACTCAAAAGAACAAAATATTATTATTTTATTCTTTTATCACTTTGACCTTTACCTTTAGTCACCCTAAAGGTCTTTTTTCACTTTCACTTTGACACCTTAGTGGTACTAAGGGTCCTTATGTATTTTAGACTTTTGCTTTAGCCTTCTTCAAGTGCCCTGTGTTCAAAACAAGTGGTCAAGGCGGTCCTTCATCCCCACTCAAAGGACATCATCATAAACAGAGAGAATTACAAATGCTTATATCTCACACTCTATGTGACACCAAGATAAAATACTAAGGTATCTTAACCAAGGGTAGCTAATCCTTGGAGAAGATCACAACACCCATTGATCAAGGGTCAAAGCATCACACATGCCCAGACCTAGTCTAGGGCTTATAGTGTAATCCTAGTAACAAACCAGGTGCTTCAGTCATAGGATGCATAATTTGACACAAGTTCAAATACTTGGTAACATACCAAGCGCCTCCATTCTCCCAGAGAATGGCCCTCAGCCCAGGTTGACTCCCTAGTCTTGGACTAGGTAAATTATTGGTAACTGACCAGGAGCCTCCATTCAAAGAATGGACACTCAGCTCTAGGCTAAGTCCCCTAGTGCTGGACTAGTTCCACATCCTGGTCCTGAACCAGATGACACCATTCAACAGAATGGTCACTCAACTCAAGGTTGAGTCCCTTATTGCTGGACTGGTTCCATATCTTGGTCCCGGACCAGATGTCTCCATTATCCTAAGAGAATGGCTCTCGATGCTCCTCAGAAAAATCAACAGAATTGTACATAGAACAACCACATGGATTTGAAGTTAAATATAAATGGACTCACATATGTAAGTTGAAGAAGTATTTGTATGGATTGAAGCAATCCCCTAGACCTTGGTATGGAAGGATATATATATATATATTTTATGAGCTTGGGCTTTACCAAAAGTAAAGTTGACCCTAACCTTTAATTTAAGGTTATGGATGAAAAACCTGTCATATTATTATTGTATGTGGATGATTTATTTCTGACAGAAAATGATAAACTGATTGTAGAGTGCAAGAAGAAGCTCATTGAAGAATTTGAGATGAAATACCTTGGATTGATGCACTAATCTCTAGGTCTGGAAGTATGGCAGAACCCAGAAGGAATATTTCTCAACCAAGGAAAGTATGTTGTGGAAATCCTATAAATATTTGATGTGTTGGAATGTAAATCCATGGCCACACCCATGGATAAAAACTTGAACTTGTTAGATGATAAATCGTCAGAGTTATTGGATGTGACTCAGTACAGACATATTATTGGGTCATTGATGTATCTGACGAATAACATGGCATATATATGCTTTACTCTAAACACCATGAGTCATTATCTAGTTGAGCCTAGACGTGTTCACCTAGTAGTTACACAGCATGTGATGAGGTACTTGAAAGGTGCGATAGACTTTGTTCTATACTATGTTGGAGATCAGGACGACATATTGTATGGCTATAAAGATGTATATTGGGATGGAAGTGTCTCAGATAGGAAGAGCACCTCAAGTGGATGTTATTGTCTAGGATCCGCCATGATCTCATGGTTTAGCAGGAAGCACTATAGTGTTGCTCTCAGTACATCTAAAGCAGAGTATATAGCAACTTGTTATGCTAGTTGTGAAGCCATATGGCTTCAGAAATTGATGTCAGGTCTATTTGACCTGGAGTTGGATACCACGATGATTCTATGTGACAACTAGAGTTGTATAAAGATGATGGAGAACACAGTGCTCCATGACAAGTTAAAGCACATATAAATCCATTATTTTTACATACATGATATGGTACATAAGGAAGCTATAAAGATCCAGTATGTGAGAACTGATGAGCAAGTTGTTGATGTGTTGACTAATCCTCTGTCTTGAGTGAAATTTGAGTACTTTTGTGATAAGCTTAGTGTGGTTCGAAAAGAAATTCCTCAAAACGGGGAGCAGTGATGATGATGTTGCAGTAGGATTGTATCATCCTTGGACATTAGTCCTAAAGTGATCCGCAGAATTTTGTCTCTGTGATGTGGTTGGGATTGTATCATCCTTGGACGTTAGTCCTAAAGTGATCCGCAGACTTTTGTCTCTGTGATGAGGCTAGGATTATATCATCCATGGACATTAGTCCTAAAGTGATCTGCATACTTTTGTCTCCGTGATGTGGATGGGATTGTATCATCCCTGGGCATTAGTCCTAAAATGATCCTCAAACTTTTGTCGCAGTAATGTGGTTAGCATTGCATCATCCTTGGACTTATTTCCTAAAGTGAGAGGGATTGATCATCCCATAATTAGATCATGTGTGTTGCAGGTTATGTTGATGCAGATGATGTTGTTACTGATCGAAAGATTAAGTGTTGTTGTAGATGATCGAGTGATCGAGTGTTGCAAAAGATGAAGATCAAAGATGAAGACTCGGTGCTATAGAAGATGATGCTCCAGTACTGAAGATGTTCCAGTAACTGTTCCAGTTGTTGATGTTTTTGAAGAAAACTTCCAATGATTTATAGATGTATCACCTAGATGTTGTTGATGATGCTCTCTCTCCTTGCTCCTACAGTTGATGCTTCCATTGTTAGTAGAATACCCTTCTCGTTAAGGGGGGGTGTTGAAATATTGTAACTTTGAATAATATTCTATTGTATTTTATTATTGTAATTTATTCAAAGATGTTTTATTCCTCCTTTGGGATGTTATTATTGTATTTGGTCGTCATAGAGTCATGAGGTAAAACCTCCTTTGTAATTCAAGTCGATAGAACCCTCCAGAAAGTAATATTTATTGTTTTGAGTCTTCCTAGGTAAGTCGGCCTAGTTAAATTTGTTGGGGCTGACCTAGTTAGTGAAAAATTCAAGTGGAAGATAAATTATAAATAGGAGTGATGTGCCCCTCATTTGGACACACACACTCACTTGTGTAATTCACATAGGAGAGAGAGATATATATATCTGTAAGGAGAAGGAGCACGTGTTTGGGGTTTTTTCTTTGTACTTTTAATCATCTATATTGAGGAAGTTTTGTTGGGTTTTCTTCCCCTAGAGTATTTCCCAAGATAAATTTGTGTCTATATTGTGACTTTGTTTCTTTCAATGATCATGTATATGCTATTGTTGTGAAATTGAATTGAATATTAATTTTATCTATTTTAGCATAATGAATGTTAACAATCTATGTGTTGTACTTGGGGATGATGTTAGATATACTATGAAGGGGTCTTGGGATACTTGCCTCAAGTTAGAGTCTAGTGATACTCTACATTTGTGTGATGTGTTGTATGTACCTGGGATGAAAAGGAACATTACAGGAAATTTAAACTCAAAATGGGCCTCCTAAAAGAAATTAATAAAATAATAGTTAAAATAATAAAATAATATTTATTAATTTTGGAGGAAGAAAAGAAAAAAAAATACTTTTTTGTTTGTATTTTCGACATATCTCCCCGTGTTTTTACTCAAATTTCGATCGGGAGAGCTCATTGGATGCGGAATTAAATTATGCATCCAACGAGTACTCACACGGCATACTTTTAACAGACCGTGCTACCCCAAAAACAATAAATACCTGAAAAATGCATCACGTTTTTACAGGTATTTCTTGTTTTTGGGGTAGCAGGGTCGGTCAAAAGTATTCCAAGTGGGTACTCGTTGAATGCGGAATTTAATTCTACATCCAACGAGCTCTCCCGATTGAAATTTGAGTAAAAACACAGGGAGATATGTCGAAAATACAAACAAAAAAATTGTTTTTTTTATGATACCTATCCCCAAATTTATATTGAAAAAGTGTTTAAGACCTATATGGTATTTCAAATTTAAAGCAATTTCATTGGCTAACACATAATGACATGGAATTTCAGTTAGAGTTAAAATGCCCATTTTGAGTTGAAATTTCCTCTAATGCCTTGTCTCCATATCATCCTTGGAGGACAAGGGTTACAAAGTTGCATTCTCTGATGGGAAGGGTCTTACATGGAACAAGAACACTAGCATGGATTCAACTTGTTTGATTGGCATTCAAGAGGAGAGATTATACAGGTTGAGTACGTAGTTCAGGAAGAGATGCATGATTCTACCAGTTTGGGTGAGCTATGGCAAAGGATACTTCTATCTCTGAAGATGATCGTGACAAAACTTCAAGTACTCTATGTAGACCATGACGGTATCTGTAAAGGATGTGCACTTGGAAAGAATTCCAAGGGATCTTTTTTGAGCAATGACAATAAGTCCAAGGAGATATTGGATCTATTACATTTCAACTTGTGTGGAACCATGACATTTGTTTCATTGGGTGGATACTACTACTATGTGATCCTTATTGATGATTACTCTCGGAAGACTTCGATCTACTTCCTTAAGTCCAAGGAATCTGAAGAGGTGCTATGCAGATTCAAGGAATTCAAGGCACAAGTCGAGAACCTGTCAGGAAATGAGGTCGCCTTCAAATATTTGGCGGTCTAGCTTACATTCATTTGCCTAAATAAATGAGGATGAAGCTAGAACCTTCAGGAAAAAAGGGAACATTTGTGGCATATAGTGAGTCTTAAAAGGCTCACAAGACTCACATCTCAGGTTCGAGACAGATTGAGGTCAATAGGGATGTCTCCTTCGAAGAGGAGGTGGCTTTCAGAAAAGCTATAGGATCATATATGGAGATTGATGATGAGGATATGGTATCATCTCCCCCTCCAACAGTTCAGAGGGATCTAGCTGAGAAAGTTGAGCCAGATGATCCCATTGATCCAATAGAGCCAATTGATGTTCCCAAAGGCATTGGAGTGGGTCGAAAGAGGCCTATATGGGCATGACAGACATTGCAGGATGCAGAGGGTCATGAATCACACCATGGTGCTTTACAAGAAAGCAAGAGACCTCAGAGACTCTCGAGCTATGGAGCATTGATGAGCCACATCATTGACCTAGAGCCCTCCATCTATGAGGAGGCTTCCATCCAGCAAGTATATAAGGGTTCCATGATAGAATAATATCAATCCAATGATGTGCGTGAAGTTGTGCTGAGACCCGAGAGGAAGTAAGTAGTGTCTTCCAAGTGGATTTACAAAATCAAGCACATAGAAAATGGCAGTGTTGAGAAACAAAAGGTTATATTTGTGGCTAAAGGATTCTCTCAAATCGAGGGAGTTGATTATGATGAGACATTTGCTCCCGTGGCTTGATACACTTCCATCTGGACGATTATTGTTATTTCTTCAACTATGGGATAAGAGTTGCATCAGGTGGATGTTAAAACTTCCTTCCTCAATGATGTGATCAAGGAAGAGATATATATTGAGCCGCTAGAGGGTTTTGTGATTCATGGGAGGATTCCCACGTATGCAGGTTGAATAAGGCCTTATATGGACTAAAGCAACCTGGTTGGTATGCTTGGATTGATGGATACTTTGTGAGCTTGGGATTCACCAAGAGTGATGCAGGCCCCAACCTTTACTACAAGGTTGTGGATGGTGAGCCATTGATTTTGGTACTCTACATTGATAATTTGTTTCTCATCAGAGATGAGAAACTTATTGTATGGTGTAAGAACAATATAATCTCTCAATTTGAAATGAAGGACCTTGGATTGATGCATTCCTTCTTGGGACTAGAAGTATGGTAGAGGCATGATGAGATTTTCTTGAACCAAGGAAAGTACACCATCGACAAACTGAGGAGGTTTGGGATGATGCACTATAATTCCATGGCCACACCGATGGACTCGAATCTGAAGAAGCTAAGAGATTTTGCATCCAAGTCAGATTTAATAGATCCCACTATGTATTGATAGTTGATTGGATCATTGATGTATTTGGTCGAAACTAGACAAGATATACAACTGATTGGATCATTGATGTATTTGGTCGACACTAGATGAGATATATGTTTTGAAATGGGTGTGCTTAATCAATTTATGTGTGAGCCATGTTGGATTTTCGGCTTCTCTTTGACCCAGGTCCAATCCCTTCTGCTTAGTGCAACAAAACCCAAGATATCGACTCGACAGAGCAAGGCTCGGTCGGCAGCACCTGCGGCGCAGATGTAGTCTCACCTAAGATATATTCCTTATGGGTAACTTCCAAAACTAGCTTTCCACAGTTCGGTGGGGGATTTCTTCTCCCTTGGCGATGCACCAATGTGCTCGACTAAGCCTGTGAAATTTTTCCAAGAACGCCAACCCGGTTTCAAGCCTTTTGGATTCTTTGCATATTTTAATGCCCAAGCCCTTCTATGCACAAATTTTAAACAAAATTTAACTGAAACTGAAACACATGAAGTTCCTTTTCCAAATTTAAACAATTCAGAAATTTTTCTTGTCAACCAAAATTTCAGACAAGCAAACACACATGAAAATAACACAGTTGTTTTTACCAATGGTCCAGGATAAAACCCCTAAGGTAAAACCTGTTTCTGAGAGAGAGAGAGAGAGAGAGAGAGAGAGATTTATTATTTATTCAGTAAAATACAGAAATTAAATCAACATTACTTCTCAAAAATTTTGTCTCAAAATTTGAACCCCAACCACTGATTTTTCCTCCTCGAAATTCATGTCGAAACCTGCCTCAAAATTCATGCCAAGTTATTCCTGTACGGACATAAATTATTTATGTACCTTTCACCTCGAATTTTGTTCCCAAATCCATATTGTGCATATTCCTCAAAAATTGTGTAGGTCATACTATACAGTCACCTCAGGAAATATGCAGACTGTACTGTTGTACAAAACTCTAAAATTTAACAGTCTATACCCCGATTTTTGTTGCGGTCCTTATAGCTATATAGACTCCTCGAATTTTTTGTAGCAGAGAACCCTCCTTGATTTATGTGCAAGTGTACGGAATTCCTTTTCAAAATTTGTGCCTACAAATTTGTCTTGGTCTTGGTAAATGTGCCCTGCAAAAATTTTCTCAAATTCTGTAGTTCTCTCTCCTAGTTCAAAATCACTTCAAACCCTCACTTTTTGTTTTCTTCCTCTTTCTCCAAAAATATCTTTTGGAAATGATCACAATGAATGAGATTTTCCTTTCCCTGGCCCTTTTTGTTCATGGTAACTTCCTCTTTCAATCTAATGGTCAAGATTAGATTTAGATGAAGGGTTCACATTAAATGATCCATTAAATATTTAATTAAATGACATTTAGTGCACCTCATATAATTTAATAAAGTTATAACAACCGAGTTTAATTTAATCACTCACTTAACTTTATTTAAATATGAACTTACTAAAACCATGACTTAGCCTTTTTAATAAAGTCACTTTAAAAACATAAAGTACCTCTCACTTTATTAAATGCAAATTGACTACGAGTCACAACTTAAAGTGTCCTTGTCCACCCCAAGGCAAGTCTAGGTGGACAAATACTTCCTACGTAACTTTTCGATAGCCTGATAGGTGGGGTTTTGAAACTTATTCTACATAGCCAAGCTATGACATGATTCCTCCTTCTGCAAGTATTATATCAACATCCCAATGCATCATAAGTACATTCACACATTCATAATCATAGTGCAACATATATAAACATACTCTTTGTAAGCAGATATATAGAAATTCACTCACAACAACATATATTATGTATCTTAAACACATTCATCATTCATACATTTGACATAGTAGTTAACATGGAAACCCATCCGAGAAAAACCACAAAGGCGTTATTTATCTGGAATGAGAAATGTATGCACCTTCTGTCTGCACAATAAGTTGCAGACTTTGTTCTAGGTCTTCTTATTTATTTACACGGACTCTTTCTTCTTCTCATGCTCTTTGATATTCTCTTCCTCTACTCAACTCTACTACTGATCTACACACAGCCTAGATCGAATCTACTTCTATGACTCTGTTGATGATCCACACACAGCCTAGATCATCCCAAGTCTCCCACTCTTTTGTGCACTCATTTGCAGATTCTTGACTCAATGTACTTAAAACAAACTAACACAATCAAAGTGTACCAAGATGCTAACAAAGACTCTAAAGTGTCTGAGGCTAATGAGGCTAACCCACATAAAACTTAGGTTCCTCCTTCTATAGACTCTTTACATGTCATTTTCTCAGTCGACTTCCTATACTTAGCCAACAAGTTGTCTTTCCTATTCTAGCAACACATGACAATAGGCACTAGTCGACCCCGTACCCATGATATTTATGACCTGTCGCTTTCTAACTGTTATTCCCTAATGTCATTTTCCAGCCGTTATACCATTGCACACCTTCTGGTATTGTTATTCTATCGCACCTTTCCTTGTCGCATTCCTTCCTTCTGTCGAACATGTTTTGTCATGGATTTTGCAGTTTCCTCTTGAACTGCTTCTTTCTTTAACTCTTTCATTATCTTCTTTTGTCACACCTTGTTTACCTTATTTTCCTTCATCTTCTCTTCCTTATGTCGATGCCTCTGTCGCAACGCGTTTCTCTTCTTCTTCCTTAGCTCTTTGCATATTTGAGCATAATTCTAAATGAATTGTGCTTTCGTTTCCCTAGGCCCAACAAGCCCCCAACACTCACCTATGGCTCATCCCGAGCCACTGAAATCTATTCCTTTGTTCTTTACTTATGTCGACTTTAGTATGAAAATATTTCAATATTTTCGCTTCTTTCTTTGTTTCCATCCGCACTTCTTCCTCTGTCTTCTTCAATTGCTCCACAAGGTCGAAACTAACATGTTCCAATGTTACCTTCTCTATCGATGCAACAAATTCACACACTTTCTATTGTATAGGATGAGTGCGTAGATCCAGTATGTTAACATGTTGTTGCAATTTATTCATCTTCGTGGCCTTAGTAATTTTCTCTGCTAAGGGCTGTTGCTTCATCTCATTTCTTATCTAGGTAATACTTGCTTCAAATGTAGTCAACTCCTTTGCAAGTTTTTCTGATTTTGCATCATCCATGAATGCTTCCCAAGCATGAGAGACATGGCCGACAACATTATCACATACTGCTTATGCTTCTTCTATATTCTTTGTAGCCTTAGTTGTCGTGTGTTTTCTCTCCTCCAACACCTCTGGGGGTGTGCTTGGTTACACCTTCTCTTCAAGTTCTGCGAACTTTTTCTGAAGGTTGGCCTCTATCTCGCCAAGTCGAACGACCTTGGCCTCCGCAACTATTTCTGATGTAATTCCTGCATCATTAAAATTTGTGCAGATAATATTTACAGCGTTATCAATCCTAATCTTGTTTGCTTCCCATGTTTTTGCTTTCTTCTCTGTCTCCTACATCTTTATCTTTAGTTTATCAACAACCTTGTTGGCTCTCTTCACCTGCTTAACCAAGGTGATTTCTCTTACTTTGATTTCCGCGACTACAAATTTATATAATTCATATACCTTAGTCAGTGGCATCTGCAAAAAATCTATCGTTACCTGGCTTATGCTTTTGGCCACATCATTAAATTATGGGGTTCCCAAATCCAATACTTCTCCTCCAACTTGTACCCTGATTGGTGGAACCAGTCTTGGCATCTCAGGTTCCGATGCTTCGGAAGGGTTGAGTTCATCCTATGACTCAACTACTTGAGGCATATAATCCACCTTGACTCTAACTTCTTCGATGCCTTTACAGAGTATCATCAACCATTTTGTAATACTAGTTTTTAACTCGGTCTGGCGCTTGTCGATATCCTGAAAACTTACTTGCACAACTTCTTGTAGTGCTTCTCTTAACGATGCCAATTCTTCCCCATCCATACTAAAGATATTGTCTTTTTTATCAGCCTTCATTTTCTTATTCTTAGACTCCCCTTGTTTCGCTTCTTCTTGATTTCTCTTTTCTCCCACCGATGGATCCGTGGGAGTCACGATGGCATCACTACGGTCTGACTCGGGGTTTTGTGCATCTTCTTGTGGGTTCCCTTATTTTCCTTGCTTGTCCTGTGATGGTGGTTTGTCCTAATCCAAATCCTCATCCACTATCTGGGCTTCTGGCACAAGTAGACACCATTCTTTTGGCCATTCATTGGTAATGGCTTCCACTTCTTCTTTTGTCATTATAAACCGTGTTGGAAACCATTGGCGATCTGGGTCCTATCACGAGTGTATGATAACATAATGTAGGCCGATTTGAAACCTGATTATTTGGCGAAATCACACAAAAGTTTCGTCATTGAAAAAATTCAAGAACCCCAACCCGATTTCGATTTCAATTTCAGTTCTTCATTGTTTAATGTCCAAACCCCAATGTTAGCATGTGCATAAAAATTTAATAATTTATGACTGAAAACATAAAACACATGAGATTTCTTTCTTGTTTTGAATTCTGAAAATTTATGGCAGCCCTAAATTCTTACTCGGAAATATAATTTCAGCCACACATGAAATTTAAAAACTCAAATTTTTGGTCAAGTTTACCCAGGAAAAACCCCGAAGGGAAAACCTGTTCTTCAGAGAGAGATTATTTTTATTTCAGGAAAATTTACATAATCAAATCAACAGTACCTATCTCAGCATTTCATCTCAAAATGCATGTCAAAAATTCTTTGTACGAACTGCCTTGATTTATGTGTTGTACAACCCACATGTGTGACTGTATGGACTCATGTACGACCTCGAAATTTGTGCCTAATTTCCCTGCATTGAAAACCATGCTTGCTACCTCGAAAAATGTGTATGTACTAACAACATGTACTATAACCCTCGAAATATGTTCTTGTACAGTACTATACTGGCTGTACGAAACAACCTTGGAAAATGTGCCTGCTGCAAATTATTTCTTGGGAAATGTGCCCAGAAATTCCTCTTCCTGTCTCTGGAAATTTTGCAGGATTTTTCTTTCTTTCTCTCTCAAGTTTTAGGAATGAAATATCTTCAAACCCTAGTTTCTTCTCTTGCTTCTCTTCTCTCAAAATATCTCTTAGAAAGTGAACAATAGAATCCAATTTGCCTTTCCCTCACCCTTTTTTGTGTGAGTAACCTCCTCCTCAAATCCAATGGATGAAATTAGATGAGATCTTAGGGCCAAGATCATATCTCACATTTTTCTCATTAAAAATCAATTAATGACCTTTTAAATAATACATGTGAGACTTTATTACACACCCATTTAATAATCTCATTAAAATCACTTAAAACTTTATTACTCACATTTCATTTATAAAGTGACTTTATATCAATAAAGTCAATCTCACTTTATAAATGGTTAAGGACCACATTTAAAGTTTTATTGTCCACCCTAAGGCATGAGTGAACAAACACTTCTCTAGGAAAAAAAACAACAATCATGACTCAGTCTTGCTTGTACACCTGATGCGTCAGGGCTTCTCCGTGCATGAAAAAATCAATATTAATGTTTGTTTGTCTGTCTTTGTCTAGTGTGAACCAGAGATTCTAGTATCTTGCTCCTCTACAAGGAACGGGTAGATCTACAGGATGGTAGTTCAGTGATTTGGACCAAACAACAAATGAAATCAAAATCAATAACCAGACATGGTGGAAGGCCTTACCCTCTTCCTGTGATGTAGCTGCCTCGAGTAACAATTCGTTGAGCAAGAATTGTGACCAATTAATCTAAACTCCCTCTACACAAAGTTGAGCTAGCGCAACCGCACCTACAGTACATTGGGTTGGCTGTAACTTTCACAACATTTTGCAGGACAATACCTTCGTAGCAAAGCGAATAGTATTGTCATTAATTGAAAAAATTAGGAGCCCTATGTTGGCCCTAACCAATTCATACGTATCATTGACCCTCGCGATCATCACTGAGTCTCATTGTCCTTCCTTAAATATGGCGTCGGGTCTATTCTTGCTCGTGGAAGGCCTGTAATTAGTGAAATGAGGTCGACGTTGACCGAATATGATTTTTCTAGCCACATGTATCCTCCATGAAATACTACTAGCAATTGTCGCACAAAGGTGTTCAGTTGTGTGGCATGAACAATAATGACAATAGTCCAGACTGGTCGAGTCCTTTCGCCCATTCCATTGGAACAAATAGTTCGATGAATCATGTGTTTCCTTCACTAGTTTCATGTACTTATTTCTATCCAAGTCTCTCAGTTTGTTCGTATCATGCTCAACAAAGGATAACTTCTGCAAATTTGGCATAATGTTCTGTAGTACCTTAATTCCTTTCGACAGTTTGGGTGCTACCCGCGGGACTCCACCCTTGGATGGAATTTTGACCTTTGGTGTGGTTGTACGTCTTGGTGGGATATATGGTGGCAACAATTTTCTGGTTTCCAAGTCTTCTTCCTCGTAAAGGACTAGTGGCGGTGTTTGTGGTGTCGTTAATTTTTCCTTTCTCTTACTCTTGATTGTACGCTTTCCCTTTGAAGATGTTGAGGGTTTTGGTACATCTTCTCTGGGTTTTCTGGATGGCCAAATTGGAACTTTCCCAGCATCTTAAACAGGATGTTGCGTTGGTGGAACATATCTTGCAGTATCTTCCATGATGGGCATGGGTTAATGCAGGTCCAAATTCAGTTTCAACGGGTGTACTAGTACTCAAGATCGAAATTACCATGAATTTGCTATGACTCCTTAAGTTGCAGACGACAATCGCTCTTCTCTCATGCAAGTATAATGAAATTGAGCTTGGGTGCGAAGTTTGATATCAGGGAACAGTTTCTGACAATTTTTCTTCACAAGCATGGGAATTCGATAAAAATGAATCTTTCCTTTCAATCACATGGGAAGGTCGTTCAAATCATTTAAGGAAACTTCTCAACACCTCGTCAATTAGCTGGTACCTT
The DNA here is from genome assembly GCA_001517045.1 of Pseudotsuga menziesii. Taxonomy (NCBI): domain Eukaryota; kingdom Viridiplantae; phylum Streptophyta; class Pinopsida; order Pinales; family Pinaceae; genus Pseudotsuga; species Pseudotsuga menziesii. The sequence goes on along the minus strand of LPNX010551103.1, from coordinate 26,669 downwards.
CAGGGGCAGTTATTTTCATAAAGGAAGATGTCATCACAAAGCACTTCACCAAATTCTTTAGAGATTTTCAAATTAATGACAGACAGTTGTCATGTCAGCGAGTCTCTTCATTCTTGCGCCAGTGTCACGTCACGTATTACCTTAATTCTTTCGTTTGGCAGAGTCCCTTTCTTGTGTGACTCACTAAGTGTCTTTGCACTATCTTTTTGTTCTTCATCGAACCCCGTCAGATTCTCTCAGCTTGCCAGTTAATGACATCCATCCTGCCCCATCCAAGTTTTCGTTATCTCATGCAACCGCGTCGCACTCCTTGCGACTTGCATTTTTCCTTCAACAGGGTTCTGTTGTTGTGAAAAACCAATTGTCTTCGCTCATAATTTTTTACCTTCACCAGACGCCAAGCTTGCAGAACTTCACTTCTTACTACGACAGACTAGCAGTCTGCGATCATAAATTTTGGCTCATTCTTTCTTTCCTTCTTATTTTCTCTTCTCTCTTTCTTTAATATTTTTTTTTATGCGACCAAGTCATAGCTATCATAATATGGTTTCATTCGAATCCCATTGACCAGTCCTCTAACCTCTATCCCATCTAATTTTTCAAGCTCGGCTGCTCCTCCATCAGTGATTTCTTTGACAATGTATGGTCCTAACCAATGAGTTTTTAACTTCCCTGTATGCTTGAATAATTTGCTATCATACATAAGAAAAAGACCTCCAACTTGAAACTGCTTATTCGTAATGTGTCGATCATGCCATACATTTTGTCTTTGCTTTTCTACGTTTTGGATAAAACCTGCAACAACACGTTCTTCCTCCAACTGTACTGGTTCAAGTAACATGTCTTCCACAGCCTCAACATCTGTCATTTCAGTTATCGCAACAACTCTTAAGCTTGGTACAATGTACTCCATAGGTATGACAACTTCTTTCCCATACACCAATTGAGATGGAGTCTGACCTATCAACTTCTTACACGTCATCTGATATGTCCATAATACTATAGAAATGTTCTAGTCCCAGTCATCTCTTCGTGCATTGCAAACCTTTGTCAATGTGTTTTCCAGAATTTTGTTGAATGCTTCGACAGCTCGATTTGCTTGAGGATGATATGGTGTTGTCCTTCTATGTTGTATCTGAAATTTCTCAATCGATTCTTCAATTAGTTTCTTAACAAAATGCGTACATTGATCATTGATTAAAATATTTGGGCACTCAAACCTTGTCACAACATTTTCAAATAAAAACTTCGTAGCAGTCCCAGTAGTACAATCATTTACTGTCGTTTCTTATGTCCATATGGTTAGGTAATCAGTCACAGTAATAATATATCGTGCTCCAGTGTGCTTTTCTGTTGGACTGATAGGTATTACAAAATCAACAACTCATTTATCGAATTCATGTAATGTTATCTGCGGTACCAATGGCATTTCATCTCTTTGGGAAGGCTTTCCACTTCTTTGACAGACATCGCAACTGCGACAATAATCCGGAGCGTCTGCATGCATGGCAAGCCACCATAATCATGCTTGTAAAATCTTGTGCACCATATATGTTCCTGCGTAGTGCCTGCAACACCAGCATGTGCCTCATTCAATATGCACAGGCGCTCGTGCTCCAAGACGCAACGCCGAAGTATCTCCTCGGGACCCATTTTATATAAGTGTCCAGTGATCAATTGGAAATCTGCAGCTTGCACAACCACCCGTTTCTTCTACGCAACGCTGAGTTCAACTGGCGCATAACCTATACTCATAAAATGTATGATATATTTATATTGATCATCAAACATGGTTATCACGAACAGTTGTGCAACAGGTAGATTATCATCCAAGTTGTTAGGTTCTTCACCACTTTCTATCCTTATAGATGGTTTGGCCCCAAATTTAATCGATCGGATTTAACAATTATTTCAAAATCGGATTCTAAGAAGAGGAGAAGCCACCGGTATACCTCGCCCCCCCCCACCAACACTGGTTTATTGACCAAGTATTTTATTGCAAAATGATCAGTGTACATCTTAAAATGTCCACCAAATAAATAATGTCTGAATTTCTGCAGCGCATACAACATCACTAACCCTTCTCGTTTCGTAGTGGTACAATTATTTTCTATAGTTGACAACTTCCTGCTAACGAAGGCAACAGGGTGATTAATCAATCCTTCACCAGGCTGCGTCAGTACCACATCGAGCGCAATAGACGATGCGTCGACATGAACATGAAACTCTTTTTCTCAATTTGGAAACACAAGTATTAGCGCAGTAGCCATTTTGTTCTTCAGCTTGTCCAGACGTTCTTAACAATCCGTTGTCTGTTGAATCTTGGTATCTTTTTTCAATAGTTTTTCCATTGGAGCAGTCACATTTGCATATCCTTTGATAAATTTCTTGTAGTATCCAATGTGTCTTAGTGTTTCTCTTAATTGTTTATCGGTAGTAGGCGGTGGTAGGTCAAGAATGATCGTAGTTTTGACCAAGTAGACCAAAATTCTGTCGCAACAGACCACATGGCCCAACAAAGCTCCAAAAGGTGCACAAAAGATACATTTCTTCAAATTCAGGGAAATTTGATACTAGCGATAGTGTTCTAGCGTTATTCTCAGGCTCTCTATATGCTCTTTTATAAGGCCAAATACTGTCCAAACGTCAAAGTAGACTTCAAGAAATTTGTGTATAAAGGAATTGACTACGATTCTGGAAAAAATCGTAGGCGCGTTCTTAATTCCAAAGGGCATTACCATAAACTGGAAACATCCCCACTCTGTCGCAAAGGTAGTCTTCGTATGTCCTCCTTTGCAATTTTGATCTGATGGAAACCAAAAAATCCATCAGTGAAAGAGTACATCTATTTCCCTCAGACATTCTACAGTACCTCATCTGTAAATGGAGTCAGAAACGGATCATGTAAACAAGCATCATTCAACTTTTTCAGGTCGACACAAATTCTTACCTCACCTAAGGTCTTCTTGTCATGTACTACAGTTGGGATAATCCCTTATGATTCTTCGACAGGTTCCATAACACCTACCTCTAGTATTAGATCCAATTCAACCTTAAATTTTTCTTTGTATCGTGGCTTTAATCTATATGGCCACTACTATTGATGAAATTTTCATTGATTCCAACATGGACTTGCAGTGTCCCCACAGGATGTCATTGATGCCACCAAGTCGCACCTTGCAGTTCCTTGGATCCTTTACAAATTGGGTTTGTTCCTTGAAGCACCTTGTACCCAGTTAACAAGGTCCCTTTACCCAAAAACCTGGATCTTGATGCCACCACCTTGCTGAAGATGTTGAAGACCTTGCTGATGGTGTTGAAGTCCCTAGAGATGGTACTGAAGACCTTGCAAATGATGCAGAATCCCTAGATTGGGTTGGAGAAGCATTAATGACCCATTCTGTGGTTGTTCATGGTCTGATGGTATCATGCTACCCAAGGAGAATACCAAGCTACCCCACAGGTGATATCATGTTGGATCTTGACTCATAGGGGTCTCCTAGTGTGGCTGAGGTTGTTAAAGAAGACTATGAAGCCTCTTGCTTGATAAAGAAGTCCATGAAGACTTGGAACCCCTGATGAATACCTTGATTCCCTTGCAAAGGTCACGGAGCCCACTACTTGCACTTACATCATTAGTTGACATGAAGATATGGTGGTCATTGATGACTTAATGAAGTCATAGAACCTTTGTGAAGACCTTGATGCCCATTAATGTGGTCAATACACATATTGGATTGATGATGAAGTTGACAAGGGTCCATGGTACCATTTGGTGACATGCTTGAATCCCATGATGGCACCTTGCACATGGCATGCCATTAAAATCGTTAGTGGCTTGATGCAACCTTATGACAAAATGGAGGACACCCTATGAACTTTAATGATGTGGAAAAGGCACACATGCAAGCTCTAGTGGGTTAAATGATACCCTAATGGTAAGAAGGATTGAAATGGTAAGAAAGGTTGTTGACCCTAGATTTTAAGTGACGTTTAAATTAAATCCTTACCTTGTTGAAGTCAGTCCTAATGAAGACAGGTCGGCTCCAATTAAATTCAAAAAATAAAAAATAAAATTGTTTTTCAATACAAGTCGGCTAAAAAAATTACAAAAAAAAGCATTATAAATACCCTATCAGCGATTTCATTTTTTGTGTGGAATTTGGAATGAGCTCTGAGATTTTTCGGGACTGAGGAAATCCGGAGGAGCAGTGGAGCAACAGTTCCAAATTTGCAGCCGCAATATCTTGATTGTTTTGGGGGGGCTGTTTTGTAGCAACAATCAAAGTTTTTACAGTCTAATTTTTTTTTACAGCAACAATCAAATTTTTTATAATCTGATTTTTTTTTGCAGCAGTAGGGTTTGACTATGAAATTCGGTGGTCTAGGAGCAGACCCGAATTTATTGCAGCAGTAAATTCCAATACAAACAATCCCAAATTTTTTGGATTAGGGTTGCCTTACACAAAAATATACTAGAAGCAGTATATCTCAGTGATAGTAGTTGTAGCATATTTCAGTGGGAGCTGCAGTAGAATTCGCAAACAAGTGACTGAGGAAGACATGCACATTAGCAATCAACAAGTTTACAAGCCCTTCATTCTAGTTACAGGAAAATTGTTATAAGTTGCATTCATCCACTATACAAACAATCCGAGGTTGATTGGGAATATTTATAGTCCGAGTTTCTACAGTCAGCAGCAAAGATTCGAGTGGTTTTTGAAGTCCATTTGAGGCAGACATGACAAGATAAAGATAACATTTTGATCCATATACTGAAGTTATAAAAGAGGATGAATGTCTTTATGAAAGTCGGTGCCTGTAAGTGACTGAGATATTGTCTGAACAGTCTGTAAGATTATCCAAGCTTGAAGGAAGATGTTGACTTCCCTAAGCCCAAGCTTATGAAGTGATGAACAGTCTTGAAGCTTTGCTTGAAGACTATACACAGTCTAATTTTTAGAGCTTTGTCAAGCACATACTCAGTCCTTATACACAGTTTCAGTTTGACCTATGTTTTGAGATTTGGCTGCAAGGAAAGAGGTGTGGTGAGTAGAGTTTGTCTTCTTGGTTGGAGTTCAAGTCTTCTAGAATACACAGTCCAAGTTGGGACTTATGATTGAGTTCTTCCAAAGCATACACACAGTCAAAGATGCTAATGAAGGATGAACAATTCAGATGCTTTAATGTTTGACAATGTTTTGACAGTTCTTTGAAGAAGTATGATACAATCTTGAAGGTTGATGAATGGCAACCTTTATCTTGAAGACATAAAGGATTGTAGACACCATAAGATCAGAGTCCTGGTTTGGCATGGAGTAGGGTTCCTCCTAAGACCACGTACACAGCCTGCAAATGAAACACAGTCTGAATTGATGTGATTTCTGAGCTAATAGCCAGTCAAGATTAAATTTGACAAGTTGACAAGTGTTGACATGAAGAGAAGATTAACCATCCAAGGTTGAAGCTCTTAGTGTTGGGTTGCAGTCCTAGTGAATGTGGAAGGTAGCTTGAAGAGAACATGAGCACACATCTTGATGACAACTGACAGTGATACCTTCAGCATGATGATGAAATGACAAGTAAAGAAGATGACTGATGTGGCTTATTGAGCAGAATGATAAGCAGAGATGATTATGCAACAGATGAATGATCAGAGGTGGATGAGCAAAGGTTGATGAGCACTGTCGACCAGCAGAAGAAGTATTGACCAGAGGTGGATTAGCAGCATCGATAAGCAACAAAGGTTGGTGAACAAAATGATGGGCAGAGAAGGTGAGTAGACCTAACAAATGTTGATGAGCAGATTATGAGAAGATCGATGCACAAATGATGAGTAAATGATGAAAATGTTGATGGTATACTATATTGTAAATGCAAGCTAGTCTTGCATCTGGGGTTTGTAAACTTCAATGGCTGGGTCTAAGAAAACTGGGTTGGGTCCTAAATAAGGAGTTGGTGCTCTATGTATCAGTTGGTGCTGAATTACCTCACAGTTGTAGTCGGTTAAACAATTACAAAAGATTACATAATTATATTTTGTGTCTCTTGCATTATCATTAATGTGTTTTAACTTAATGAATGATTAATGATATAGGTTATTAATGAATATGATAATGAAGTAAATGTCTAAATGAAGATATGAGATTTTGATTGAAATTGAAATTTGGATTAAGTATAAGCTCATTGTTTCACCCCCCCCTCTCAATGAGCCATTGTGTCCAACAACTACTTGATTGGTTTTGCGTTGTGCCTCAAAGGTATCTTCATTTCACCAAGGTCGTCGACGATTCCTTTCATTTCTGAAAATTTGGTGGAGAATAGATCTTCCCCACAGTCTCATCATTCCAATAATCTCCAATATTGGCGAACTTTGGAATTTTAGGTGAGCCAATATTTACTTTCTTAATTTTGAGTGGCCTTAGGAATAGGTCGGTGGAAATGCCAAATCCTTCCACTGCACGCACACCTTTTGAATCAGGTATGTTTATATCGAGTGGATCATTATCATCCAGTTCTCCCGTGACACTGTAAAATTCTATCCAATGGTGGACTGTCATGTTGCATTGATGGAAATTTGTGGTTACGACGGGGATTTCTTCAAATATATTCTCCTTCATTATCTGCAATGCAGCATCAATTGTTGGGTGATCACTCGCAAACTCAAATGTATGTGTGAAGCTTGTAGCTAACTCCTCCCACTCGAGAGTTCCTCGTCGCAGCTCCACTGATGTATACCAATTTCTTGGTAGCATCTCCGATGTATGTATGAATCGATGAACCCATTCTTGTCGCAGATAGTCTTGCCATGGTGTGCGACAATGCTCAATATGTTCAACATGATTTGTCAATCTTGTATACTTGCGGCCGGTATAACTGATCTCTTCTCCAAATCTAATCTCCAACAATCTTTTACATTGTGGCCATTCGAAGATAGATTGTTTATGTGCACCCCACCATCTAGCAGGCGTAGCTTTCAACACAAAATCCAAGGCGAACATTCGATGCGATTCTGTAACTTTTGCTTCAAATTCCACCAGAAAAGACGCAGGGTTAGATAAATCTTCGTATGTAGGTAGCTTGCTTGCCTCGGCTCCTACCCATCGCACAGATCTTGTAATTCTTACGTATCTTTGCATGGAAACTTCATGTAGTCGGTTCTGCCAATTTTCTAATACGTCACCTGAATCGGATGTGCAAGAGCTAATGCTCCGCCAACTCAACTTTCCATCAGTTGTTGGATTTATATAGTCGTCTCTTGAAGACATGACATTATATAGTTGGCCCACGTAATTACCTTGGCCTTCACTATTCACTAGCTCCACATATATCTTCTCTTCAAGCGAATCAATTGGCGTGACCACCCTTGTCTCAAAATCTTCAAATGACAGAGTCTTTTCTTAAAATTAATTATGGTTTGATTATCTATTACCGAATCAATCCCCAAAAGTGCAGGATATGGGTTTGTATCGTCGACAATGTCTATCACTTCAAACTTTGCGTATGTCCTCAAGCCTTCTACTTCAACAGGCACTTGAGTCAGTCGACCAATGGGTAGAACCTTCGACTGATTCGCTAGCCTTAAAATGGGAGACCAATCCAGTTGTGGTTTATTCATGCTTTCCCATGTCTGTCTTGTCAAGATATTGACATCAGAGCCCAGATCTAAAATGATATAATCCATATCATAATCTCCTATCTACGCAGTCATTTGCAGTTCCCTGCCAGTTTTTAATCTTTTCCCGACATGGTTAGCTCTTTTTCCAGGTCGCAGGTCTTCTAGAGTTTCTTCTATGAGTGTTGTCAATTTTGCAACAGCATCTCTATCATGGATTAGTATTGAACAACTTTTGAAAAATTCTTTAAGCTTACTAACCCTTTTCAGTGAGTGCTTCCTGAGCAATTGCTCAAATCTTTTGGGCATCGCCTTTACTTGTCTAGATATCGATGCTTGTGTTGTATCAACAAATTCTGGTTGCACATCCAAGAAGACTTCTTTCTCCTTCTAGACGTCTAATGGGGCTTTCTTTTTTGTCGCAGGTCGCAACTACGGTTTCCCATGCTATGCATTTTGGTCTACTCCCGTCACAACACCTCTTGTAACAACAACAATATTTGGTTCTCTCGACTCAGAAGAAACCATCTGAATGTTTTGGTTGGGGTCTGGATTCAGATTCTGTGCAGGATTGAGATTTCCCACGGTTTCAACCGGCCATTTCGCAATCAATTGCGAGCACTGTTCGACAGTGTGGTCAAATGCTTTACAATACGTACATGCCTTCGCAGGACTTTCGCAATCTCGAGAAAAGTGTCATGATTGTCCACCATTATAACATATGACTTGGCATCTTCCATGACCAAATATTCCTCCTCCATGTTGTCCTCAACCTCGAAAATTTCCACCCCCCTCGACTAAGGGTATTGTTGTTGTGGCGAATATTGATAATGTTGATATTGTGGCCAAGAATATTGTGGTTGTTGAAATTGTGTTGGTGGATATTGAGCAGAATGATATTGAGCCTGCGCTCATTCAACTTGCATCTGCTCGTCATTCTTCATCTAGTAGGTATCCACCATCTTTTCTTGCAGCAGTTGAAGTGCTCTGCAACCTTTCTCATCATGTCCTAATGATTTACAAAATTTACAATACGGACTAGCTAGTGTACTTACAATCTTTTGTAATACAAACATTCTTCCAACTTATGGCCTCTAGTCTGACATATTCTGCACCAAGAAAACCTTTGGGTGTTTTTCAGGTTCGACGCTCCTGCTGCGACATAATTCATGAGCGTTGGGAAATTATCTTTATGGTGTTCATCTGTTCTACATCTTGTGCACCACAATTCTTTTTGAATTTCCTTTCATTTCTTGATGTCTTGGAGCTGCACCGTAAGATTGGTCAACTATGACTGAATCTGCATCATTTATGCATTGGTTTCTCCGATCGGCGAGGATTCTAGTTTCATTGTTATTTCCAGAGATTCTGTCTGCGATAATATTTTGTTGCATCAATGAAATCCGGATGTGCGGCAGCGAAGCGACAATGAACCATTCCTTGTGTTGTACATCTGACACCTAGAAGCTTACTTTGGCCATTAATGTCTTAATTTTCTAGTCAAAGTCCCAAATAGACTCTATAGGTAGTTTCTTGATTTCTTTAATCTTTGCAATGCACCGCGACTCGGACTTTGGCTTTCTAAACTCATCCATCATTCCAACCCGAATCTGGTCAACCATTTTCTGCACAACTCCTGCTGGCACTATAGAATATTTCATGTACCATTCTAGTGCACGACCTCGCAATGTCGTGATCATATGTGTTTTCTTTATGTTCTCATCTTGGACTTGTCGCACAATCCATACGAGTTCACAGAGAAACCAATGTTGCTCCGGGTCTTCCAACCCATTTCCATTGAATATTGGCAACTTAATGTTGGTCCCAGCCATTGTATTAGCTGCAGGTATGTTTGGAAAAAAAAATTGACTAGCCGAATGCCCTTGTCTGCTATTCATAGCGTTAGTACTACTTGTATTTACAAATCCACTTGGAGATAAGTCTCTAGATCTTACCTATCGCAATGTGTGCAATGTTTTAGATGTGTCGTACACGTGTTCTGGATCTGAAGCTTCAGTTGATTCTTCTAATATTCTTCTCCTTCGGATATCGGTTGATATTCTTCTTCTTCACAAGACCCTTCGTCCAAGTACGATGCAAGCTCGTAGTCTTCTTCTCTGGTCGTGTTGCAACTCCCTCTTCTTGTCACAATCTTTCTTCGCCTTCCCAACCGAAATCTTCTTCCACTTCTTAAACAACCAACCTCTAGTTCAGTTCCACTATCTCCAGGGAACATCTCAACTTATTTTGCATCATTGTTTACACAGTTCTGCTGCGACATACCCACCTTTCTGTGCACAGCTTCCAACTAACACATTCGTAGGATTCATTTTTCACATACAAGCATTTTAATCCACATCTTTAAAGACGACAAATATCTTTCACGGATTCCTTGGAAAAACTTTCGTTCCGCCTCACTATATGATGTTATTGTGTCGACAACAAAATCAATAATGTATCTCTCCAAAATTGTGTCTACCAAAAAATCTACAGCCCTCGAAACAAGGTTGCTCACACTTTTCAGTCTCAACTGAGGATTCCACTCTATCGGTTCTCCTCCTTGGAAGTTTCTTTGTCTGATTGTTAACTTCAACAACCACTTATGCAACACAATGAGAAACTCGGAAAAAAAAAATCTCGTGAATATCCGTGTAGAGGTATCGGCCCGACCACTTTGTTGGGTTCAACCGAGATCCTTTGATTTCTTCTTTTGCGAATTCTAATGCTTTGAAACCCACCCAATCTTGGATTTCAAGTTTCGTATATTGCCACAACATATCCCTTACCAAAATGATTCGGTCTCGACAACGAAACCATTTATTGGTTTTTCGGCTTCCCTTCGACTCAGGTTCAGTGCCATCCTGCTTAGTGCAACAAAGCCCAAGATATCGTCCTGACAGAGCAAGGCTCGGTAGACAGCACCTACAGCGCAGATGCAGTCTCACCCAAGATATCTTCTTTATGTGTAACTACTAGAACCAAGTTTTTGTAGTTGGGTCGGGGATTTCCTATCCCTTGGCGACGTGCCAAGGCGCTGGATTAAAGCCTAATGGGTGGGGTTTTGACACTTATTCTACACAGCCAAGCTGTGACAAGATTCCTCCTTGTCCAAGTATTATATCAACAACCTAATGCAGGATAAGTACATTCACGCATTCACAATAACAGTGCAACAAATATAAACATACTCTTTGTAAGCAAATACATAGACAGTCACTCTCAGCGACATATATACATGCATCTTAAACACATTTATCATGCATACATTCGACACAGTGGTTAATGTGGAAACCCATCCAAGAAAAACCACAAAAGCGCTCTTCATCTGGTATGAGAAATGTATACACCTTCTGTCTACGCACTAAGATGTGGACTTTGTTCTAGATCTTCTTCTTTATCTACACAACCTCTTTCTTCCTCTCGTGCTCTCTGATATTCTCTTCCTCTACTCTACTCTTCTACCGATACGCACACAGCCTAGCTCGACTCTACTTCTACGACTACGTTGATGATTCGCACACAGCCTGGATTATCCCAAGTCTCCCACTCTTTTGTGCACTCAGGTATAGATTCTCGACTCAATGCACTTAGCACAAACTAACACAGTCAGAGCGTACCTAGATGCTAACAAAGACTCTAGAGTGTTTGAGGCTAATGCGGCTAACCTGCATACAACTTGGGTTCCTCATTTTATAAACAATTTGCAGACTCGTTACATGTCGTTTTCTCAGTTGACTTCCTCTACTTAGCCAACAGATTGTGTTTCAAATTCTAACACATGATAGTAGGCACTAATGGTCTGGCTTACAAAGATACCTTCATACGTGCGGCTTCCTCCAACTCTAGTCAACCTCGTACCCATGATCTTTATGACCTATCGCTTTCTAACTATTATGCCCTTCTGTCGTTTTACAGTCGTAATACCACTACACGCCTTCTGGTACTGTTATTTCATCACACCTTTCCTTGTCGCATTCATTCCTTTTGTCACACATCTTCTGTCGCGGCATTCACAATTTCCTCTTGAACTACTTCTTTCCTTGAATCCTTTATTTGTTTTTGTCACACCTCATTTTCCTTATTTTCCTTCATTTGCTCTTCCTTCCTTCTATCGATGTCTATGTCGCAGCTCCTTTCTCTTCTTCTGCCTTAGCTCTTCACATACTTAAGCAGAATTCTAAGTGAATCAAGCTGTCTTTTCCCTAGGCCCAACAAGCCAAGATAGGTTCAATGGGTTGCTACAAACATGTGTTGACATATTTGTGTGGCACAGTGGGATATGGCCTAAGATATACTTCTAGTGGTGACATGAGATTGCAGGGATATTTTGATTCTTATAGAATCAGGAGTGTTGTGGACACGAAGAGCACCTCTGAATGTTGCTTCAACTTGGGATATATCGTGATTTCCCGGTGTAGAAGGAAGCAGACCTCGATAGCAGTTAATACTGCAAAGGCTGAGTATATTACAATATGTGTTGCAACTCGAGAAGTCGTGTGGGTTCAGAAACTCCTTGCGGGATTGTTTGGCCAGACTCTAGAGCCAAAATTGATTAATTGTGACAACCAGAGCTATGCAGCTATCTGTGAATTCAGTATTCCATGACAAGTCCAAGCATATCGAGATTCAATATCATTAAATTTGTGATATGGTGCAGAGAGCTGCAGTGAAGCTATAGTATGTTCTAACAAATGACCAAACTACTAACATTCTTACCAGGCCTCTTCCCAAGATAAAGTTTGCATAATTTCGTGAAAGGCTTGGTGTGGTAGAGAATGTGTTCCTCATTGAGAGGGAAGGATGATTACATAGTGGCCATTGCATCCCCCAGACACTCTGTAATGGAGTGGGGAGATCTCTCGGACACCCTAAGGAAGGGTGGAGAGGCCACTGCATTCTCCTGATCACTCTGAAGAGTGAGATCTCTCAAACATCTTGAGAAGGGATAGAGAGGCCAACGCATACTCCTAGACACTCTATGTAGAAGTGGGGAGATCTCTCGACCATCATGAGAAATGATGGAGAAATTTAGTGCATTCTCTCGATCACTCTGAGAAAGGGTGAGGAGATCTCTCAGACACCATGAAAAGGGGTGGAGAGGCTAATGCATACTAGCGCACACTGGTACAGATGTATGGACTCACCAATGAACTAATTGAGTTGTTGACTCCTAGACGAACTGAGCTGAGTCATTGCATGTTCTCCAATGAACTAAATTGAGTTAATGCATGTTAACTCCCTGATAGATTGGGTTGAAGTGTTGACACTTCTCGATGGATTGAGATTGGAATGGAAGTATTTCATTATGATATAGAGATGTCTGAGACAAACATGATGTACAAATGATATCCAGATATGTTCCAACATGATGATGCCTCCTTGGTGAAGGGGGAGTGTTGATGTGGTAATTGTGTGAGGCATCCTCACAAAGTCACCTCCAGAAGAAACATCCAAAAGATAAGTCATCCTAGCAAAAGAAGAGAAGTCAGCCTAGCAAAGAAGACAAGTCGACCCCACTTGGAAAATAAAAGGTGAGCATGATAAAGTATAAATAGAAGGCACCCTCACTCATTTTGATCATCAAGCAAGCAAGTTTGCTCCAAGCAAGGACAAGTTCACTCAAGCTAGTAGAAGACATTTTTGGGGGTTCTCTATCATTGGAGAAGTTTCTCTTATACTCTTGCAGTTTATATTTCGTCTATCGAGATGCATACTTATATTTGAACTGATTATCTCTATTAGAAGGTTGTTGGGTTTTCTCCCTTTGTGGTTTCCCAAGTGAAATCTTTGTGCCTATTGTTTATGTGCTTGGTTATTCTTTTAGTGATCTTAGTTATTAGATGCAATTGAATTATACTAATATATCTATAAAATCTAACACCTTAGGCAAAATCTGTCATCAATGTCAAGGGGAAATAACTCAAATTGTGTGGAGGTAGGTTTCGCACCCCAATTCAAATCCCCCATGAGACTTAGTTCATTGTAATAAGGCTAGACGAGTAGATTCCCTTTGGGATAGAGGTCCTAGCAAGTGTGCCTCAAGATGTCTCCGCCCTTTCTAAGTCACAAGTTTCTTGCTAGGCACTAGGTTGTGGGCACTAGCCTTAGGTTTATAGTGGCAACCAACCGGATTGAACTCGAGCCTTCCCTGGGTACTCCCCACTAGTTACCAACTTCCCTAGATCTTTGATATAGTTAAAAATATGTCATCAATACCTCCTCACCTTTGTTACATGGAATGCAACACAATTAAGAGATCGTCTTCCTTTAGCTATAGATTTTCATTTTGTTTGGATATTTGTGCAGGTTGAAGTGCTTTTCTATTTGTTGAAGAAACATAATGAAGCCTTATTTTATATAAAATATAACTTTCATGAACTTTCTTGTTGTTTAACAACATACTAAGATGTGCAATTGTATACTTGCAGATTACAATACAAGTGCAGAGTTTAAAATGTAAATCGTACACTTACAGCTGTGGTTGAAATTTGGGGTGGGGTGCCTTCCAACGTGAATAGGAAGCCACTTGGACCCTCATGCCCACTGAGCACAATCACATTGAGGAGACAACTAAGCATGCTACACGGCTGATTAACAAGTTTGTAAGAGCAAAGAGCACTAAACAAGTTCATGGTAGGCAAGAGCACGTACATCGCTGCCACCCCAAGGGCACAATGACAAATTCTGGATTTTGGAACTGCCCATTTTTTTGTCTCTAAAGCACCCTCCACTCCCCCACCCTTCCCCCGTGAGCCAACAAATGATGGCTAGATGCAGCATATCACTAATGTTGATCCTCCCATCACTTGTTGAGTTCCAACCCCAAATGAACACGACAAAACTATGTTAGTTGCTAGCTTAGTTATCTACTGAATCTGAACAAGCAGCATGCCCTTTGTTTGATGTTTTCTTTTGGACTTTTGGTTCCTTTCCTTACTGTAGGTTCCATAACACAGCCTGACTTTCCATTCTATAAATTCTTCTGTTGATTAAAGGTCAAAAGAAGCTGAAATGCCAAATGGATATTATTTTATAGCAAATATTCCAGTCCAAAATTCTACCTTATTATAATTATTTGCCATTGGTTATATTCCAAAAAGACACCAAGATGTCCAAATACATTGCTCCCCGGTGTCACATTAGAACAAAAATAGTCAAAGGAAATTCTGGTTATAAATAAGAAATAGGCAAGAGAAACGTCCAAAACTACATCTTAGGCCAACCTTAGATGCAGTTTTGGATGTTCCGCTTCTCTTTTTCTTTTTTATAGCCAGGGATTTTCTCGGAATAATTTTAGTATTTAATTGTTCCTGACTAAGGACAGCAAATTGCCTGTCAGAAAAGTTGAAACTTCTGTTTTGATAGACAAGATCTAAATAGACCTATACCTTTAACTTGTGAAATTCTGAAAGTAAAGAGAGTATCCATGGATGTTCAAATGAGATTATTATTGCTACCTAAATTAACTGGATGGAACAGTGTATATTGTGTACTAAATACTGAAAATTATTATAAGAAAAACAAGAATTGTATTTCAATATAACTATTGTATAAAGTTTGTAACTGAATTTGTGTTTGCCATAATTACCAACAACAAACCATGTCCACTACTGCTCAACCCAAGAACAAACTCTGGCTGCAATCATACAAGCAGAGAAGCAACTTCAATACCCTGCTGCCTTTTTTCAAAACACATCAACTGGCACATCCTGAGTCGATAGAAACTAAAACTCCATGCAGTTTAATGACCAGCAAGTTTGACTTCATTGCAGCAAAGCTAAAGAAATAATTTAAAGGATGCATGTTTATATCATAAGAATTGTGACAAGTTGACGAAAAAAATGACTCAAGATTTAGGAGCAAAAAAAAACTTGCAAGGATTTCTCGCAGAAATCCCTGCTTATTGCATTAATGGCTTTGAAAATAAATAAACAGCTCAAAAATTCACAAAATAACTCACGAAGAGAGAATTTTTAAGATTCCTTTATATATTACATTACACTGATTACAGGTTTCTGCAAGAAGTCTGCATGTGCAGTTGGACTAAACACAAAATGGCTTTGCATTAGTGTTTCCTGTTTTTACTAGTACCTGCAAAAAGAAAGAAAAAATTATTATGAATTATAATCCCGATGTGCTACTAACATGCTTCTATAAGAAACAAATAGATACATAAGCTTTCAGGTACTTGCCAAAAATACTTGATGTTAAAGCGAATTGAAATGGCAATGAACCCTTTGTTCTCTGTGCTACAATTAAGTCGGAGCTTTTCAACTTTCCATTGCTAGTCTCCCCTTTGCTGATATGGCTACTCTTATGAGCCTTATGATCATGATAAACTAAAGGAGGTGCTAGCCTCAAATTAGGCAGCAGACCTACTTCAAGTGACTTTTCGCCTTTCTGCAGACTACTCAACAATTCAAACTGCAAAGTTGAATAAAGTAAGTAAGGAACTCTTTTGAGAGTTGGAAGAAAAAGACACATGCTATATAAAAAAAACTTGCCCTTTTTCATATTATATAAGATTGTATTGTTTCATTGGCCTCTCATAGTTAAGATTGTGACAGAATAAACTACAACAAAAACTTCTGTGGATCTATACATATGCCAGAATTCAGATACTCTATATGGTAACCAAAATAGATCTACCCGCGATTGTTGATGAAGCCCATATGGCCTTTCAGTCATTGCATTTTCATATGATTTGGCACTGAGAGCTTGAATTTGCTTAGTGTTGCTAGGCACTTTCGCATTCTTATCCTTAACTGCAGTCATTTTATTTCTAGCTGAAGACCTCTTCTTCGGAATACAAATTGGACATCCTGCACTAGAATCTTTTGAAGGTGTTTTTGGATCTTGAGTTTCACACTGAAAATGGGTTGCATGACCACAATGAAAAATGCAGATGCTCGAGCCAAAAGACTCTTTATCCAGTGCACGACCACATTTGCAGCAGTATGAACTCGCTGGTGCATATGCATGTGATGCACCCTTTTTGAGCATGCTTATATTGTAATAAGTATCATCTTCTATCAGGTTTTTTGCAGTATCCTGAAAAACGAAAAGCAAGAACCAGGCAAACACAAGATCATAAATCAAATTTCTTCCCACCATAATTCATAAATCCTATAATAGCAT
The DNA here is from genome assembly GCA_001517045.1 of Pseudotsuga menziesii. Classification (NCBI taxonomy): domain Eukaryota; kingdom Viridiplantae; phylum Streptophyta; class Pinopsida; order Pinales; family Pinaceae; genus Pseudotsuga; species Pseudotsuga menziesii. The sequence continues at coordinate 9,916 of LPNX010551103.1, read as the reverse complement.
ATACATACCAAGTTATCAATATTCATATCTGTATGACTCTTCCCAAAAGAAAATTTTTGCACATGCTAATTCTGGAACTGCTAAGAAATTAATGTGTTTGACAATCATATTTTTTCTATGCTTCAGAGCTTTTGTTAAGAAACCCTTTACCGCAATTAATATTCATGAATTTTTATTAAATGCAAGTGTTTTAAGTATGCACCACAGATCAGTGATCTGGACACTAATACATCTAGAAAACTATTCACATTGTTGTAAAGATTTCTATTTCTATTTCTATGAAAACCTTTAACAAGGACAAGGAGGTGTCCTATCGAAACAAGAAAATTTTCAACTTTCAAGTGTTACTCTTCCTCCATTGTCTTTCACACATGGAGAGGACTATGGACTCCTCATTGACTATGAGGCTTGAACCTTGGCTGCTGTCGTAGATCCTTTTAAGTTTTCATTTAAGTCTTCAGAATTTATACATATGCTGTGTCATATCCAATTTTCAGCCTTTTACCAGACATGACACAAATCTGAGAAATTCGCTAAATTGAGTGTGGCATAACTCTGACGCGGCAAAAATCAGAAAATTCAGCACAAGATTGCCAAGCAATTAAAAATCTGTCCTTCAAGTGATTTTTGCTACAGCTAATTAGTTTTGCAAACAATCTACTCCGGATTTCTAGGGCCGATTACTTGTTTTCAACAGAACTCACTGATAGATCAGCGATTTCTGCAACACTAGTGATTTCTGATTTGATTTTCAGAAGTTTGACATTCTAGAGAAACTCATCACTGCAAACCCAATAGGTCTTTCTAAACTCTAATTTGCTGTAACTCCATTTCCGACTTTCTGTGAAGTGCCATGTGTGCCCATCTAGTATCAACTTAGCTTAAGCTCCTTTATGTCATTTTCCCAAATACAGTTAAATATACAAAAAGATTCATAACAGATTACCTTTTATTACACTATTAACAAAAAATAAGGACAAGTAAAAACTGTCATTGGTTCAAGCCATCCACTGGTTTGGACAATACAAAATATTATCAAAAGGAGAAAAAAAATTATCTACAGAAGAATCTGTACAATGAAGAAAAAATGTTAGTGGAATACCAGAATTGTTCGCTCGTAACCATAGGTTCCTAGCATTCCTAGAATGGTCGCCTTGAAGTCCCCAAATTCTTGACTTCCATTATCAGATAAGAGTTTCCCCATGATCATTGGAAGAGGTACATAACCTACCATACCGTCAATAACTTCACCTATGAAATGCGCAAATACTTTTCGCAAAACGTAAGCGGCCTCGCCAACCTCTAAGACTTTCCATCTGAGAGAGGATTTCACACTCTGTCCCATTTGAGATTCACTGCAATGTCCATTTTCATCTCTTAAGGACTTCTCATAGCTGTACAATTTCCGTGAAGGCTCACTAAACCTGCACTCAAGTTACCCAGACATCAGGAAACAATGCGACAAAGATGAAGTATCAAAGAACCCAAACAAAAAGGCACAGTTGACTACAAGCATATTTAACCCTCTTATTGGGATAAACCATTAGATACTTGAATATTACATATTTTTACTACAATAAGCAGAGAAGTCAACCAGATGGAAGACAAAAATTGATGTAGAAAGATTACATATCTGTATATAAAAGTACAAGAAAAACAAAGCATGGGCATAGAAATTTTAAGCATGTTCTCCAGCTAAAGACATCGAGTCCATTAACTTACGTATCAAGTAGAGAAAACCAGAGGTACTCGGACTCTTGAGGATCTAGCCTCAATGTATTGCGTTGGCAGAGACCAACGGCAGCATGCAGAATTGCTTGCACAGCCTCAACCTGCATGGATAACAATCTGTTAATAATAAATAGCGAAATGTACATGAGCTTGGATCTAATATGCGTGAGGCAATCTGATTTGAAGTACTATCATATGCCAGTTATCAATTATCTAGCTGACTGCTTTTGGGAATCAAAAATGTGTATATAGAGTTTGTGTCTTTCTTGTGATCCAAACATGCTTTTTGACTGTAATGGGTGACAAATACTCCAAGGCATCAAATAGTATTCATACCTCTGGCATCATCAAAACCACATTTAGCTGCTTCTCCTCAGAAGTAATACTGGATGTAGACTTCACAAATGCATTTGCTACTGCACTGTCCATTTCCCGTATTCTCACATCGACATCAGCTATTGTGAGTGACAAAGCACTTCCAACATCACCAACACGTTCCAATAAGAATGCAGCTGCATCTGTAACTCCATATTCCTGGCATAATCTCAAACAGTGCTCCAGCCTGTAATTCTCAAAACTCTCTAGGAACTTCAAAACTGATTTCGGCTCAAACTGGCACAACAGCTGTAGGAACAAGCAGAACAATCTTATATATATAATATATAGATATAGATATGTTTCTCAAATAAAGCACCTATAAGACCATTAAAACCAGCAACCACGTAATGATAAAACTTATCACATTAATATAATAGCATCTGGGTTTTCTATTTCATGTGAAAAGTAAACTCCCACCCTTTACAGAGCCTTTTGTAGTAAGAGCCCAGTGGATCGAAAGAGTAGCGAAAATGCCTGCTTAATATAAACATGCATACCTGCATAATTTTCACAAATGCCAATCCTCTTGCACAAAACACATGAAATTCACTATGCAAGAGTTTATCAAATAACCTTAAACAATGCAAGTAAGAGTTTTAAATATACAGCTGATTTTTATGAATTGGTCCCTGAAAACAAGTTGCAAGGTTCAGATTTTATACAAGCATGTTCAGATTTCATAAAGAGGGATATTAATAAAGGGCTGCTTGAAATTGCAACATGGCTTACCATTGGCTACAGTAACATGAATGTTGCGAGTTCATGGTTCTAGATGAAGTGTGGTCTTTGGGATGCTCTTACTCCACATACGTCAACAACACTGGGACGTTCTCTTGATTATTTAATTTGGAAGGGAGAGGAATTCACCCTTGCTTCAATCTATTTCCTGATCATGTTGTTT